>CAKNXH010000113.1:200238-251735 GCA_932178445.1 Andricus quercusramuli
ATTTTTTAAAATTCCAATGAATTTTGATGAGCTTTGAAATAATTTCTAGGGATTTGAAAAGTTTCGAAGGATTTTCAATGTTTTAGGGTGTTTCAAAAGACTCCAAGGAATTTTTAAGAGATTTCATTAGTATGAAGTGATTCTGAAGTATTATAAAGATTTTAGGGTATTTTTAAAAATTCCAAGGAATTTGTAAGAGCTTGAATAAAATTTCAAGTGATTCAAAAACTTTCAAAGGAAGCGAAATACCTATTAGGGGATTTAAAGTATCTTTAAGGGTATTTGAAAAGATTCCAAGAAATTTTCAATACATTTTAATAATTTCAAGGTATTTCCAAGGGTATTAGGCAGTTTTTAAAACTTCCAGACCATTTTTGAAGAGGTTTAAAAAGCTTCAAGGGATTTAGAAAGTTTCAAAATATTTTGAAAGATTCCAAAGGATTTGAAATAGTTTAGGGTATTTTGAAAGATTCCAAGGAATTTTTAATAAATTTTGATAATTTGAAGTGATTTCAGAGGATTTTAGAGATTTTAGGGTATTTTAAAAATTTCCAAGGAACTTGTATGAGCTTTGAAATCATTTCTAGGGATTTAAATTGTTTCAAAGGATTGGAAATATTTTAGGGTGTTTTAAAAGATTCCAAGGAATTTTTAGGAGATCTTATTAATTAGAAGTGATTCTAAAGTATTATAAAGATTTTAGGGTATTTTTAAAAATTCCAAGGAATTTGTAAGAGCTTGAAAAAAATTTCAAGTGATTTAAAAAGTTTCACAGGATGTAAAATATCTTTTAGGGTATTTTAAAAGATTCCAAGAAATTTCCAGTATATGCCAATAATTTGAAGGTATTTCAAAGGGGTTTAGGCCGTTTTTAAAACTTGTAGAGCTTTTTTGAAGAGGTTTAAAAAGCTTCAAGGAATTTAAAATATTTTGAAAGGTTCCAAAGGATTTGAAATAGTTCAGGGTATTTTGAAAGATTCCAAGGAATTTTCAATAAATTTTGATAATTTGAAGTGATTCCAGAGGATTTTAGAGATTTTAGGGAATTTGAAAAATTTCCAAGGAACTTGTATGAGCTTTGAAATCATTTCTAGGGATTTAAATTGTTTCGAAGGATTGGAAATATTTTAGGGTGTTTTAAAAGATTCCAAGGAATTTTTAGGAGATTTTATTAATTAGAAGTGATTCTAAAGTATCATAAAGATTTTAGGGTATTTTTAAAAATTCCAAGGAATTTGTAAGAGCTTGAAAAAAATTGCAAGTGATTTAAAAAGTTTCACAGGATTTAAAATATCTTTTAGGGTATTTTAAAAGATTCCAAGAAATTTTCAGTATATGCCAATAATTTGAAGGTATTCCAAAGAGTTTAAGGTCGTTTTTAAAACTTGTAGAGCATTTTTGAAGAGGTTTAAAAAACTTCAAGGAATTTAAAATATTATGAAAAGTTCTAAAGGATTTGAAATAGTTTAGGGTATTTTAAGAGGTTTCAAGGAATTTTTAATAATTTTAAGAATTCGAAGTGATCCCAAAGAATTTTAGAGGTTTTAGGGTATTTTTAAAAATTCCAAGGAATTTTTATGAGCATTGAAATCATTTCTAGGGATTTGAAAAGTTTCAGAGGATTTGAAATATTTTAGGGTGTTTTAATTGATTCCAAGGAATTTTTAAAAGATTTTTTTAATTTGAAGTGATTCCAAAGTATTTTAAATATTTCAGGGTATCTTTGAAAATTTCAAGGAATTTGTAAGAGCTTGAAAAAATTTTCAAGTTATTCAAAAAGTTTCGAAGGATTCAAAATACCTTTTAGGGCATTTAAAATATCTTTTATGGTATTTAAAAAGATTCCAAGAAATTTTCAATATATTTTGATAATTTAAAGATATTCCGAAGGGTTTTAGGCAGTTTTTAGAACTTGTAGAGCATTTTTTAAGAGGTTTAAAATGCTTCAAGGGATTTAAAAAGTTTTAAAAGGTTTTGAAAGGTTCCAAAGGATTTGAAATAGTTTAGGGTATTTTGGAAGACTCCAAGGAATTTTTAATAAATTTTGATAATTTGAAGTAATTTCAGAGGATTTTAGAGATTTTGGGATATTTAAAATAATTCCAAGGAATTTGTATGAGCTTTACGATCATTTCTAGGGATTTAAATTGTTTCAAAGGATTTGAAATATTTTGGGGTGTTTTAAAAGATTCCAAGGAATTTTTAGGAGATTTTATTAATTAGAAGTGATTCTAAAGTATTATAAAGATTTTAGGGTATTTTTAAACATTCCAAGGAATTTGTAAGAGCTTGAAAAAAATTGCAAGTGATTTAAAAAGTTTCAAAGGATTTAAAATATATTTTAGGGTATGTGAAAAGATTCCAAGAAATTTTCAAAACATTTTGATAATCTGAAGGTTTTCCAAAGGATTTTAGGCAATTTTTAAAACTTTCAGAGAATTTTGAAGAGGCTTAAAAAGCTTCAAGTGATTTAAAAAGTTTCAAAGGAATTCAAAAAGCTTCAAAAGATTTCAAAAGATTCCAAAGGATTTGAGGGTATTTGAAAGATTCCAAGGAATTTTTAATAAATTATAATGATTTGAAGTGATTTCGAAGGATTTTGGACATTTTAGGGTATTTTTCAAAATTTCAATGAATTTTTATGATTTTTGTAATAATTTCTAGGGATTTGAAAAGTTTCAAAGGATTTGAAATATTTTAGGGTGTTTAAAAGGTTCCAAGAAATTTTGAAAGATTTTATCAATTTGAAGTGATTCCAAAGTATTTGAATGATTTTAAGGTATTTCTAAAAATTCCAAGGTATTTTAAGAGCTTGAAAAAAATTTCAAGTGATTTAAAAAGTTTCAAAGGATTTAAGATACCTTTTAGGATATTTCAAATATCTGTTAGGGTAGATATTTAAAGAGATTCCAAGAAAATTTTGAATACGTTTTGATAATTTGAAGGTATTCCGAAGGGTTTCAGGCAGTTTTTAAACTTCCAGAGCATTTTTGAAGAGGTTTAAAAAGCTTCAAGGGATTTAAAAGTTTCAAAAGATTTCGAAAGATTCCAAAGGATTTGAAATAGTTTAGGGTATTTTGGAAGATTCCGAAGAATTTTTAATAAATTTTGATAATTTGAAGTGATTTCAGAGGATTTTAGAGATTTTAGGGTATTTTAAAAATTTCCAAGGAACTTGTATGAGCTTTGAAATCATTTCTAGGGATTTAAATTGTTTCAAAGGATTGGAAATATTTTAGGGTGTTTTAAAAGATTCCAAGTACTTTTTAGGAGATTTTATTAATTAGAAGTGATTCTAAAGTATTATAAAGATTTCAGGGTATTTTTAAAAATTCCAAGGAATTTCCAGTACATTCCAATAATTTGAAGGTATTCCAATGGGTTTTAGGTAGTTTTTAAAACTTGTAGAGCATTTTTTAAGAGGTTTAAAAATCTTCAAGGGATTTAAAAAGTTCAAAAGATTTCGAAAGATTCCAACGGATTTGAAATAGTTTAGGGTATTTTGAAAGATTCCAAGGAATTTTTAATACATTTTAATAATTTGAAGTGATTCCAAAGGATTTTATAGATTTCAGGGTATTTTTAAAAATTCCAAGGAATTTTTATGGGCTTTGAAATAATTTCTAGGGATTTGAAATATTTTTTTTTATTTATTAGAAGTGATTTCAAAGTATTTTAAAGATTTGAGGGTAATTTCAAAAATTCCAAGCAATTTGTAAGAGCTTGAAAAAAATGTCAAGTGATTTAAAAAGTTTGAAAGGATTTGAAATATCTTTCAGGGTATTTTAAAAAATTACAAAAAATTTTCAATACATTTTGATAATTTGAAGTTATTCCAAAGGATTTTAGGCAATTTTTAAAACTTCTAGAGCATTTTTGAAGAGGTTTAAAAAGTTTCAAGGGATTTAAAAAGTTGCAAAAGATTTCGAAAGATTCCAAAGGATTTGAAATAGTTTAGGGTATTTTGGAAGATTCAAAGGAATTGTTAATGAATTTTAATAATTTGAAGTGATTCCAGAGGATTTTAAAGATTTTAGGGTATTTAAAAAAATTTCAAGGAATTTTCATGAGCTTTGAAATCTTTTCTAGGGATTTTAAAAGTTTTAATGGATTTGAAATATTTTAGAGTGTTTTAAAAGATTCCAAGGAATTTTCAATAGATTTTCTTAATTGGAAGTGATTCTAAAGGATTTTAAATATTTCACAGAATTTTTTAAAATTCCAAGGAATTTGTAAGAGCTTGAAAAAATTGCAAGTGATTTAAGAAGTTTCAAAGGATTTAAAATATGTTTTAGGGTGTTTAAAAAGATTCCAAGAAATTTTCAATACATTTTGATAATTTGAAGGTTTTTCAAAGGATTTTAGGTAATTTTCAAAACTTCTAGAGAATTTTGAAGAGGTTCAAAAAGCTTCAAGGGATTTTAAAAGTTTCAAAATATTTTGAAAGATTACAAAGGATTTGAAATATTTTAGGTATTTTGAAAGATTCCAAAGCATTTTTGATAGCATTCGAGGAAATCCAAAAAATTGAAATGTTTTAGGGTATTTTTTAACATTCCAAATAATTTTCAAGAGCATTAGAATCATTTATAGGGATTTAAAAATTATATATATAAATAATAAATTTCAGGATCTTAGACAATTGAAAACTTTTTTCATAATTATTTTTTATTTATCAAACATACAATAATGAAATATTGTTTATTTATTACAAAAATAATGATAAAATATTTTTATAAAAAAAAACTATTTTTAATTTTTAAAGTTTTTAAAATGATTGTTATTTACAATTCAAACCATAATTTTAAAAACTTGAAACATTATCATTTTTTCATTAACATATTTTATGATTGCATTTTTAATAAATAAATAAAATATATTTAAAAAATCTAATTGTTTAAATTCGGGAATTTTCTTGGGCTTTGTACGGCGATACCACGCTGAAAACACCAGTTCCCGTTAGATCACTGAAGTTAAGCAGTGTTGGGCGCGGTTAGTACTTGGATGGGTGACCGTTAGGGGAATACTGCGTGTTGTTGACCCGTCGTGGGGGTGGTGGACCCACACGGTAGTATTTATCCACCTAGAAACACTACCCGAATCGGGTAGTGAGGCAATGAACTTTCGAGTTCGAAATGCTAATCAATTTTTTATTTTTTTTATTTGTACTTCCCGCATATTTGTGCACAGACGTTTTAAAACTGAGGGTCAAAGCATCAACAACTTTAATTTGGTGATTGTGAATTCTCTTTTGTTGAAGCTTCTTCGGCTTTAACGATCACATGCCCATCACATATCTCATGCTTCGCACTCGATTTTGATAAAAATGCTAACTTTTCTACATTATGTTCAACACTATTATATCAAAATTTTTATTAAATTTATTTCTGTACCTCGGCCTTATTTTTGTACCTCAGTCTTATTTTTTACGATTAAAAGAAAATCTACTCGTTCTATCTAAAAATTATTAATAACAAATTGGTAGATCCTCTTTGGGTGAAGAACCTTCGTCTATAAATTTTTTTTCTTACCTTGCGTCGTTTGTTCAGAATTTCATTTTCATTTTTAATGTTTTTTACGAATAAAACAAAAACTACGCACCCTATCGAAAAGTGATTTATAACAAATTTGTAGATTATTTTGGGGTTAACAATTTATATCTTCTCATCTCTAGTCTTATCTTGCATAGTTTGACCGAAAAATGGAATTTTTTTTTTGTTATTTTTCGTGCGATCAAAGTTTGAATTTTCGATTTTCCAAAGGAATTCAAAAAGTTATGATAATCTTGTAGAGTGTCCAAAAAGCAACTTTTTTTTGTTCCTGCCTCTTTTCATGTTATGCGCTGCTTGGCTTAAAATTTTCATTTCCGTATGTTTTTTTAATTTTGTATAACTCGGGTAATTTTGTTTAATCAAAAGAAGTATTTTGGTTGAATTTTTCGTATTCTTTTAATACTACGAATAACCGTACATAGAATTCTTGAATCTTAAAAAATTGGTCTCATAATTTTTGAAAATCTCTAACTTTTTGAATTTTTATTCAAAATGTCTGTCTAACGAACCTGACCTTCAGTTTAGGACGCTAAAAGAGTATATCAAAGGCCAATCCAATCCGTTCATTCTTTCGAAGGTTATCGTGCTTTCAGACAGACATACCTACATACAGACAGACATACCTACATACAGACAGACGTACCTACATACAGACAGACACATTCGTAAAAACCTGTTTGAATGGTTCAGAAGGTCTCAAAACGTGAATATTTGACAAAAACGGGGGGGGGGGGGGTTTATTTACCACAAATCTAATATCTTCTCTAATGAGAATATAAAAATTAAATTTTACTCTCGGGTTTGAAAAAACCCAAAAATTGATTTTCTATTGGGCGCATAGGTAGGGGAGAGTGGGGAGTTGTGGACCACGCTTTGTTTTCAAGACATAACTTCTCTGAGCATCGATAAATTGTCAATGTATGAACTGGTATTTGTAGTAAACTTCTCAATACATCAATTGGAGACCACACTTAATAAAATTCGTTAATGCGCGAGAAATATTAAGGATTACTTAAATCTTATAGAAATCGATATTTGTGATTTTGGTGGGGAGTTGTGGGCCATGACAAAAAATAAAAGAAAATGGCATATTCCAGTAGTTTATGTTTATTAAAGTTGCAGTAAATAAAAATTAATGATTTTAAAATGATGAAAAAAAATTATTCTGATTCACAATTTATGCAAGTGTAATATCCGGTCCTCATGCTGGCACATTTAATACGTTCAAAGGATAACTCGTTAATGTATGAAGTAAAGGTATCGATGATATCTAACACAACTGACATTCTAAATTCACTCTAACCTCACTTTTAAGAAGAAGAGAAAAAAAGTTCTACTAAAAAAATTGAAATACGCATCAAGAACGTTTGGCCCACGACTCCCCACTAAGGGTGGACCATAACTCCCCACAGCCGACATTTACGAAATGACCAAATTGCCATACACACAATTAATGTTTTACCGAAATTGTTTGATTGAATTTGAAGCCAATTGCTCAAGGAATATTTTGCAATAACGTGCCTTTGAAATCTACTGTAGAACGGGACTTCGAATATCAACCACTTGAGTTGTACACAAACTTTTATTTTGATTTCTTTAATCAACAATGTCAAAATAACAACTACGCGTGTTGAGACCATGAGTCGACTTCACAAAGTGAGCTCACACAAAAAGAATCTTTTGGCAGTGGTTAAAGCAGTCCTACCACCCACAACATAGCGGAGATTGAGGTGGCCCACGACTCCCCACGGCCCACAACTCCCGGCCGTCCACTACTATAATATATTACTTCTATTCGTTGATTCTAATTTTTGAATTAATTGTTTAATCAGCATTTACTATTTAAGGGACTGCCGGAAGGATGAGCGAGGACACAAAATGTGGCCTTTGTGGAATTTTTCCCAAATGGCTGCAAAATCGAGCAACATCAAAAACTTTTATTGTGGTCTATGGTCTCCTCGGAACCGTCCAGAGCATGGCTTTCATTTACGTCATGGTCACCCTAACCACTCTTGAGAAAAGGTTCAAAATTCCAAGTCGAACAACAGGTACTTTTTTTTCCTATATATTAAAGTATTTTTCCTATACTTTGAAAAATTTTTAGTGGAACTTTGAAGTAACTTGAGTAAAAAAAAGTCCCGTTGGGATCCCACCGGGATCCCGGATAAAGTTCCGCTGATGTACAAACTTTTCTTAATAAATTTTCAAAATCTAATCAGGGCAAAAATTATTAGAAGAAATCCATTTTATTTTTTCGAAATTCTTCCTACTCTTTTTCCTATAATTAAAATTTTTTTTAATGGAACTTTAAAGTAACTTGAGTTAAAAAAAGTCCCATTGGGATCCCATCGGGATCCCGGATAAAGTCCCGCTAAAGTACTAACATTTCTTAATAAATTTTCGAAGTCTTATCAGGGAAAAAATTATTAGAAGAGTTCCATTTTATTTTTTTCGAAATTCTTACAAGTTCTAATGGAAATTTTATAGGACAAAAGTTTCGAAAAAGTTCCACTTAATTTATTTATTTTAACATTAAGCAAGACTTTTTCAAGACAAAATTACCAGAAAAGTGTGATTTATTTAAAAAAACAAAATTTGCAACCCCTAATTAACTGTTGTGACAAAAGTACTAAAAAAGTTCCATTTTATGTTTTTGTTGAAATTTTTGAAAGTGAGAAACACTAGCATATAACAAGGGAGTCCTGTTTTTATTGAAGTGTAAATATTTTTTAACATCTTATGCTTTTTTGTTAAGAATAGCAAATTTACACAAAAAATATTAACATGACATAACAGCCTAATGTTTTTTTGTTTAAAATAACCAATTTCCCTCGAAAATAGTAAAATAAACTGGAATTGTTCAAAAATTTGTAATCTTTTTTGAAATCCAATGCTTTTTTATTAAAAGTGCCGATTTCCGGTATAAAACGCCAACACAATCAAAAGAGAGGAATTTTTAAACGGAAAAGATGAATTTTGAACCGAAGATCTGAATTAAAAAAAATACAAGATTTTCCAGTCATGGAAGAACAAAAAATGCAATCAAAGAGATGAATTTTTAACACAAATTATCAATATTTGAACAAATAAATTTTAGTTAATTCATTAGTTCAACTATCAAGAAAATAGTTGACTTTTCTACAGAAAAAAAAGAAAATATTTGAATTTCATGAAGATTTTCAAAATTCTTAAGAAACTTATAATTTTTTTTCTCAAAATTTTTCAAAAATCCACTTTCTAAAATATTCTGAATTTAATTCCTTTTATGTTAATGATAATCGTCCTCCTTTAAAAAACGTTAATATGAAATGAAACTGTTCGAAAATGTTTGTTTAAAAATGACAGTTCCCGGTAAAAGACGCTCACAAACCAAAAAAACGTAAATTGTTGAAAAACTCTAAATTTTTGAAATTTAATAATTTTTCATTGAAAATTCCAATTTTCAGTGTAAAATGCTAATATAATCTAAAATTGTTGAAAATTGCGAATCTTGATGACAATTTTTGTTTAAAAATTCTTATTTCCAGTGAAAAAAACTTACACTACCTAATATTCTTAGAAGTCTTCTCCAAAACTTTATGATTTTGTATTAAAATTAAGAAAAAAATGAAAATTTCCTGCAAAAAACACTATCATAAACCATGTTTAATACTTCCAACAATTTATTGGATTATTTAAAAGTTTTAATTTATCCGCACAAGAGTATTTAAAAAGCATAAATGTTCCTTCATTCGCAAAAGACTTTCTAGGATTTTTCTTTTTTTGTAGATTTGATTTTCACGATTCAAAATTAGGAATTAAAAATTTCAAATATAAAATAACTTCATTTAATGAAAAACAAATCAGGTTTTCAAAAACAGTGATTGTGAGTTTTTCGAGACGTATACATGAATATAATTTTCCTAAGACTCTTGAAAAAATTAAAAAAGAGTTTTGAAATTTCAGATATGTCAAACCAGAATTTCAACAGAAAAGTTCATCCTTAACCGGATAGTTTAATTTTGCAAAACAAAAAATATGAATTTTCAGCAAAAAAGTTAATTTTAAACTAAAATGATGAATCTTTAACCAAAAAAAAAAACACTTTTTAGCAAATAATTTCATCTTTCAACCAAGTAGTTTAATTTTCTATTAAAAAATATGAATTCTGAAAGAAAAATTTAATAGTTGATATTTCAAGCCAAGAAATTTGTTATTTTCAATCAAAAACGGTTTAATTCTTGAAAAAAGAACGAATTCTCAACAGAATAGTTTATTTTTTGGCCAAAAAATACGAATTTTCAACTAAAAAGATTAATTTTCTGGCACAAAAGACAAATTTTCAACAAAACAGTTACATTTTTAACCAAAGAGATGAATTTTGAACTAAACTGATGAATTTCCAACCAAACAAAGGACATTTTTACAAAGTATTTTAACTTTCAACCTAGAAGTAGAATCTTCAACCAAAAAAGATTTAAATTTTAAACTGAACAGTTGCAATTTTATTAAGAAAATAAATCAATTTCTACTATGAGATATGAATTTTCAAGCAAACCGAAGAAATTTGAAACAAAATCTTTGCATTTTTGATGAAAAACATTTTTTATTTTGGAAAAAAGAAATTTTAGGAAAATTATAATTTGAAGGGGAAAATTGTTTCTACAGAATTTTACAAAATTTTAGAAAAAAATTGAGTCGGTTTAGAAAATATTTAGGACTTTTAGAATATTAAGAGAAATTACAAAATAGTTGATAAATTTTCGGAAATTTTTCAAAGTTTTAAAATATTTCTATTTGCTAATAAATATTTCAATTATATAAGTTCTGAAAAATTGAAAAAGATGACTTAAAATCTTCCAGATTCTTCATTGTCAATTTTGGGAATATTTTTGTATGTTCGGAATCTTGTAAAATATTCTCTGAATTTTTAGTTTGAAATCATCGAAAATCTATATTCTGTTATGATTTTGCTGAAATGTTTTTAATTTAAAAATTATTTTTATATCTTTTAAAAACTTCTAAATCTTTCAAACTTATTCAAATTTCTTCAAGAATGTTCTAATCTTGAAAATGTTTAAAAATATTCTGAAAGATTTTCTTAGAATGATTTTTTCAAAACAAAAAAAAACAAAAATTAATTGAAAATTTCGGTTGAATCGTAACATCCAATTTCTTTTATCTCAAAACCTTTCAAAAGGCCTAAAAATTAAACAAAAATTATTTTACAATCTTTAAAAGTCTACATTCTGTTAAAAAAGTTTTCAGTTGTTTTTGAATTTTGAATTATTATTTTTCAAATCTAGAAAAAATTAAAAAAATTGCTTCAATATGAAAGCTTAAATAATAATTGAGATATTTAAAGTTTTTGTCCATAATTTCATTTTTCTTATCTCTTTGAAAGTGTGAAAAAGTGTACAGATTATAGCGTGGTAGCAAAGTGTTAAAAACAGAATTATTTCCCAACCAATCCTTCTAGATAGGATATTCATTTTTTTTGTTACAAGAAAAAATGCATTCAGAGAGTTACATTAAAAATTCAGGAAGCTTAATATAAAAATTAGGAACTTTATGGTGTTAATATTTGAGGTAGTTAAAAATGTTGGCACTCTATTCTTAGAGTAAATGAATAATTTCCAATAATATCTTAAAAATATGAATTTTGCATTTCAACAAAATTATTTAGGTGAAAATATGCATTTATATGGGTTCATAGACTTCAGAGAGGTAGATTAGTAAAGTCATCTGCATTGTCTAACGTTCCTCCTCGATTCTCATTAAATATTTGAATACCAAATCTAGATCATATATCTAGGGTGAAATACTATGTGCTCTATTATTTTATTAAAATTTAACTGATATTTATTTTTCTTCTGTTATAAGCTTTAATCTCCTTTAAAATTTATAAATATAATAATTAATAGAAATATAAAGACACTGAATAACAAATTAAAGATATTGTAAGGTTTAGAAACAAGATTTCTTAAAACTAATTTGAAATTTAGTATTCAGATTGCAAATTTGTTCATTATATAAACCTTATGTTATAAACATTTAAAAAAATTTATTTTACAATCTTTGAAAGTCTACATCCTGTTAAAAATGTTTTGAAATGTTTTCAAATCTTGAATTATTACTTTTTTTAAATCTAGCAAAAATTTAAAAAAAATTATTTTACAATCTTCGGAAGATTACATTCTATTGATAATGTTTTGAAATGTTTTGAAATTTCGAATTATTATTTTCTTAAATCTAGAAAAATTAAAAAAAAAAATTATTTGACAATCTTTAAAAGTCTACAATCTGTACTGTGTAGAGACTGTAGAGAATAAAGATTATTTAAAAATTATCTTATTAGTAGATTTTTGCCTCACGAAATTTTCAAATTATTATGATGACAAAAATTTTTTATTTCATCGTATCTATTATCTGATATAATAGGTAAGAAGAGCAAGAACAATATTTTTTATAATTGATGAAAATTGATATATTGTAAATTTAGAATTAATATATAGTATACTTTTACA
The DNA here is from genome assembly GCA_932178445.1 of Andricus quercusramuli. Classification (NCBI taxonomy): domain Eukaryota; kingdom Metazoa; phylum Arthropoda; class Insecta; order Hymenoptera; family Cynipidae; genus Andricus; species Andricus quercusramuli. The sequence goes on from CAKNXH010000113.1 coordinate 212,297, forward strand.
ATATACAGACCACCAAACGGATGCATTTTTATTCAAAATACAGATTTCCGAACAAAAACTCTAACATAACATGAAGTTGTTTAAAAACCAGATTTCCGGTGAAAAAACTGTAATTTAAGCAATTATTGTTTGTATTTTGTATAGGGTGGATGGGTATGTAGGTGTTATGTGTAGATGTTTTAGATTGATCTGGAGTTCTCGTGTTATTTATATAAATTACACGTTCACTCCGCAACACTGCTCCGACCCAGGTTGCTGATCAATCTCTCTAGCGATCACCCCAAGTGAGGAGCCTCACAAAATTATTATGTATGGTTCCCCACCTGGGCCCATTAGTCTCCAAGGTCTTTGTTTCAGGCATCATTCACTCTATTGTCACTCTGTTTATAAACTATTTGTCGCCACATATTTCTGTCCTGGCATACTACTCTAGCTTCATTCACGTCCATGCATTTTTTCATGCAGGCTCTTGTATTTCTATGGCTTCTTATGTCTCTTCGTATTAGTGTCTCATTCACAGATTCTAACCCTTCTTTAGGCGGTCTACCTCTGGGCATTTTGCCATTTACTTTACCTTTATACACTTGCTTGGTCAGTCGTTCATCTTTCATTCTTTCAAGATGTCCGAACCACCTTAGCTGATTTCTTTCCCATATGTCAACTAGTGTCTCCCCTGTACCACATTCTTCGAGGATTGTCTCGTTTCGTACTTTGCCCATCAGTGTTTTCCCGCATATTATGCGCAGAGGTTTCATGCCGATCGCGTTGATTTTACTCCTGTCTTTTTCTTGACAGGTCCATGTCTCGCTACCGTATAGTACAGTCGGTACGAAAATAGAGTTATGTATGGCCATTTTAGCTTTTTTTGATATGTTTTTATTTGTGAGGATGGACCTTGCTCTACCGATAACCTGCTTACCCTTATTTATGCGCCTATCTAATTCCCCATCTATTTTTCCGTCGTTAGTGAATAGACTACCTAGATATACGTACTTGTCAACTTGTTCTAATCTCTCATCATTTAGAACTATGTTGCATATTGTTTTCTCACTTTTTCCCTCAAACGCCATGACTTTCGTTTTATTCACGTTAATTTTGAGGTCCATGTTCTTCATGCTTGTATTAAGTTTATTCAACATTCTTTGCAAGTCTTCGACTGATTCTGCCATAACAATCTTGTCATCCGCGAAAGCCAACCCACGTACCTTGACGGTTTCGAGATCTACACCTTTTTCGTCGCAGAGGGCAGTTCTAAGACACTTATCCATGAATATGATAAAAAGCCACGAGGACATAACGCATCCTTGTTTCACGCCTTGCATAATATCGAACTATTCACTCTTTTTCCCATTTACCCTTACACTCGCTTTACTACCTGTATATATTGTTTTTATTGCTTGTAGGAGCCCTCCATTCACTCCATACTCTTTAAGGACTTCCCAAAGTTTACTTCTATTTACCGTGTCGAATGCTTTTTCTAGATCGATAAATGCACAGAAGACTTTCTTTCCTACTCTCAAACTTTTTTCTGCGACCTGTCTTAGGCTAAATATCTGATCCGTACATGATCTTCCTGGCATAAATCCACTTTGGACTTCCCATATTTTCTCTTCTGTAATTTGCATTACCCTACGGATAAGTATTTTTGAGTACATTTTACTTACGGTACTTAGTAGGCTGATACCTCTGTAATTACTGCAGTTGCTTTTATCTCCTTTTCTTTTGTATATTGGTACGATAATCGCTTTTCTCCAATCGTCTGGGACTTCTCCCGTTTCGATACATAAATTTATTAATTCGCACAACCTGTGAGGTATGTACTCGTCACCGTATTTAAGCATTTCAGCGCTAATATTGTCTATACCCGCAGCCTTACCGTTTTTCAAGTTCTTAATTATATCTCTGACCTCAGTGACACAGACTTTTTCAATTGGGTTTTCTAATGCATTATCTTCTATGTCGCAGTTTTGTTGTCCGATATTTTCACCTCCCAATAGTTCTTTGAAAGACTCTTTCAAAGCGTCTACTATTCCGTCTATATCATATAGCATTTCGCCTTTGCTGTTTCTCATGCTAGCAAACTCTGTACTTTTACTTTCCTTCAACTGTTTATATAATAGTTTCATAATTCCTTCAAAGTAGTTTATTATTTTATTCTCTTCTTCTGTTCTGATTTTCTCTTTACTCTCTTTGACTAGTCGTTTAACTTTCCTATTTTTGTGTCTGTAATCATGAATGATTTTTTATTAACAATAACGATTAAAAAAAACACTAACATAACCAGAAATGGTTCGAGATTGTAAATCTTCTTTTAAACCTAATGTTTTTTGTTTAAAATAAAAATAATAAATTAATAAATTTCCGGTTCAAAAATGTTAATATAGCCCAAAATTGTTAAAACTTGTATATCTCCTTTGAAATCTAAACCGATTTCCAGCAAAAAAGGTAACATGCCCTATTAATGTACAACTACAAGTATTGTAAATATTCTTCGAAAATATGATTTTTTATTAACAATAGAAATTCTACATCAAAATACACTTACAAAACATGCCAAAAAATTGTTGAAGATTACAAATCTTCTTTGAAGCCTACTATTTTTTGTTTTGAAATAAAAAAAAATAAATTAATAAATTTTTGGTAAAAAATGTAAACAAAACCTAAAATTATTAAAAATTGTATATCTTCTTTGAAATCTAAACCGATTTCCGGTAAAAAAAGAAAATAAGCTGAAATTGTTCAGAAATTTTTCATCTTCTTTGAAATCCAATGATTGTTCATCAAAGTACCGAATTTCGGTAGAAAATGTCACAAAATCCAAAAATTGTGAATTTGATAATTCTGAATAATAATCTGATAGATCTTATAATTTTTGTTAAATACGAAATTTTCGATGAAAGACGCTAACATAGAATAAAAAAATTGTTTAAGATTGCCATTCTTTCTTTTGAACCTAATTTTTGTTGTTCAAATTATAAATAATAAATTGATCAATTTCCTGTGAAATATGTTAACATAAAATCGTTCAAAAATGGTCAATCTTCTTTGAAATCTGAACCGATTTCTGGTGAAAAACGCGAATATAACTTAAAATTGTTTGGAAATTGTTTATCTTCTTTGAAATCGAATGATTTTTAATTGAGAGCACTGATTTACAATATAAAATGAAAACAAATGGAAATAATGAATTTTATAATTCTGAATGATAGTTTGAAGAATAATGATCTGAGAATTTTTATGATTTTTTTTAAATACCAATTTTCGACGTAAAACACTAGCTAAACATAACAAGAAATTGTTCCAAATTGTAAATCTTCTTTGAAATTTAATTATTTTTCAATCAAATCACCGATTTCCGATCGAAAACGTTAACTCTTGGTATACGCACTATAGTTTCATAACGAGGTATACACACTGGGTTAGGTTCACCCGGCAAACTTTAACAGCTCATATCTTCGTTCCTAATTGAACAATTTTGCCCCTTTTTGGGGGTTTTTATAGAGAAAATCCTCAGGAATTGAACAGTACGGGTTTGAAAGTGATGCATATGAAAAAACATATACATATTTTTGAATAAACAAAGACATCTTCAAAATTTTTGTTAAAAAATCACGTTTTTTCTACAAGGCTATTGTTTACATAAAAATCAAGATAACTCATGCTACCAGATTACTCCATTTCTCGGCAAAAATTAATGATTTGAACTATATATATACCTTAACGTTCACCATCATCTCATGAAATAACGCATATATTGTTATAAAATTAATGAAGTTATTAAAAAAAGCAAAAGTTCAAACAAATTCTCAATTTTTCTAATTGGGGGATAAAATTATATATAAAATATTAGAATTTTTCTTCGTAGCTTTTTATTTAGAATCAAAATATGAGTGAAAAACTTGAAAATAATTTGTTTACACAAACAGAATAAATTTCGTTTCGGCCTATTCCGACGGCTGAGCACATTGCTCACAAATTTTTGCAGTGTGCTCCTTACACATAGGTCTTTTGAATTTCAAGCATTTATAAACACGGCGAATTTTCGCACGCGTAAGCATTTGGTGAAGTAGCTGCAAAAAATAAACAATTTTTATCAATATTTTGAATAAAAGAATATCATAGCGTGGTGAGACGCACGTGAGTGTAAATCAGTCAGCAGATGCAAAACGTACGCTGGGAGACATGATCGTCACGTACGCATACATACACACAATCAATACACTCAGGTACACGAATTAGACCTCTTACTTTCAACATAAGCTCTGAACGTTACAAATATACAAATAAAATAACATTTACTTACATTTATATTTTTCTGTTTTTATGGATTTTGTAACACCATATACACGCTGGGTAAAAAATACCCGAAGAGAAAGTTTTTCCCCACCTGAGTATAGATCGACACTCTTTCTCGTTTCGAAATAAAAGACCTCGCAAAATCGTGCCGGGTTAGCGTAACCCAGTGTGTATACCAAGGATTAACACAGCCTTCTATTGTTCCATAATTGTAAATCTTCTTTGAAATCTATACCGATTTCCGGTGAAAACCGCGAAAACACCCTAAAATTGTTCAAAAAATTGTAATCTTCTTTGAAATCCAATAGTTTTTTCATTAAAAGTACTATCGATTTCCTGTATAAAGCGCCAACAAATCCAAAAATGGTGAATTTGATAATAATATAAACTATTATATTTTTCGTTGAGAATTCATCCATTTTGGTTGAAAAGTCATGCATTTTATTGAAAAATCAACTATTTTTGTAGAAAGTTGAACTAGCAGGTTAAAAAAATGTAACACCATATACACGCTGGGTGAAAAATACCCGAAGAGAGAGTTTTTCCCCACCTGGGTATAGATCCACACTTCTTCTTGTTTCTAAATAAAAGACCTTGCAAAATCGCGCCGGGTTAGCGTAACCCAGTGTGTATACCAAGGGTTAACACAACCTTCTATTGTTCCATAATTGTAAATCTTCTTTGAAATCTATACCGCTTTCCGGTGAAAACCGCGAAAGCAACCTAAAATTGTTAAAAAAATTGTAATCTTCTTTGAAATCCAATAGTTTTTTCATTAAAAGTACTACCGATTTCCTGTATAAAGTGCCAACAAATCCAAAAATGGTGAATTTAATAATAATATAAACTATCATATTTTTCGTTGACAATTCATCCATTTTGCTTAAAAAGTCATGAATTGTGTTAAAAATGCAACTATGTTGGTAGAAACTTTAACTAGTAGGTTAAAAAAATAACAAAAAATTGTGTTAAAATTTCAACATTTTTGTTGAAAAGTGTTGTTTTTATTTTAAAAATTCATCTCTTTAAAAAAAATTCTGTATAGGGTTCAGCTATTTTGTTGTAAATTGGCTTTTCTGGTTGAATGACTACTTGGTTGAAAGTTGAAATACTTTGTTGAAAATTCAGTTATTTAATTAAGAATTCATAACTTCATTTGAAAATTCATCTCTTGGGTTGAAAATTTAACTATTCTGCTTAGAATTAGTTTTTAGGGTAGAAAATTCAAATTTCATGGTAGAAAATAAAACCATTTGTTCAAAAATAAACTTTTTTGTTGAATATTTAACTTTTTCGTTGAAAATTTCTCTTTTTGGTTGAAGATTCTTGCATTTTGTTGAAAAATTTTTTTCTTGTAAGTTGAACTACTTTATTAAAAATTTAGTTGTTTGGTTAAAGGCTCATAATTTTAGAAGAAAATTCATCTCTGGTTCAAAATCTAACTATTTTGTTTCAAATTAATTTTCATTTCAGGTATAAAATTGAAATATTTTGATAGAAAATGAATCTACTTGATGAATTATCATCTTAGTTACTTTGATTTGTAAATTATAAAATTAGGAAAGTGTTTTTAAAAAAAGGACAGTACGATAAACTCAAACCAGTTTTTATAACCTGATACTGCTTATGTTTTTTTATTCATTATTCTTTTTACAAACAGAAGCGCAAAATAATAACATTTATCATAAATTGATCTATAAATTCTTGTCATAAAACTTCATCATTCGTTTTAACACTCCATTGTTCCTGAAAATCTCTCTTTTCACAGTTTCCAGTCTTATCACTTTATCAAAGATAAATTAAAACTAACGCTTTGTCATTCTGTTTCAGGAATCATTCTTTCAGGGAATGAGATATCACAAATTTTATCACTAGTTTTAACATACTACGGAGGATCTGGTCATCGACCTAGATGGATCGCTGTTGGCGTTGCTTTGAGTGCAGTATCCTGTATAGTCCTCGCGCTTCCACATTTCATCTATGGTCCTGGAAAGGATGCTTTAGCCTTGACGCAAGAATACCTCGATCAAAATTTACTGAATGCAACAGTCACAGAAGACCTTCCAACTTGTTCCGAAAGCAAATATACTCCTCGCTGTGATGAAGAATCCTTGCAGGATATCAGCTTCCTTCCAAGGCTGCTCGTCTTTTTATCACAATTCATTTTAGGAATTGGTACCACTCTTTACTATGGGCTTGGTCAACCATATTTGGATGACAATACCAAGAAGAAAAACACACCCATGTTACTGGGTATGTTTGAAAAAAAAATTTTCCATTCATATTTCGACTTGTCCAAAGGATAAGGTTCCATCTCAGAGGAACCATATAAAAAGATGCTAGGACGCTGATGATCACAGGACAATTTACATGGGATTTTGAAGCTTCGAGAGTTTTCCAGATAAAACCTTGTCATTTGGGCACGTCGATGTTAAAAATTAATTTTTTTTTCTAGAATGATCAGTTCGCTTGTTTGGAGAAATCCATTTTTAGAAGGACTATTTTTCATTTTTCTTGATCATTAATATTCCAATACCAGCATTTTAATGTTGAAATACTTTCAACATAGAATCTTTTATAAACGGAATAAAAAAGTATTTCAGATGCAATTTAAAATTAAAATTTTTTTTTTAAACAAGCAAATGTCTTTTCTACTATAAAAGATGGCTTTTTAACAAAATACTTCAATTTTCAACAAAATAATTAAATTTTCATAATAGTTGAATTTTAAACCTAATAATATAAATTCCCAATCAAAAGTGTCATAGTTTATATTTCAATCAAAAAACATGAAATTTATACAAAAAAAGTTGTTCAAAAGCAAAAAGACGAATTTTCAACAAAAAAAGATTTTTCACTGAAGAAAGAAAGTTTTACCTAAATTGTTGAACCTTCAAGCCAAAAGACGAATTTTCCCAAAAAAATCGAATTCACGAACTAAAATTTAGCTTCAGCAAAAAATTAGTTTTCCACGAAACTGATGAATTTTTCCCCAACAAAACTGAAATTTTAAGCTAAGAAAATTATTATTTTTTTAACAAAAAATAAGAATTTTCAACTGAAGAAGATCAATCTTAAAAAAATGAAAAAGTTGAATTTTCAGTTAGAAAATTAATTTTAAACAACAAAATAAGACTTTTCCACTAAAAAGTTAGATTTTTAACCAAGGCTTCAATCAAAAAAAATTAATTTTTAACAATGCAGTTTAACTTTTACCCAAATAGATAGATTCAATATAAAATATTAATTTTCAACAAAATATTTAAACTTTAGACCAAGTAGATGAATTTTTAACTAAAGATATAACTGTTAAAAAAATGATTTCTTAACAAAGTGATTCAAAAAAATCTTTCAAATGAAATAGTTGATACTCAAGCAAAGAATAACAATTTTTAACCAAAAAGTTGCATTTTCATCAAGAAAAAAGACATTTCTACTATTGCGGTTGAATTTATAAATCAAAAAGATGAAAAAAAAAAGTTGAATCTTTTGTTGAAAAAGATTTTAGTTGACTTTTCACGATCAAAATATGAATTTTTCACCAAGAAATAAGTTTCTACGAAAAAAATTGAATTTTACGATCAAAATATGAATTTTTCACCAAGAAATAAGTTTCTACGAAAAAAAATTGAATTTTCAATCTAAAAAGCCCTAATTTCACCCAAAAAGGATAACTTTTCAACAAAATTGTTGAATTTTCTACCCAATAGTTGCATTTTTATCCAAAAAAGATGAAATTTCTCTTGAAACAGATAAATTTTTATTGAAGAGGAAATTATTTTTTAATTAGTTAAATTTTCATCCAGAAAAGATTCCAGTTGACTTTTCTAGATTATAGAATATGAATTTTTGAACAAAAAATAAGTTTCTACGAACAAAATTGAATTTTTCATAAAAAAGACGAATTTTTTAAACCAAAATTTTCAACGAAATAGTTGAATTCTCTATCAAACAGTTGCATTTTTATCCAAGAAGGATGAAATTCCTTTTAAAATAGATGAATTTTTAATTTAAAAAAAAAAAAAAAAAATTAAAAAAAATAGTTGAATTTTCATCCAGAAAAGATTTCAGTTCTCTTTTCAACACCAAAATATTGAATTTAACCAAAAAATGAATTTTCTACAAAATAGTTAAATTTTTAACAAAACAGGAGAATTTTCAACCAAAAAGTATGACTCTTCAACAAAATTGTTGAATTTTAAACCAAACAGTTGCATTTTTATCCAAGAAAGATGGAATCCTTTTAAATCAGATAAAATAAATAAAAAACTAATGAAAACTAGTTTAATTTTCACCCAAAGAAGATTCCAGTTCAGTTTTCAAAACCAAAATAAAAATTGTAAACCATCAGTTAATTTTTTACTGAATAGTCGAATTTTTAACCAAAAAGTATAACTTTTTAACAAGATTGTTAAATTTTCAACCAAGCAGTTGCATTTTCGTCCAATAATTTTCTTCCAAAAGGATTTTTATAGACTTTTCTTCAGAACAATATAAATTTTCAACAAATAGTTTCATTTTTGTCCAAAAAAGATGCATTATTTCTACTAAAAAAACATGAACTTTCGAATTAAAAAGACAAATTTTCAGAAAAAATATTTTCCATCCAAAAAATATTTCAGTTAACTTATCAGCAAGAAAATATGAATCTTAAACAGAAGGTTAATATTATACGAAAAGATTTGAATTTTTAACCCAAAAGGACACATTTTTATCAAAACTATTGAATTAAAAAAAAATGATGTCTTTTTAAGAAAATTGTTAAATTTTTTACCAAGTAATAAAATTTATAACTAAAAAGGTAATTTTCAGTCGAAATTTTTTGCGAATTTGCGAAAATTCGAAGTAAATGTTGACTGATTAAATTAATACGAATTTACCGACTAATAAATCAGTCGGAACTGATGATTAATTTTCAACAAAAAAAAAAACTGTTTTGAACCAAATAGCTAAATCATCCACAAAACAGCTAAAATTTAAAATTCACTGATAAATATTCAACTAAAAGAATGAACTGTTAATAAAAAAGTTAAATTTTAAAATACGAATTTTTAACAAAAGACATGAATTAAATAATTTAATTTGCTAAATACAAAAACACAAAATAGTTAATTTCCACCACAGAGATTAATTTTGGACTCAAATGAGCAGTCTTCAATCAAATTATTTTTTTTAGTTAACTAGTTTGACATTCAGCTAGTAGTTAAATTTTCTAAAAAAAAATGTCAACAAAAAAAAAAAGAATTTTCCACCAACAAGTCAAATTTGTAACATAAGAGATGAATTCTCAAACACAATAATAAAACTTTAACCATTAGAATTAATTTTTAACAACGCAGTTCAATTTTCAGCCAAATAGTTAATTTTTAGAATAAAAAAATGAATTTTCAACCAAGATGATTAATTTTCTACCAAGAATACGAATTTTTAACAAAACACACGAATTTCACATTGAAAATTAAATAGTTAAATTGGAAATTACCAAAATTAATTTTCAACCAAATAAACAAAATATATTCAAAATAGTTACAATGTCAACCATAGAGACGAGTTTTAAACTAAAATAATGAATCTTTAATGAAAGATTTTTAATTTGAATAAAACAGTTTATATTACAGGAAAGAAAGATTTTTCATCCAAATAGTTCAATTCTTTACTAAAAAAATACTTTTTAGCTAAAAATGAAACATTCAAATTTTCGGTTGAAGAAAGTCAACTAAAAAAAAGAAACGAATTTGGAACAAAATGATGAAAAGTGATAATTTAAAAAAAAATGAAGCTTAAACCAAATGATCTAATCAGTAACGTCCACTGATCGAATCAGTAATTTTGAATCATCTATTCCGTAAATTTCATTGTTTTAATCAGTCATGTGTGGTTGATTTCAATCACTTATTGAAATAAAGGAATTTAATAACGAATTCTAATTAAGAAATCAGTTTATTATTTTATTATAGCGGACGAATCAGCCACTTCTATCGACTGAAAGTCAGTCCTTTCAAGCGACTGATCCATCTGTTAAAATTACTTTTTTATCAGTAGAAATGACTGATTTTTCAGTCAAAGAAAACTTGATTAATGTAATCAGTTCCAATTTTAACTGATTCAAATTAGGTGTATATATTATATTGAACCTTATAATCAATTTATCTACAAAATGTTGCTGAAAGTTAATTTTTGAGTGAAAATAAATTATTTAACCAGGAAATAGAAATATTTTTATCAAGAAAATTGATTGCATTCAAGTTCTATGTTTACAATTCAATCATCACTTGTACATAGTTCTAAAAATGCATCCCCTCGTATCTTATCCAAGTTGATCGATGACCGATTAAGCAATAGATAATGTCAATTTCTTTTGTAAAATTGTTTACTTCATATTGTCCTTTGTCTGGAGGACAATTGTCGATACTCATTGCATTGATTTTATCAGATTTGGTTATTTATAACTATTTCCTTTGCAATGGAAAAATTTAAGATAAAGGAAGAATTTTAATAGAATTGTATAAAAACTGTCAGAAATGTCAGGGACTTTTGTTGATCAAGAAAAGGCAGGGAAAAATCAGGGACTTAAAAAAAATGGCAAAAGTCAGGAAATTTCTGTAATTACTTAATTAATCAATTTTTTAATTAATTAATTAATTAATTTCTGCAATTTAAGTAACTTCCAAGAATAATCAGAGCTCTTACAGTGTCGCTTTTAGTCAGTGTTTTATCTCAAATCACTTTTTCAAACTTAAAGTCACTATAGTCGCTTTTTTAAATGAAAATATCACTTTAATCTCTTTTATTTCAAAAATAAATTCATGGATTAGCTTTCGAATTCTTATCTATACCTATTTCTAAATTTTCTTAAATTCTTTAAAAATATTTAGGGTATTTGAGAGATTAGAAGTGATTTTTAATGTATTTAAATAATTTGAAAGTATTCTAAAGGATTAAAATTTTTTTTTTAAATATAAGGATTTTTGTAGAGCATAAGGAGGTTTCAAAGAATTTCAAAAAATTGCAAGGGATTACGAGAGATTTCCAAGTATTTGAAATACTTTAGGGTATTTAAAAATACTTCAGACCATTTTTGAGTGATTTATAACTTTTGAAGGAATTTCCGAGAATTTGAATGATTTTAAGGGATTAGAAAAATTTTTATAGGGTTTCAAAAAATTTCGGAAGATATAGAATGATTGCGAGGACCTACAAGTTTTTAGAATATTTTTCAAGATTCCAAGGAATTTTTAATTGATTTCAGCAATTTAAAGGAATTTCAATAAATTTCAAAGTTTTAGGATATTTTAAAAAATCTCAAGAAATTTTTGAGGGTTTGAAAAAATGACAAGGGATTTTAGAAGATTTTAAAGGGTTTGAAATATCTTAGGATAATTTAAACACATTAAAATTATTTGAAGCAATTCCGAAGGATTTTAAAGATTTTAGGTTATTTAAAAAATGTTAAGGTATTTTTAAGAGCTCTAAAATGTTTTAAAGGGTTTCAAAGGACTTGAAATATATTTTTTTAATTCCAAATTGAAAAATTAAAAAAATTAAAAAATTGAAAAAAATTTAATTAAAAATTTAAAAAATTGCAAATCAAAAAATTGCAAGGGATTACAATTTTTTGAAAGGATTGTAAATTTGTAGGGTATTTTACCAGATTTCCAAGAATTTTCAATGAAGTTCAGTTAATTGATGGGATTTTGAATAATTTGAAATATTTAAGGGTATTTGAAAAAATATTATTTTAAGGCATTTTCAAGCACTAAAATATTAAATATATTAGGGTATTTAGGGATTCCCCAGGATTTGAAATATTTTAGAGAATTTTTCGAATATTTCAGGAAATTTTCAATTGCTTTCAATAATTTAAAGGGATTTCAATCAATTTTACAGTTATTAGGATATTTTTTTAAATTTCAAGCAATTTCCAAGGGCTTAAAAAATGTCAAGGAATTTCGACAATTTTAAAGGATTCGAAATATCTTAAGATATTTTAAATTCATTTCAATAATTTGAAGCAATTCCTAAGGATTTTAAAGATTTTAGGTTATTTTAAAAATGTTTAGGTATTTTTGAGAGATCTAAATAGTTTCGAGGGATTTTGAAGGATTTTAATTTTTCTTTAAATTCCAGAGATTTTTCAGCAGCTTCAAAAAATTTGAAATGATTGCAAATTTATTTATTCAAGGCATTTTCGATAGCTAAAATATGAAAAGTTTTAGGGCATTTACAAAGATTCCAAGGAATTTTTGAAAGATTAGAGAAATTTCCAAGGATTAGAAACATTTCAGAGGATTTAAACATATTTTATTTATTATTATTTTATTTATTTATTTTTAAGAGTTCTAAACAGTTTCGAGAAATTTCAAAGGATTTGAAATATATTTTTTAATTCCAAGGATTTTTCATCTGGTTCAAAAAATTGCAAGGGATTCCAAACAATTTAAAAGGATTGGAAATGTTTAGATTATCCCACAGGATTTCAAGGAATCTTCAATAATTTCAGTTATTAAATGGGATTTCAAATGATTTGAGAGGTTTGAAAGTATTTGAAATATTATTCTAAGGCATTATTAAGAGCTTTAAAACTTGTCCAGGGATTTCAAAAAATTTCATAGGATTTGATATATTTTAGGGAATTTTGAAATACTCCCAAAGAATTTTTAAATGATTTCAATAAATTAAAGGTATTTCAAAGGGTATGCAATATTTCAGGATATTTTTTGAAATTACAAGGAATTATCGAGATATTTAACAAATTTCAAGGGATTTCCAAGGATTGGAATATTTTAACGAATTTGAAAATATTCCAAGGAATTTTCTATTAATTCAAATAATTTAAGAGGATTTCAGGGGGTTTGAAATATTTCAGGGGTTTTAAAAGATTCCAAGGAATTTCTGAGATTGAATAAATTCTAATGGATTTCCAAGGATTTTAATAATTTCCAGGGATTAAAAGAAATAAACCTATATCTTAAAATATTTCAAAAGATTCCATAGGATTTTATCAGATTTCCGGAAATTTCAATCATATGTAATTATTTTAAAAAAGTTCACAGTTTTCAGGGTATTTTAAAAAATTTCAAGAAATTTTCAAGAGCTATAAATCTTAAATGATCTCAAAAAATTTTATAGCGAGAGTTACAAGAGATTTCAATGGATTTTAAAAGATTGGAAATATTTATAGTATTTTACAAGATTTCAAAGGAATTTTTAATTAATTTGAATTGTTTCATAGAATTTAGAATGATTTAAAATATTTTAGAGCACTCCAAATTATTCCAAGACATTTTCAAGATCTTCAAAAAAATTCAAGAAATTTTTACTCGATTTTAATAATTTGAAGGGATTTTAGAGGGTATTGAATATTTTAATTTATTTCAAGGAATTTTTGAAAATTAAAGAAATGTCAAGTGATTTCCAAAGATTTTAATGACTTTAAGAGATATAAAAATATTTTCATGAGCTGTGAAGAATTTCATAGAATTTTGAATGCTATCGAAAGATTTTGCAGGGTCTAAAACGTTTGAAATTATGTAAAAATATTTCACTGAATATTATAGGATTTCCAGGAATTTCAATTATTTTGAGGGATTTCAAAAACTCTTAGGGTCTTTTGATATATTTTTCATTCTATAATATTTTAATAGAGTTTTTTTTTAATTTTCATAGAGTTTCAGAAATTTGAAGAGATTTCCAAATAGTTTTAGCGATTCATTTGAATTTATTTGAAATTTACCCTACATTCTGTTAAATTCTCTTGAACTTTTAGATAAATTTTCAACTTCAATTCTTTTAAATTCACTGAATTTTACTCAATATAATTGATTTTTGTTAATTTTGTGAAATTTTTGTTTAATTCATCCTAAAGCCTTTTAAACTCACCTTGCATTCTTGTCGTTTCATCAAATTCTTTTTAATTCCTTTAAATTAACGTGAAAACATGACAAATTTACTGTATTTAAAAATTTTCTCATATCTTTGAATTGTTTCCGATTCATTTGATTTTTTGGAATATAACTTGTATTTTCATGATTATGAATAATTTCTTTTCATTTCTCTTAAATTTTTCTAAATTCCCGTCATTTTTAGCAAAATGAATGGCATTTTTTGGATTATACAATTCAGGTCAGGGAAAATGTAAAATTTAGTCCGGGAAAATCAGGGAATTTTGAAATTACTCCAACCTAAAGGTGCGTTCTAATCTCGTTTTGGTTTTTTGAAAAACATAATTTTTTGATTTTTTGAGGTAACAAATCGATCTTCAATATTTTACGCCATTAGAATAGATGAATGTTATTATTCGAATTGTCTGAAGATATATTTTTATTTTGAAAATTTTATCAGTTTATGTTGAAAAGTTTTTATTCTCAGAAACATTTGGGTATGAGTAAATTCCTAGCTTTTCTATATCTAAATAATTATATGGGGAATGAGAAATAAGAAAAAAAGAATTTATAATCAAATATAAGAATGGGTTTTTTATTTTTTAAACGTCTGTGGCGAAGATTTTTTTTGTACAAAAACAGTTGTGAGACATCCCAGAAACAAAATAAAAAAACTATCTTGTTCACACTTATGGGTTAAAGTAATTTCAACGCAACCGTGTTATAAGACAAAAATGATTGTTAATTGAATTAAAAAAATTATTTTCCAGAATTTTTAAAATTAAGGTTGAAAATAATTCCATTTTATCATGAACAATTTTTGCAAAATTAGCAAGAAAAAGATTTATAATCAAAAAATAAAATTCCAAAGCAACCTCACTTTTCGGCTCATTAGCGACAAAAATATTATAATGAAAAAAGAAGGAGAAAAAGGGAAAAAGTCCACCAAAAACACACCTCTGACTTTTTCCTCTCTCTGTCCTTTTTATGCTACAACATGTTTCGAGGCCAATTTAGACCTCCTCATCAGGGATTATTCATAAGGAATAACTAAAGCTATGAAAAATACATATACCTGTAAAGATATTACATTGTCAATTAGTTTTAAGAAAGCATTACTATTTTTAATTAATTTTTTCAGATTACTATTGATTTTTAATAATTTGTCTTAATAACTCTTTCAATTTTCTAATTGGAGAACCTATTGTTGAAATAACTGGTCGTAGAGGGTAGTCAGCTTTGTGAGCTTCAACAAGGCCATAGGCTAAGGAGAGATTAGTACTTGTTGTATCAATTTGACATCTTTAAATATTATTACCTAAGTATCTATTAGTTCTCATTCTGTCTAAAATTGTAAAATTTCATTTTTGAATCATTTTGGTGGGATTATTAGGAATCAATTGAAAACTATCTTCATCATTAAAGATATGCAACATTTTTTGGATATAAACGTCCCTATTAATCGCTACTGTAATACTACCTTTGTCTGATTTCATGATCATTAATTCTGGATGATTTTTTAAGAAAATTTTTGTTTCAAATAAACCCACATTCAATTCCTTTTCTTACCAAGTTTTTGGATTATCATTGTTCAAAAAATCATTAGATAAACCCATTAACTGTGATCTAAATTCATCATTTCTATTCTCATATATTTTTCAATATTGGATTCAATGTCTTTAATTATTTCAAGTAATTGAATATAGTTTTTTCCACCAAATTTGTTGTTAAAACCGTCACCTAATCTCAAAATGTCGATAACTCTGCGTGGAATAATTACATTAGAAATATTGAAAAACCAGGAGTCTGGTTGATCATGAAAAATAACTGAATGAATATTTGAATGCAATTTTTGTACATCTCCTTGCTCTTCAAGAATGTTTAAAAATTTTTGATCATGTTTAATATTTTATTAAATTAAATTTTATTATTCACTGCCAATAGATGGACCGATGCATTATTATTACTAAATTTTTCTTTTACTTTAATTTTTTGGAATAATCTATCTTGGTTGCCCAATCATGGTTTACCTGGGGAATATGTTCTGAATAAAAAAAAAATAAAAAGAACGATATATATATATATATATATATATATATTATCCTTAAGGGCATTTTTATTAAGTTTTGTTCCCCTTCCAAAATATTTCTTGATAACAAAGGAGGGATCTTGTTGATTTAATTTCTCAATAATTTGTTTTATCTTAATATTCAAAGAATGTATCTGTGAATGGCATTCCTTAATAGACAAATTTAATAGAGATTTTTCATATTTTTCAGTATTTATATCAAAATTTTCTTTCTTTTTTGTTTTGTTTTTAGTATCAAGACTAACATTTTTAATAATTTCAAAAATTTTCCTAGGAAAAACCCCATGAATTTTGCATTTAACCAAAAAGTTTCCTAAGTGTGATAAGGACAAAAACAAATACAGAAAATTTAGATTTATTGAAAAGGAAACAAAAACAGGGAGTTAACCTTTTTTTAAAAATAATAATCATACAAAAATTGTTTAAAAATTTGTGAAATTGATTCTTTCCTTGGCAGTAAAATAGATTTTATTGAAATAGAAATAAGGGGGAATTGGATTGATGTGATGGGAGGACATGTGAAAAATATCAAAAAATTTTACTTAATTAGTACAAAATTAAGATCCACAATTTTACAACAAGACTTTTTGATCAAAATGCGAAATTCCTGGGGTTTTTCATATGATAATTTTTGACATCAATAAAGATGTTAGTTTTGATTTCAAAAATAAAAGAAATGAAGGAAAATTTGATATAAATACTAAAAAATATAAAAAATCTCTATTATATTTCACTATTAAGGAATGCCATTCACAGATACATTCTTTGAATATTAAGATAAAACAAATTATTAAGAAATTAAATCAACAAGTTCCCTCCTTTATTATCAAGGAATGTTTTTAGAGGGAAACAAAACTTAATAAAAATGACCTTAAGGATAATATTGAAAACGATCAAAATTTTCTAAACATTTTTGCTTATTTTGAGATTTCTTATTTTGAGATTTGTTATTTTGAGATAAGGTGATGGTTTTAGCAACGAATTTGGTGAAAAAAAACTATATTCAATTACTTGAAATAATTAGAGACATCGGATCCAATATTAAAAAATACCTGAGAATAAAATCGATTAATTTAAATCACAGTTTATGGATTTATCTAATGATTTTTTAAACAATAATAATCCAAAAACTTGGTTAGAAAAGGAATTGAATGAGGGTATGATTTAAACAAAAATTTTCATAAAAAATCATCCAGAATTAATGATTACGAAATCAGACAAAGGGAGTATTACAGTAGCGATTAATAGGGACGTTTATATTTAAAAAATGTTGTATATCTTCAATGATGAAGATTGTTTTCAATTGATTTCTAATAATCCTACCAAAATGTTTCAAAAAGGGAATTTAAAAATTGTAGACAGAATGAGAACTAATAAATACTTAGGTAATAATATTGAAAGATGTGAAACTGATACTCCCTTATACGACCAGTTATTTCAACAATAGGTTTTCCAACTAGAAAATAGGAAGAATTATTGAGTCAAATTAATAAGAAATCAATAGTAATCTCAAAAACATCAATTAAAAATAGTCATGCTTTCATAAAACTAATTGACAATGTAATAATATCTTTACAGGCATATTAATTTTTCATACCTCTAGTTATTCCCTATAAATAATCCCTGAAGAGGAGGTCTAAATTGGCCCCGAAACATGTTGGTCCCCTCGTAGTATAAAAAGGACGGAGAAAGGAAAAAGTGAGAGATTGCTTTTTGGTTGACTTTTTCCCTTTTTTACCCTCTTTTTTCATTATGTTATTTTTGTCTCTAATGAGCCGAAACGTGAGGTTGTTTTGGAATTTTATTTTTCGATTATGAATCTTTTTTCGGCTTATTTGGCAAAAAATATTCAGGATAAAATGGACTTCTTTTCAATCTTGATTAAGAAGTTCTGAAAAATAATTTTTTTAATTCAATTAACAATCATTTTTGGCTTATCGCACGGTTACGTTGAAATTACTTTAACCCACAGGTGTGATTCTTTTCAGACTGCAGGGTTTGCTTATGAATAATTTAAGATTTATTTAAATTGAGTTTACATAGTTTTACCTCAATTTTATTGTAAGAAATCTTTCTTTTTATTACAAAATTTAAAAAAAATGTATTGAATATTCGCGATTTTTATAAATTTTTTGAAATATTTTGGATTGTTTTCTTTTCCTAATTGGAAAATTTAATAATCTGAATAGATTGGTATCGGAATCACCCACAAATTATTTTTCAGGTCTGACGTTTTCTCTAAGGACTTTGGGACCAGTAGTAGGATTCGTATTAGGATATGCCTGTTTAAGTTTATACATTGATCCTACTTTGCATCCTGTTATTCGTAAAGATGATCCACGGTGGTTGGGAGCATGGTGGATTGGTTGGCTCATTCTTGGCACAACTATGGGAATGTTTGCAGTTTTTATTGCCATGTTCCCACGTCACTTGCGAAAACCAGCCACATCTGTTCAAAAGGTAATCAAATTTTCTTCTAAATTGGTAGGGTCAATTGTCTGCCCGCAAACTCGATTGTAGAAAAACTGGCTGAACTCGGGAGGTGGTTTTTTGCAGTTTTCATCTCCCCTGGCCAAAAATTTAGACAAATGCGCGTACTTCTAATGAAGTCGGATGTAACCGCGGATTATCACTGGTTAAGTATTAATTCATACAGTGATTCTAAGTCCACCTAAGTGAAGTTAAAATTTTCACAGGCCGATTCATAATGAAGTGGAATCTAGCGGTATATTTACTCATGCTAAAGGACTCAAATGATACTTTAGCAGCGAGGGTGACATAGTATAATAGGTTTTAACCATATTGATACAGGACTTAAATGTCCAACCTTACCAGAACAAAAATAATTATAATAATGTTGCTAATAGTTTGTATAAATATACTACATTTCTATGTCCTATCAGCAATTACTGAGTCACATCTGAGTTGAGATAATCCACCTTTGATCTTATGACCTAAACGAGCGTTTCTAATTTCTAATCAGTTCACAAAAAAAAAAAATGCGTTAAAAATGATATTTAGAGGTGCCGCAAACCCCATGAATGTAATAACACGTATTTCTCATAAGAAAAAATGACGTTTTTATACATTTTTTTCACAGTCATCAGTATCAGGTGAATCGAGTTAAAATTCAATATTTCACTTTGAAATTAGCTATAGAATATAAATGAATAATTACTTTTCAAATATAACCACCATAATTCTCGGATTTATAGGTTCCCACAAAAACCCCATAAGTGAAAAATTGGGTTCCACGAGTTTCTGGCGTCAATTATGATTTCTTTGTAGTTTTTTTTAATGAAATAAAATATAATATGAATAAATGAAACATAAAATTAATTAAATTCAACAGTTATAATTTTTTTAATAATTTAAGTTTATTTTTAATAATATTCTCTTAGAATAATTCTAGAAAATTTTAGTTTTGTCTCAAATTTGCGACATTATGTCCAATTTTTAATCATTGTGAGTTAACAATTTATTTAATTTACCAAAGATAATTGTTGAAAGAATTTATTTCTATTTTTAATAATATTCTCTTTGAATAATGCAAAAAAGTTAAGGTTTTTTCCGAAATATTCAACTTTGTCATTTTTCATAAAAATAGAGGATTCTTTTTCATAAAATTAATAAAATTAATGTAAATACCGCATATTGATCTCAATATGCAAAACTTTCAAACAACAAAACAAAATTAATTTTTAACCAAACAATTGCATTGCCAACCAAATAGTTGAACTTTCAAATAAAAAAAGTTCACTTTCAATCAAGAAAGATAAATTTTCAACCAAGAAAGATGACTTTTCTACAATGAAAGATGAATTCGCAACCCAAAAGGACAAAAATGTTAACAAAACAGTTGAATTTTCTACCAAAAAAATGACTCAAAGTAGTTAAATTTTGAACTTACTAAGGGTCATTTTCAACCAATTGGTTGAAATTTATAAGCCAAAAAGATTAAAATTCAAACAGAGACAGTTTTATTTAGAAGACACTGGAATTTTGAACCTGAAAAATTGAATCTTTAACAAAAAAGTTCATTTTCAACCCAGAAAGATGAATTTTATAGAATAAATGATGAATTTTCCATCAAAAGACAAATTTGTATCAAAATAATTATCCTCAACCGAATAGATGAAGTTTCGAGCAAAAAATGAATTTTAAGCCAAATAGTTGAATTTTCAACTAAAAAAGATTTTTTTTTTACCAAAAATAGAATTCGCGAAATTTGCAGTTGAAAATAATAATTGTAGAACAAAACAAATTTTCAACTTGCTGAATTAAACCAAAAAGACGAAATTTGAACTATGTAGATTAATTTGATGTCAAATTGTTGTATTTTCAAGCCAAAAGGGCGAATTTTCCAAAAACAGATAAATTTTCAACTGAAATGATGAATCAGTTAAAGCAATTTTTTAAAAAGCAGTTAAGCTTTAGGCCAAGTAGTTGGTTTTTCTAAATTAAAAAACAGATTAATTTTAACCGATCAGTTGAACTTTCAACCAAAACAGATGAATTTTCAATCAAGAAAGATGGCTTTTCTACCATAAAAAAATGAATTTCCAATTCAAAAGGACGAAATATTAGCAAACTAGTTGAATTTTCATTCAAAAATAATGACTTTATCAAGATAGTTGATTCTTCAATCTAAAAAGTGCAACCAAATAGTCGAAATTTCCAAACCAAAAAGATTATAATTCAACCAAAAGTAGTTGAATTTTGTAGCCAAAGAGACTAATTTTTTAAAAGACAGTTGAATTTTAAACCCGAAAAGTTCATTTTCATCCCAGAAATATAACTTTTGTACCATAAATGATGAATTTTAAAGCAAAAGACACATTTTTAACGAAATAATTAAATCCTCAAACATATCGATGAATTTTCAAATAATAAAGAAGAAATTTACAGCAACTAGTTGAATTTTTAATTAAGGAAGATTTGTTGAAACTAAAATGTAATAGTGAAAATTTTCAGTTTGAAAAATTGATTAAAAAAAAAACAACTAATTTTTAACCTGTTCAATTAGAATGAAGAAGGCTAATTTTGAAGTAAATAGTTGAATTTACAACAGAAATATGAATTTTCAACCAAAAAGTTAATTTTCAACAAAATATTTGAATTTTTTTACGGAGTCCAAATTTTTAATAGAATAGTTGAATGCTCAACCAGGAAATAATTATTTTCAATCAAAAAATCGAATTTTCAACCAAACCGGATTAAAGATTAAATTTCTATCAAAAAAGACCAATTTCTAGGAAAATAAACGAATTTTCAATCAAACTGTTGAATTTTCAACTAGAAAAGATCAATTTTTTTTTAAATACTATGTTCGAACAAAAAATACAATAGTTACATTTTTAATTTTCGATGAAAGCGATTAATTTTCAAATAAGTTTATGAATTTGTAACAAAAAAAAAATGAATTTTCAACAAAAGATTTCAAGCCAGAAGATAATTTCATTAACCACGAAGATAACTTTTCTAGAAATGGAATAGTTACATTTTTAACAAAATAGATTAATTTTTGACCAAGAAAATCTTTTAGAAAATTGAAAAAAGATTCTGAAGTTTCGATCGGGTGCAAACATCTCATCAATTACTAAGGCTTTCGAACTAAAACAGTTCAATTTTTAACGTAAAAATCTATAAATTATTCAATTATGAACAGATTAGTAATCGTCTTATAAAATAAATTTTATTATTATTCTATTGTTAAGAGTCGAAATATAGTTCAATTTTTTAAATAAATACTTAATTTATATTTACAGTTTATCAACTCAACATTTTTCTTGTTTTCTTTTTTTGTCAAAGTTAACCCCTGCCCCCGAGCCTTTGAACTTAACATGGGGTTTTAAAAGGGAAAATCTTGATTTTCAAAAAAATGGAAAAAGAGCTACTTGTTATAAACTTTTTGTGAATTAAAGTATTAAAACCTCTTGAAGCATGTTCAAAGAATAATTTTCACCCCGTCAGTTTTAATTTTGGCTCCCCCCCCCCCCCTTTCAAGCCATTATTATTGTGTTTTTAATTATTATTGGTTTAAGAATTATATTCTTCTTGAAATCGTGAAAAATTATTGTTTTCGGGATATAAGTGATAGATTTTAATTTTACAAAAATAGAATATACCTACATTGGATAGTTTATGAAAGAATGTAATACACTACTATGCAAAAGTTTCTAGACCTATATTTTTCAATACTTTATAAAAGCACTCTAGTTTTAAAAATATTCAACTCTGAATTTCCTTCCAATTACTACACGAAACCTGATTAAATTATGCGCCTACGTTCTTAAATTGAAAGCAATACACTAGTTTTAAAGATAATTTTCTTAATTATTTTAGTGACTTGATAAGATATTTGTAGAATTTTTCCTTCGATGCAATCAAAACCTAAGCTTAATTAAAAGAACTTATCAATATTGATATATTCTGAATTTATTGATATTTTCCGGAAACATTAACATTTTACATTTTTTCAAACGACTTCTAATTAAATTAACACATACTGGCTTTTTTTATGCTCATTTATGTCCATAAAACGGGTACTTTTATCACCTTTTATGCAATAATTGAGAGAAAATCTACAGTTTAATATTACATATTAAAATCAAATTGATGTTACGTCGGTTCCTAAAATCCTATTAAGGACTAACTTTGAAAAAGAAATTTTGAATTAGGGTTTTGTTCAAATTAAAATCAGGATACGTTTAAAAATGGTATAACCCTCAAATCAACTCGTTAATATAATTTTTAAGTCCAATATACAAAATTTTAAGCAGTTCGAATAATTTAAAACATAAAATTTACCCAAATATAAAATCCTGAATATTTTGAGTCCTTCAGAAGGATTTGCTTCAAGACGGCGGAATCCTAAATTTTGGACGCACTCAAATGATAAAGAATATAATAAAAAAAAAATTAGCTCAAAATATTAATTTTTGCTGTTGAAGTTATTCAAATTGATTCCTAAAACATACATTTATTTAGAGACTCTGTATTACGACACCGATAGCAAGTGCTATAGGGGCAGCATTTAGCCCTGATAAAAATTATGAAAATCGTATACATTTGGTAGATTTTCAATGAAAGTTAGTACGAGCGGGTTTTCTGGGTGCACAATACGAATCAGGGGAAGAAATAAAAAAAACTTTACTGAAATTTAGAAAATTTTATTAATTTGGTAGGTATCCATAAGATTCAGTACGAGGGGTTTTCGGGCACATAACAGAAATTTGGGGTAACAATTCAACAATTCAAAAAAACGACTTAAATTTTGAAAATTTTATTATATTACTGGGTTTCTATGAAACTTAGCACAAGGGGAGTTTCCAGAGCACAGAAAAGTAATTTGGAGTCCACATTTAAAAATTGAAAAATCTGAATGAAATTTCAAAAATGTAGTTAAATTGTTAGGTTTCCATTAAAGTTGGTACGAGGAGGGTTTTAGTGTCACGGAGAATAATATTGGGGACAAAATAAAAAAATTCATGAAAATTAACTTACAATTTTTTGTATTGCATTACATTATTTAATTTCTATGATAGTCAGTACGAGGGTTTTCGGGCACAGAAAAAGAATTTGGGGTCAAATTTCAAAAATTTGACTTACAATTGTAAATTGTTATTGAACTGATAGATTTTCATGAAAATAGGGAAGGAGAGGATGTTCGAGTCTCTTCAAGAATTTTGGTTCAAAATGCAAGAATTTAAAATAGCAACCTTTTTTAAAATAGTAAGTGGTGGGCTTTTAAGTAACTGAATACGAATTTGAGCTTAGAATTGAAAAAGTTAGAACAAATTTGGGAAATTTTATTTAATTGGTGAATTTTCATCAAAGTCTGTAAGAGCACGATTTTTGAGTCACAAAAAAGAAATTGCGGCCCAAAATTCAAAAAGCTGACATAAATTTTGAAAATGTTATTAATCTGGTACATTTCTGTTAAAGCAAAAACGAGGGTTTTTTTCGGGGTAAACATTCGTATTTTGAGACTTGAAAAACTCCTTTGTTTTAGGATTGATGCAAATCTGCCAAATTAATATCATTTTCAAAATTTTAGGTTAACATTATGTATTATATGACTTGATAATCCCCCTGGTACTCGACTTTTGGGGGAATCTACCAGTTTAATTATATTCCCTAGATTTAAGTCCGCTTTTGGAATTTTTTAATTTCTGCCCCAAATTTGTATGCTGTGACTCAAAAAGCCTTCTCTTACTGGCTTGCATAGAAACTCACTAATTTAATAAATATTTCACAATTTAGGTTTACTTTTATAATTGAAGGGTAGAAATGCAAAAGGAGTCAAGCGCCAAATTTTCGAAATCGGGTTTATTAGCTCAAAAATCAGATAAATTCTATTACACATGCCTGCCAAAGGATTTTTTTGGGGCATCATTTTTCAAAATTTGTGTTCTTGTGTTTACAGTTCGAGAAGCTTTTATAACCACAAAGTAAAAAATCCAATTTCATTTTTCTCGACACTGGCTAATTATTTTTAATTACTATTGAGTCCCTTCCGTTCACCACTGAATAACCTAAAACCCTATTCCTCATTTTTTGGAAATATGCCAAATTATTACTGCTATCGTCATTATTTTGAAGTTGAAATGTCAGTTTTACACCATTTCGAAGTCATAATTGGATTTTCAAATTTCGCGAAACTGCATGATTTTTTTTTAAACAAACTGTTTGGAAATCAATTCGTCCATTCAATAGCTAGAATTGAAATTCTTAGTTTTTTCTCAAACTGCAAATTGACTTCACAATAAATGTTGAAAGATGTTAACAGTCGATACGGACCCAAAATCTAAGCTCGAAACGTGATCTGTTTCATTCAATTTCTCGAAACCGGATAGCTTTTTGTGAGCATACTTTTTTTGGTTCGATAGAGCATGAAAGTATCTCGAAATTACTTTCTTATTTTTTTCTTACATGGTCCCGCTGAATTTACAACATGTTCTTAGTCTCTCCTGAAAAAAGTGAAAAATGGCGCTTGACTCCTTTTGCATTTCTACCCTTCAATTTTTAGATTTTTACCTCAAGTTTGTGTTGTGTGTCTCAAAAATCCCCCTTGTATTGAATTTCATAAAAATTGACTAATTTTCAAAATTCAAGTCGCTTTTTTAACTTTGAACCCAAGCTCGTATTTTGAAATTCGAAAGCCCCCTCCTTTTTGACTTGCATGGAAATCTAAAGTCCATTTTTTGTTTTTTGTAAGATTGAGATTTGGAACAATTGGAACAATGCACTCTCTGAATCAATTTAGTTCACTATCTCGGATCATTGTTCAATCTGAAGTTAGTAAACTACACAAGACAGAAACTGGTATTAGAAGGCCCAAAAAAGGATCCCAGATAAAAATGAATGCCTAGTTTTTACAGTGGTGTAACAAAATGCCTCGACCCCCCCCCCCCCCCCCATTGAACTTTTACGTAATTCAGGTACGGTTTTAAACGTACTTTATAAAAGACTCCTAATTAATTATACAAATTTTTCAGGAAGGTGAGGAGCCATTGAAATATGGATTATCGCTCTCAAAAATTGAAAGCAATACTAAACCAACCACAGAATCAAAAAAACCGGAATCGGAAATTGAGTTCACGCCAAATATGAAAGACTTTGTGACATCTATGAAACGTCTGATGCTCAATCCAATTTTGACTTGTAACAACTTGAGTGCTGTTTTTTATATACTTGGTGCATCAGCTTATATTACATTTATGTCGAAATATATGGAGGTGTTATTTGGAGTGTCAGCTGCAGGTAGCTCAGTTATATCAGGTACGTGAATCGATTATAAACCGTTTACAGGTACAATGACCTCAAGAGAAATATCTACAAAAACACTTATCATATGTATTCTGAAGTGATGAGAATGCAAGACTGTATTCAGAATTAAAAATGTTATCCGAATAGTTTTCCATTAATCTTGATTTATCTTTGATGATAAAAAAAAATGTGTGTAATTATGAATCTTTATCTTTTGATTTATCTTTGAAAAATACAAGTATCATTGATAGATATTACACTTTTTGTTTATTTTATGCGTTGAAATTCATTTCATGGTCTGATGGATTTGACGAAGAACTCACAAAATAAATTAATTTCAACGATTTTTTTTATATTTACACTTTATCTTTCTTATGACAAGATTATAAGTATCAAGTCATTTGAATAATTAATGTTTGAGAATTTTATAGTTTTGCGTAAAATGTACTGGGAAATTTGAATTTGGACCTCTTCATAATTTGAAAAAAATTAGCTACTTTTTAAAATTGTTTATTTCTTGGAATTCAACTATATTTATGTCTTCTGTTTTAATTATGTGTTTTTGAGTTTGAAATTTAGATTTAATTAATAATTGAAAAATTAATTTCTTATCGCTGGAACATAATGGGCTTGTGTTTGGAGGAACATTTTTCGCAATAATAATAATAATAATAATTCGCAAAAGATATTTTGAAAAATTTCAAATGATTTAGGTTTTTAATTAAAAGGATAATTTATATTTTCAAAGTTTTCAAAATATCTAGAAAAAGAAGCGGGAAGATTTCAAGAGAATTTTTTTATTTTCGAGGATTTTAAACAATTTTAGGAAAAGTGAATTATTTCAAAAAATATTTCGTATTTCTGGAAGTTTTGAAAGGATTCGAAAATAATTCACATCTTGAGAAGATTTCAAAAAATTTCAGATTTAAATGTAGATTTTATAAGATTTTGAAAGAATTTTTTAAAGCTGTTTAAAGTTTTTTAAACGTCTCAAAATAATAAAACAAATTCTAAGATTCCCGGGAAAATTTTAACCAATTTTTTATTTCGAAAAATTAATTTTAAGAGAATTTTTGAAACGAATTAAAACGATTTCAAAATATTTCCAAAATCGTCACATAATAATATGCGAGATTTTAAGGCATTTCTTTTTAATTATCCAGAATTGAAAAAAAAATATAAATTTGAATCCTTTTTAAATAATATACATAGATTATTAAGATTTCAATATAATAAAAATAATTTCTTAAGATTTCTGGGAAAATTTTAAATGACATTTTATTTTTAAAAATTAATTCTTCAAAAAAATTTGAAAAGATATCAAAATATTTGTTAAAATTTCGGGAAAAATTGGAAGATTTAGAAGCAGTTTATTTATTTTCGAAAGATTCTTCAAAGTTTTAGGAACGATTGGTGTCAGTTTGAAAAATATTTAGAAATTTGAGAAGTTTTGAAGAGGTTACAAATATTTTGAAACTCTGAAAGATTTCCTAAAATTTATTAAATATTTTTCATTTCTTCCAAACTTTCTAAAAGTCCTAAATGTCTTTTGAATTGGAACGAATTTTTCCTAAACTTTTCCACAATCCAATAAATTAAAAAAATTATACTTTTTCGCCATATCTGATATATTAAAAAATATTTTTTAACTTTCTCAAGAATATTAGCCAAATTATAATTTTATAACCCTAAAAACAAATAAACCTAAAATATAAATAGTTATAGGAAATTTTTATTTTGTATGAAAAATTATTTTTCACCGCAAATTACAATTTGGTTGCAATTTTTTGTCTTTCTGGACTGAAAAATCTTTTTTGCTTAAAAATTAAACTTTTTTGGTAGGAGTTTTATCTTTTTTGATTCAAAAACAAGTCGCGAGTTGAACTTTTTTGTTGGAAATTTATTTTTCAGTTCACGATTCATTATTTTAGTTGAAAATTCATTTCTTGGATTAATAAATGAACTATTTTGTTAAAAATTCGTTTATTTTAGTTCATGATTCATTATTTTAGTTGAAAATTCATTTCTTTGAATAAAAATTTAATTATTTTGCTAAATATTTGTTGTTATTATTAAGCATTCATTTTTTGCACTAAAAACAAAATATTCTATTTTTGTTAAAAATGTATCTTTTTTTAGTTGGAAAGTCAACTATTTGGTTAATAAAAATCTGTTTTGGATACTATAACATGTTTCATTGAGAATTAATTTATTTTTGGTTGAAAATTTAACTACTGGTTGAAAAATTGAACTTTTTTGTTAAAAATTCATTTTTTTTTGGGTTGAAGAATCACTGTTTTGTTCAAAATTCATCTCTTTGATTGAAAATGTAACTACATATTTTGATGATAATTCTTAAATTTGGTTGAAAATTCGTATTTTTTGACAGAAAATTAATCTTCTTGGCTGAGGATTCATTTATTTTGTTGGTAATTCACATTTTATAGATTAATTAAACCATTTCTTTATTAATAATCCAAAATTTTTTTTTTTTTGTTGAAATACCGATTATTATAAGTTTATTTAATACAAATAAATATCATATACAAACTAAAATTGAATAAAAAATTAATTAATTTAAACTTTTTTTCTGGTTCATTTCATTTAATTAATTTAATTAATTTACATTTTTATTCATTTTCAATTAATGAATTCTATTTAATTTGATTAATTGAATAATTTCCAATTAATTCTATTATAAATAATGATAATAATTAAATTAAAATTTCCACATTGTAAGACTTGAGAAGCAGATTTAATTGTTAGTTTGACTTACAAAATATCTTAATGATTTATATCAAAAGATTGTCATTGAATACAAAAAATTATAATAATAATAATATAATAAAATTATTATCATTCCAAAATTTTTATTTTCACCCATACATGTATGAACTCCAACAAACACTGTAGATTATTTTCATAGAATTATAGAATAAATTAAGTTTTCCTTGAAAGTTTATTGGATTTTTTCAATTTTCTTAAATGTTCTTGAATATTCGGCTTTTTCTGCAGTAAAATTTTCTGAAAATTGTAGATTGTTCTAATCATTTCTACAATATTCTGGAATTTTCGTGACTTATCTAGAGTACTATAATGTTATAAAATATTCTGGACGTTTGTAGAACATTCAGAAAGATTAAAGATTGTTTCGGAATGTATAAACTTTTATGCAATTTTCTGAATCTGAATGTTCTTGGATTTTCTAGAGAATATTTTTATTTATAAAATTCACTCCTAATTTTGTAATTTTTGTGTAATTTTGTTATTTTTTAAATCCTATACAAATTTCGGAATTCTTTTAACCTTTCTAAAATATTCAGTAATTTTCGAGACTTTTTAAAACTATTCTGGAATTTTATGAATTTTTCTGGAATATCCTGAGGGGGGGGGGGGGATTATGTAACTTTTTTACACTCACTTTTACTTTTCTGAAATTTGTGTTTTTCTTTTTGTAAATTGTTTTGTCAATTAAATTTAAAAAAAAATAAAATAAAATTGACGCGAATTTCAAAAAAGTGCAAATGAAAAAGTTACATAATCGCCTTACTTGATGATTTTTGAACATTCGACAATATTTTTATTTGTTGCAGGACCTATTACCTTGATAGGTATGGCACTAGGCTTTTTAGTGTCAGGAGTAGTAATCAGTAAATATAAACCTGGACCAAGAAAATTGCTGGGTTGGAATGTCATTATCGGAATAGCTTACGTTTTGGGCGAAGCAGCTTTCTTATTTTTGAGTTGTCCTGGTACTGCAATTCAAGGGATTGATCCTACTTCGATGCAGTAAGTTACATTTTTTATTTTATTTCGCAAATTATATTTTTAACTTACATTTTCAAGTTATAAGCTGAAAATTCATTTAAAAAAATTACTCGATACCTGATTTTATTTACTAGAAAGAATGTGAACTATACCCATTTAATATTAAAGAAGAATATTTTTTTAAATACAATTTTTACTCAAGACAAAAATTTCTATTTTGTCCATTGAAATGCAAGAATTTTAAATTAGATTAGAATCAAATTCAAAATTTTATTGAATTCATTATTTTAATATAATAAAATTAATAATTAATCAATTTTATTACATTTTTAACAATTTTATTTACATTCTATCCTATTTCCAAGTCATGCCCGTTTGTGCAAATTTCAGTTAAAAACACATTTCTTTTGTTGAAAATTTTTTTTCTATTAATAATTTTATTATTTGGTTGAAAATATATTTAATTTGTTGAAAACTCAATAATTTTGTTAAGAAGTGTTTCTTTTTGGTTGAAAATTCGCCATTTTGAGTCAAAAGTTCAACTATTTTGTTGAAAATGAACTTTTTTTTCAAAAATTCATATTGAAAGGATACGGGTTGAAAATTCAACTTTTTTTTATAGAAAATTCTCCCCTTTGGCTTTAAAGTTCAAATATTTGGTCACACTTGTTTATTTGTCTAGAATGAAAAAATTTTCATGGTTGGAAATTCATTTCATTTGTAGAAAACTCGTCTTTTTGTGTTTAAAATTCAAATTTTTGGTAGAAAATTCTACTATTTGGTTGAAAATGATCTTTTTTAAAATTCATATTTCCAGGAGGAAAATCCATATTTTCAGAGAATTCGAAAAATTCATGAAGAAAGTTCATTCAATTAAAATGGAGTTGTTTTACGGAAAATTCGCTTCTTGGCTTAAAAATTCAACAATTTGGTTGAAAGTTTTTATTTCTCTTGATTGGAATTTTTTTTTTGAACATTTTTTTTTGCTTGTGCATTCAACTATTTTGTTGCAGATTCATATTTTTGAATAAATCGAATTGTTTTTGACTTACAATTACAATATTTTTTTGGTTGAAATATTAACTATTCCATTTTTTGTTGAGAATTCATATTAATTCAATTGAATTAAATTCTTTGTTAAAAGTTCAAATCCTTAGTTGAAAATTCGTTTTCTTTGTTTTTGAAAATTAACTTTTTTGAACTGAAAATGTAACTATTCCTTTTTTGATTGAAAATTCATCTTTTCTATTCAAAATTTAAAATAGTTTGTTCAGAATTCAATATTTTTAGTTGAACATTCAGATATTTGGTAGGAAATTAATTTTTTTGTAAAATTAAAATTTAACTATTACATTTGAAGGTTCATCATTAAAAATGAAAATTCATCTCGTTTGTTCGAAATTTTCTCTCTTTTATGAGAAAACAAACAATTTTTAGTGGAAACTTAATTCTTTTTGGTTGAAAATTCTACTTTTGAATTTTTGGTTTAAAATTTCATTATTTGTTTGAAAATTGAATAGGATTGTTGAAATTTAATCACTTGGTTGAATTTGTTCTTGTTTTATTTTTAAAATTTATATTTTCGGGTTTGAAATTCAACTGTTTTGTGAGAAATTCGTCTTTTTTGGTTGAATTCAACTATTTTTGATTTAAAATCCAATCCTTTTTTGGTTGAAATACTAACCATTACACTTTTCGTTAAGAATTCATCTTTGTTATTGAAAATTAAACTATTCGGTGAAAACTTGAACTCCTCTGTTGAAAATTCATTTTTTTTATTAAAGATTCATCACTTCAGTTGAAAATTCATCTCTTTGGTTTAACATTTAACAATTTTGTTGAAAATTCGGTTTTTGTTGTTGTTGAAAATTGATCGGTTGAAGTTGAAAATTCTACTTCTCCTGAAATATTTTCTATTGGTCCTAGGAAGTTGTAAATCTCCCAGAAGGGGGAGGCGCAACCATATACATATGAAGAAACACTTTTGAAGAGAAAAAATTAATTTTCAAAGCCATAGTGACTTTTAATCCAGTATAGAAAAATTGTAATTTTTTCTCTCGCTAAAATTCAAAATTTCATAAAAAAAGAATCATTATTTTATAAATATTATGTCGATGAAAGTGGATCGTTTTGATATGAATTTAATAATTAGAATCACATATACAGTATGATATCCTGGGCTTTAGAGTAGAACGGGGCGAGGCAGCCGAGACGCCACATTTTGGCTTGCAGAGCACTTGTATAAAATGTTATCGAAAATTGTATGGTGTCGTTAGAAAGCTTGATTCCTTGGCTACAAAATTGCATCGTGGCATTTTGACGTAGCTCGCCCATTACAGTTTCTACGACCGTTTTCCAGAGACGCTACATTTTTGCTCAACTGTAAAAACGTGGGGCGAGGCAGCCCAACATTTTAGTAGTTACTAGGCGGCACACAAAGTTTGAATACACATACATATAATAATGTATAAGTTCTTCATTAGGTGCAAGATGATATATAAAAATAAAAAACCTGCCAAAAAAATAAAAAAAATGCCATCTTCGTTGCTGCTGTCCGAGGTTTCATAAGGAGTTTATAACTTCTTCGAGGGCCGCCACAAGCACCTTGCTTTTTGGCCTTTTCGGCATCATCTGCCGTTTGTTGGATACCTCGCCCCACGTGTGCTTTCTTCACAAAAATTTCACACAAAAGAAGTATTTTGAATGTCGAAAAACAAACCACTCCATCGTGTTAAGCACAAAATACACGACGGATAAACAAACCTAAATCACGTAACTTTCGGAAAGTACAGCGGACTAACCTAACCGACCTTACATGGCAAAGGAGCGCGATTTCAATTAAGGCTGTGGGAATAAGAATAAATTGGCTGCCTCGCCCCACTGGCTGCCTCGCCCCACTAGCTGCCTTGCCCCACTGGTTGCCTCGCCCCGTTCTACTCTACTATGTGACTACTCATAATTAAAAAATATATTTTTTTTCAGAATAAATCTGGATTTTCCCTGCAACGTAGATTGCGGATGTGAACATGTCAAATATTCTCCAGTTTGTCACGAACCATCAATGACAACCTTTTTTTCTGCTTGTCATGCTGGATGCAAAACAGTTCTTCCAACCGGAGGATTTGGAAACTGCAGTTGCATCACTGATCAAATTAGTATTGAAAGTTCTCTCGACGAATCAGGTGTTGGCGTTTCTCCACTGATGGATAAGGAAGTTTATTTGACAGCAAATATTTTAGACACAGTGAAGTCGGGAGCATGCAAGAGTGATTGTAAAGGACCTTACTTGATATTAACAATCATCATGGCTCTGATGCAGCTGCTCACATGTTCTGGAAAAATTGGAAATATTTTAGTAAATTATCGAAGTGTGGATGATAGAGACAAGTCCTTTGCTCAGGGAATAACTTTGATGATGATCTCGCTTTTTGCTCTGATCCCAGGTCCCATCATTTATGGGGCTTTGATAGACTCTACTTGCCTTGTGTGGGACGATGCCTGTGGCATCAAGGGAAATTGTTGGGTTTATGACCCAGATAAGTTTCGGAACTACATTAACAGCACAGCAATATGTGAGTTTATTTGAATCTTTATTGATGAATCAGTCATCAGTGTTGGCATCTTTAATTTGAATCGATTTAATAGAGGATTGTTGTTAAAAGAAGATTACAAATTATTTATGATATGATATTATTATTTTTTGTCTAGTTGGTCTAAAATCAATATTGTTTGAGTATTGATTATTAATTTTATAACTTGTGAAAAAAATCTCTCTAGCTCCGCTGGGATTCGAACACCAGGTCTTTCAGATTTCCGGTCTGATGCGTTAAAGTTTAAACTTTTAAAGCATCAGACCTGAAATCTGAAAGACCTGACGTTCGAATCCCAGCAGAGTTAGAGAGATTTTTTTCACAACTTATAAAATTAATAATCAATATTTGAAAAATATTGATTCTAGAACAAGTAGACAAAAAACATTAACATCATATTAATTATTATTTCACTTGTCAAAAACCATAATATCAATGAATAATAATTGAAAATTATTATTTATTAATTCAACTCAGTTCAGACTGTTTCAATATTCTGCTAAACAAATCTGGTTTCTTCAAAATTATTTTTTATTCCGGTTAAACAATATTCCGATTTTTATTTGGTACAATTTTATTCAGAGATAACATAAGTTTGATTTAAAAATGTTCTTATTCATCATTTATTTTCTTCAAAAAATTCTATATAAAAGGACAACCTACACGCTTTGGAATTTTGTTTGGATCATACTCGCGGCTAGGTCAGGCGGTAGAGCTTTGAGTTTGTTAGCGGAAAGTCCGGGTTCGATTACTGCCGTTGGTATTGTTTGACCAATTTATTTTTTCATTTCAATTTTTTTCTTTGCAATTTACTATTCAATTTACCTGAATCAAAACAAAATATTTATTTTTAACAATTTTTTTCATATGAAAAATGTGGGTCTTTCAATATTTGCTAATTTACTTCAAAAAACGATTTTTTTACAGTAAACTCTCATTTTTGTCATTTAATTGAACATTTATATTTTGTTTATTATTATTTCTATCGTTAAATTACGTAACGCTCCTTGAGATTAAAGGAGTTTAAAATTTTTCAAAAGTCTATTTTTTTTCTACGTATGCAGAAATTATTGCAAATTTTGTATCTGCATTTCAATTTTCGATGTTAAAGGAGAGATTAAACTTTCATTTATTCTGAAAATAAATGTCTAAATTTGATTTTTTCACATGTTCAGTTTTCGATGAAAAAATAATACTATAAAATCATATTTCAGAAAAAATAATTTAGGATCATGTGGGAATTTTTCGAAATATCGATAAAAGTATTACAATTTGTTGAATTTGGTTATCGCAACACTTACTTCACATTTATAAAAAAATATCATTTCTACTATCGCTTCGTTTACAGAAAATTAACTTCACTTTGAAAAAAAACAACCTATAATAATGCTAATGCTGCATTTTTTGTCTATTTTTATGTAGCCTAAGAACAATGTAAAAAAAGTTACAAGATAAAAAAGAGGTGTTTTTTTCCTTTCAAAAATAACTAATTTCATGAAAAATAAAAATTAAGCTTATTTTTTATTAGTATTTCAAGAAATGCGAAGAAAAATGTGATATTATTTATTATCGAAAATTGTACACATTCGAAATAATTTTTGAAGCCATGTAATTAAAAAAAATTGTCAAGCTTTACAAACTTTCAACCCCTCTGTTATCCATAAGTACTTCCCCACAAATATAAAAATAGTATAATAAGAATAAAATAAATATTTAAATATATAGAAAGAGCAAAGTAAAATTATATAACAAAATTATTATTATTATTAAATGAAAATTTGCTGTCCTATTTTTTAAATTTATTTTGCTTATTTTTTTTATGGAATTTTCAACTGGAACCAACCTCGTCTATCAAAAACAATATTTTCATTACGACATACATAATTCAGAAAGGAACTTAAAGATTAAGATTATTCAATGCTTTTATTCATCGTTTATATTCTTCAAACATTTAGATTGGATCAGGCAGTAACGCTTTGAGCTTGTTACCTGAAAATCCAGGTTCGATTCCTGCCGTCGGCATTTTTTTGACAACTTCTTTTTTACTGAAATTTTTTAAAAATTGTAATTGACTATTAAAGTTACTTAAATTAAGACGAAATATTTATGAAATTTTTTTTATATGAATAAATTAGGTCTTTCAAACTTTACTACTTCTATTTCAAAAAAGTTTTTCTCACGTGAAAATCTCTTTTTTTCATTTAATTAAACATTTATATTTTATTTAAATCTAATTAATATTTGACAGATGTAATTTCCATTTAAAGATGTTAACATTAGAGTTTATAACATTTAATTTAATAAATATTTCGATGTTAAAACGATTACATCAAACAAATTATTTTTGAGGATAAGAAAAAATATGCATCAGCCCGGATTTGAACCTTGAACGCTACAGCTCCCAAATATTAATTACATTAAATCCAAGTTGGTGAAAAATGGTACATGTTTCGCAGTGGAGAAATACGTATAGTATTCCCCTGTAAAAAGGTAGCTATGAAGAACAAGAAAAGATCTGCTGAGGCATCGGCTGCGTAATTGGTAAACGCTTCACTCATGGAGAGTGGCTTTCCCGGTTCAAATCCGGGCTGAGGCAGATATTTTAGTTATTATTTTTATATGTGATCGACAATATTAAATCATTTAAAATAATAAATTACTTATTTATATATCTAATTTTTATAATTCCAGGTTTTACCATCCTAGGAGTCTTATTTGACGTTGGAGTGTGGTACCTAGGTAAAAATGTGGACCTTTATGGAGCAGAAGACATGCGTCCCGATTTCGTAAAATCGCTATCCTTAGAACCAACTGGTAAATCAGAGGTCGATAAAAATGAGAATTCGACAGACAAAAATTCTAATGTGAATAATTCTCAAGAATCTTAAATGATTTTTTTCATATAATTCTTCATTGATTTCGTTTCTGAATTCACTTTTTCATTTCCTAATACTCCCTAAAAACTACCACTCCTATAAATTTGAACAAATTTTTATTTTTTGTTCAATTTCAAGTTCCTTATATTATTTATTTACTAATAATTTCAACAAAACAGGATCTTGAATTCCTTATTCCCTTATTACTGTAACTATTTTGATGAGGGATTTCTCAGTACAAACCTAATCTTTTGTGAAGAAGTATTTTTATAGTTAGATAAATAATTATTGACATAAGTGTGTAAATAATAAATTTGCAATATTGTATGGTTATTTTAAGACGACACAATTTGTGAGGAGATTATTTCATTTTCAATGTCTTTTCAGACCTGTGATTTTCGTATAATTTTTGTTGTAATCATAATTCATTATTTTAATTAATTGACGTTAATGTAGAAATAGTAACCATAAGTTTTAACTTCGAAAAATGTGTGTTAAAATAAAAAGCATATTAATTGAAAACGCAGCTTTTTATTTATTAGGATATATGCAAGCCAAAATCATATTAATTTTTCACACAGAAAAATTTGGTAGGATACAAATTTTGAAAATACAATTTATATATTTTTATTTTCCTAAATAAATGTTTAAATCGTCTATTTTTATCTGGAAATTCGTCGTTTTCAAGTAAAAATTCAACTATTAAATTCTTGATTGAGATTTCATATTTTTTGTTCGCAAATTAAGTTATTTGGTTGAAAGTTGAACTCCTTTGTTAGAAAGGTATTTTACGTATTTAATTTTTTTATTGAAAATTAGTTTTTTTTTGTTCAAAAATCAATTTTTTAAAGAATGAAAATGTAATTGTTCTATTTCTGGTTTGTACTTGAACGTTTTTAATTGAAAATCTAAGTATTTGGTTTCAAAACTTATGTACTTTGTAGTAAATTCGTATCTTGTGTTAGAAAATTAATCTTTTTGATGGAAAATTCAACTGTTCTGAAAAATTTATCTACTTGGCTTAAAAATTCAATTAAAATTGAAAAATTAAAAATTTTTTTCAATGCAACTTTTTTTGGTGAAGTTTAATCCTTTTGTTTGATAATTCGACTAATTGGTTAACAATTCATCTTCGTTGGCAGAAAATTCAACTATTTTGTTCAAATTTCAAGTATTTCGTTGAAAATTTTTCCTTTTCTTTGAAAATTTAACTATTTGGTTGTTTATGTAACTGTTTGGTTGATAATTAATTTTTTCAACTGGAAATTCAACAAGTCAATTTTTTGTTGAAAATTGACCGTTCCTAATATAAAATTTTTGTTGTTAAAATTTTTGGGTTGAAAATTTGTTCTTTTTGGGTTAAAAATGCAACAGTTTTCTAGACAATTCGCTTTTCTGGTTTGAACATTCAAGAATTTGGTTTAAATTTTTTCCTTTCTTGACTGCAAAATCCTTCCTGATCGAAATGTCAATTTTTTTTAATTTATCTTTTTGGTTTAAAAATGTATCTATTGTGGCAGAAATTTGATCCTTTTTCGTTCAAAATCAATCTGTTTCCTATTTTGTTAAAATTCTGCTTGGTAGGACTTCTTTATTTAAAAAATCATATTTTTATTCATCCTTCTAGTAGAAAATCCAACTATTAAATTAAAAATTCAATTATTTTGTTAAATTTAAATTATGTTGTTTAAAATTTAATTTTAATTTTGAATGAATTGATTCTTATTTAAAAAAAGAATTTAAAGCTTGTCATAATTTTAACATAGGATGTCTTATAAACGGGATAAAACCGTATTTCAGATACAAATTTGCAAAATCATTTATAATTAAAATATAAAATAATTAAATTTTCAACAAAATAATTGAATTTTTAAGCTTGAAAAGATGAATTCTTAACAAAAAAGTGTAATAGTTGATAAATAAACCAAAAAAGATTTTATTTTATTTAAAAAAATGAATTTTGAAACCAAAAAGAGGAATTTTCAACAAATACAGTTTTTTTAGTCATGAAAGAAAAAAATTTCACATAAACTATTGAACCTTGAAGCCAAAGGACTAATTTCTATATAAACATTGAGTTTTTAACCAGAAAATATGAATTTTTAGTGCCAACATTAGTTTGTAACAAAACAGTTAAGTTTTCAAACGAAGAGATAAACCTTAATTTAAAAAATTTGTTAACAAAGTAGTGCCACTTTTATCTTCAACAAAAAATTGATTTCTTAAGACGGTGGTTCAACCAAGATTTTCAAACAAAATAGTTGAATCCTTAGGCAGCAAGGATTGATTTTCAATCAGAATGTTGCATTTTCATTCAAGAAAGATGCAATTTCTACTAAAATAGATAAATTAAAAAAAGTAAGTTTAAAAAAATAGTTGAATTCTTATCCAAAAATGAAAATGGATTATCCAAAATAAATTTAATCCCAGAAATTTAAATGAGAAGTAAATTTTCTACAAAGATACTTGAATTTTTAACCCAAAAGAATAAATTTTTAATAAAACAGATGATTTTTTAAATAAATTAAAAAAAATATGGTTGAATTTTCATCCAAAGAATATTTATATTGATTTTTCAACACAAAATATGAATTTTTCTCAAAAGGTAAATTTTCTACAAAATAGTTGAATTTTCAACAGAAAAGAAGATTTTGGACCAAAAAACATGATTTTTTAACAAATGTATTGAATTTTCAACGAAGCAGTTACATTCTTCTCGAAGAAAGATGAATTTTCTACTCAGACAGATGAATTTTTCAATAAAAAAAATAAAATTTAAAAAAAAAAAAAAAAATAGTCGAATTTTTATTTAAAAATATATTAGTTCATTTTTCAACATAAAATGTGAATTTTTCTCAAAAGGTAAATTTTCTACGAAATAATTGAATTTTCAAAAAAATAGTAGATTTTTGGACCAAAAAGGATGACTTTTTAACAAATTTATTTAATTTTCAACCACAATTGAATTATAATCAAAGCAAGATGAATTTTCTACTCAGATGCATTTTTCAATAGAAAAGCTAAATTTAAAAAGAAAATAGTCGAATTTCCATCCAAAAAAGATTTTAGTTGATTTTTCAACACAAAATGTGAATTTTTCTCAAAAGCTAAATTTCCTATGAAATAGTTGAATATTCAACAAAACAGTTGCATCCTTATCGAAGAAAG
>CAKNXH010000113.1:256735-291031 GCA_932178445.1 Andricus quercusramuli
AAAATTAATTTAAATGCACATTGAACGTCTTCTAGTTCTAAATTTCTGGAAATACAAAAAATTCAAAAAATGTTCCGAAATTAAATTTTCTTGTAGTTTCAGAAATTTAGCACACCATATAAATTATTCTTGCATAAAACAGTTGAATTTTTAACAAAAAAAAAATGAATTTTCAACAATAAAGTTAATTTTCTATCATATTGTTGAATTTTCTAACCAAATAGTGGAATTTTTAACCAATATAAATTTTATACCAAGAGAGACGAATTTTCAACAAGATACATTAATTTTCAACCAAATAGTTACATTTTTTGCTAAAAACGATCATTTTCAACCAAAAATGTAATAGTTAAATTTTTAGTTGAAAAATTAAATTCTGAACAAAACGAAAAAAGATTCGTCAACAAAATAGTTTAATTTTCATCCAAAGAAATAATTTTCAACCAAAAATATTTGAATTTGTTATTAATAATTGTTGAATTCAACCTAAAATGACAAATTATCAATGAAATACGTGATTTTTTAACTGAGTAGTTGAATTTTTCACGAAAAAGGATCAATTTTCAACCAGAAATTGAATATTAACATTTTTAATTTAAAAAAAATTATTTTCAATTAAATAGCTGAATCTCCACACAAAGAAATGAATCTTTAAGCAAAAAGATAGAAAATTTTAATCAAAATAATTTAATTCAACCTGAAAATATAAATTAAAAAAAAAGTTGAATCTTTAACTAAAAGAGATTAATTTTCAACTAACTAAGACAGATTTTGCAGTCAAGAAAGAAAAAAATTTCAACCAACTCCTGAAATTTTCAAGCTGAAATGCGAATTTTATAGATACAAAAAAGGGTCACTTTTTAAACAGGAATGAAAATATTCTATTTAAAAAATGTAATTTTCCACTAAACAAAATCGAAGTGTCAATATAAAAAAAAGAATTTTTAACGAATTAGGTAAATCTTCAAACAAAAAAGATTTTAATTTTGTTCAAAATACTCGAATTCAATCTAAAAATATAAAATTTTAATTAAGAAAGATTTTTCAGTCACAAAGAAAAGATTTCCAACCAAATTGTGAAATTTTCAAGCCAGAAAGCGAATTTTCTACGCAAAAGTTTGATTTTCAACACCAAAATATTTATTTTTAACAATAAAGTTCTTTTTCAATCGTATTGAATTTTCTACTAAAATGGTGGAATTTTCAACTTAAAGAGTAAATTTTCAGCCAATATGAATTTTCTACCAAAACAAACGAATTTTCAACAAAATATATTAATTTTGAACCAAATAGTTGGATTCAACCTAAAAAACAATTTTTCAGTAAAATACGTTAGTTTTTAATTTTAACCAAATAGTTGAATTTTTCACGAAAAAGGATCAATTTTCGAACAGGAATGGAATATTTAAATTTTAATTAAAAAAAAGAATTTTCAATAAAATAGCTAAATCTCCAAACAAAGAAATAAATCTTTGACCAGAAATGATAAAAAAATGTATCGGATTAATTTAATTCAACCGAAAAATACAATTTTTCAACAAAATCGTTGAATCTTTCATCAAAAAAGGTTAATTTTCAGCCAGCTAAGAAAGGTTTTTCAGTTAAGAAAAAAAATGTCAACCAACTAATTGAATTTTCATGCCAAAATGCGAATTTTCTACAAAAAAGTGATTTTTAACCCGAAAATATGAATTTTCAACAATAAAGTTAATTTTCAATCATATTGTTGTGTCAAAAAAAAAAAAACGAATTTTTAACGAATTAGGTAAATCTTCAAACAAAAAAATTTTATTTTCAATCAAAATACTTGAATTCAATCTCAAAATATAAATTTTCAACTAAGAGAGATTTTTCAGTCATGAAAAAGAAAAAAGATTTCAACCAAATTGTGAAATTTTCAATCCAGAAAACGAATTTTCTACAAAAAGTTTGATTTTCAAGACAAAAATATTTATTTTTAACAATAAAGTTCTTCTTCAATCATATTGTGGAATTTTCTACTGAAATAGTGGAATTTTCAACCCAAACAGATGAATTTTCAACCAATATGAATTTTCTATCAAAACAGATGAATTTTCGACAAAATAAATAATTTCCAACCGAATAGTTGAGTTTTTCACTAAAAAGGTGATTTCGCAACAAAATAGTTGTGTATTTAAGAGAATAATTAAATTTCCCACCGAAATAAATAAATTATGTATAACAAATATAATAGCAGACTTTTTAATTAAAAAGAATAAACTGTCAACCAAAAAATGAGTTTCAAACAAAAAGATGACTTTCCAATCAATAAAGACGAATTTTTCATCCAGAATGACAAATGTTTCACAAAACAGCCAAATTTTCAGAAAAAAATGAGGTCTCAGGAAGATAAGGATTCCTACCTTACCGACACTTTTTTTATTTGTAAACTAATGTTCACACGAATAGTCACATCGAGTTGAAAATTTGGGATAATAAATAAGAAGCACTGAGAAATGCGGCTCTGGACCTAAATTTTAATAATTATGAAAAAAGGAAAAAAAAATTATTCACAAAAAAATACTTTTTTCATAATTATTAAAATTTAGGACCAGAGCCGCATTTCTTAGTGCTTCTTATTTATCATCCCAAATGTTCAACTCGATGTGGCTATTCGTGTGAACATAAGTTTACAAATAAAAAAAGTGTCGGTAAGGTAGGAATCTGGTCACGTGACCCACTCGTCACATGGCCTTAAAATAAATAATTAATAAATTAGACAAATTTAAATTTGTTTATAAATTTTCGTTTATAAACGATTTTATGTTAAAAGTATTTCAAGATTAAAATGCTGGTATTTGAAAGAGAGAGGGGGGGGGGGGTGGAATTATTTTGTTATAGTTTATTAAAGGAGGCTTCAGTTCTTTAAAATTATTTTAGTAATCATCTACGAAATAAAAAGTATAAAATAAAATCAGCAAAATACAAATTGGAATTGTTTTTTCATCCCCCTTAGACTTGGCTCGAGAAAAGAAGATACATGGGCAAAAAGGGATGATGGAAGGGGGATAAAAGACAGTGGTCCACGAATAAGGGATTAAAGTGTGGAACCAAGCAAAAAGGGTAAAGGCCTTAAAGTTTTTGTTTGAGAGCCTTTTAATTTTTAAGCCTCCCTAGATCTCCCCTTCTAATGAATTCGCCGGCAACCCATGACGTCAGGGGAACCTTTTCTTTATCGATCGCTGGCTTCTATAAATGCTCCTGGAGGATGCGCTTTAGAATCTCCAAGGATTAGAAGCAAAGTCAATTGCGCTTGCGTGATTCTTTTTTACTTCATTTTTTACCATATAAGATGCAGAAAACTTTTTATTCAAGATGAAAAGAATTGTTACAGCATTTCTTATTT
Organism: Andricus quercusramuli; assembly: GCA_932178445.1. NCBI lineage: Eukaryota > Metazoa > Arthropoda > Insecta > Hymenoptera > Cynipidae > Andricus > Andricus quercusramuli. The sequence goes on from CAKNXH010000113.1 coordinate 260,103, forward strand.
TTAAATGGGTAAATCCTTCTTTAAATTTCTTTGGAAGGGCAATCATCAGTGAACTGAGATTGTATACATTTTATAGATCTTGAAGATATAGAAAACTTTATTATAGGCCTTTTTAAATCAAAATATATAATACAATATAATATACTTTTTCGAATTTCTACTTATTTGTTCTAGTCAGTAGAATTTCGGAACACAAAAAAGAGACATTAAAAAAAGACTTGAATTTAAAAACAAAAAAAATTAAATCTTTAGCAAAGTAGTTGAATATTTAACCTTTTAGTTGCTTAAAAAGAATGTATTCTCAACGATTGACCTAATATTTTATATTTCAGTCAAACTTAATTTTTATTTTAAATCAAAAAGAAAGAAAGACGACTTTTCTACTCTGAAGGATAAATTTTCAATCCAAAAGGACGAATTTGAAAAAAAATACTTGAATTTTCGACCAAAAAGTTGATTTAACGAAAGAGTAGAATTTTCAACAAAATAATTACATTTTTAACATAATAGTTTAATTTTTCAACAAACGAAGGAACTCTTTAAATAAAAAGATGAATTTTCAACAAGGAAGTTAATTTTTAATCAATAAAGATGAATTTTCAACCAAATAACAGAATTTTCCACTAAAAAACCTAATTTTCCGACAAAATTGGAACAAATACATTTTCAGTTTGAAAATTAATTTTCAACACCGATAAAACGAATTTGCTAATTGTATTTTTAACCCGAAAATATGATTTTTCAGAAAAAGCCTAATTTTCTAGAACTTCCGAATAAATAGTTTAATTTTCAATCAAATCGTTGAATGTTGTACCAAAATATTTGAATTTTCAACCAAGAAGATTACCTTTCTACCAAAAAGGATGAAATTTAAAAAAAAGTACAAGAATTTTCAACAAAGAAGTTGCATTTTTTACCAATAAAGATGAAGTTTTGACGAAAATAGATGATTCTTCAAACCAAGAAAACGTTTTTTCTATAAAGCAATTTAATTTTTAACCAGAAAATATAAATATCAAAAAAATTAATTTTCAACCAGATAGTTTAATTTCCTACCAAACTGTTGAATTTTCAGAAAAGTAGTTGATTTCTCAAAGCAAATAGATTAATTAAAACCAAAGAGTGCATTTTCTAGTAAGAAGATTATAAATTTGTATCAAAAAAGACAAATTTTGAATGAAATACAAAATTTTTTAACCCAGCAGTTGTATTTTGAAACAAATATTTGAAGTTTCGACTAGAAAATAACAATTTTAAATTAAAAATATCAAATATCAATAAAAAATAGAATACTTACATTTTGAGTTTGAAAAATTAATTATCAACCAATGAAATTATATTTTCAACAACCTGGTTACGAAAAAAAAGAATTTTCTACCAGTTAAATTCAACCAAAAGACGATTAATTTTCTGCCAGAAAGATAAAATTTTAACAGAATGCAAGAATTTTCAACTGAACAGTTTTATTTTTTTTACCGCAAAATATGAATTTTTGACGAAAATAGAGGATTTTTCAAAAAAAAAAAAAAAATATTTTCTACAACACAGTTGAGTTTTCCACCAGAAAATATGAATTTTTAACAAAAAAATAATTTCCAAGCAGATAGTTTAATTTCCTACCAAATGAATGAATTTTATACAATACAGTTGCATTTTCCACTCGAAAAGATGAGTTCTCAACCATACAAGTAATAGTTGATATTTCAACTAAAAAAAATTTCCATTCAAAATAAAAAGAAGTTATGTATATATCAATATGCAAACAAAATTGTAATAGTTACATTTTCATTTCAAAAAATTATTTACCAACCAATAAAATCGATTTTTAAGCGTCGAGAGGAGAATCAAACTTAATTATAATTACACATATAGATTAACTTTAAACAGAAAAAATTAATTTCTATAAAAATAATTAAACTTTCAACAAATTAGTTGAATTTTAAACCAAAAAGGTGATTTCTTAACGAAAGAGTTAAAAAAGTTTAATCTTCAGCAACATAGTTGAATATTTAACGACATAGTTGAGTTTTCAAACAAAAAAGGATGTATTCTCAACGAAAAATGAAAGATGACTCAATAAAATAGTTGAATTTTTAACAAAATAATCACATTTCAAACGAAATAATTAAATTTTCAACATACAAAGATGACTTTTCAACCAAAAAGAATAATTTTCCATAATAAGACAAATTTTTTACAGCAGAGTTAAGTTTTCAACCAAAAAATACGAATTTCTAACAAAATAGTTGAATCCTTAACCAAAAAGATGAAATTTCAGTAGAGAAGATTAATTTGCTAGCCAAAAAGGCGAATTTTCAACTAAATAAATAAATTTTCTACAAAACAGTTGAATATTCATCCCGAAAATATGATTCTTGAACAAAAAAGTTAATTTTCTACGAAATAGTTTAATTTTCAAATGAAGATTTAATGTTTTCACTAAATTGTCGAATTTTTAATTCAAGCAGTTGAATGTTCAATGAAAATAATGAATTTTCCACGAACAAGTTTAATTTTATACAAAAAAGACGAATTAAAAAAAAATTAAATTTTCAATCAAACAGTTGCATTTTGAACCAAAAAGTCAAATTTTCATTGAAAAATATCAAGATTCAATCAAAACTAGAATAATTACATTTTCAGTTTGAAAACTTACTTATCAACGAAAACGATAAATCGTAAAAAAATGGATTTCCAATAAAAAAGTTTAACTTTGAACCAAATAATTGATTTCTCAACTAAAAACATTAATTTTCAAGGAAACATGTAATAGGTAATATTTCAATAACAAAGATTTTTATTTTTGATGAAAAACAATGCATTTTAACAAAAAATATGAATTTTCTACTGAAATGATCAATCTTCTACCACAAAAAATGAATTTTGAACATAAGAGTTCAATAATCAACTGAATAATTATAGTTGATAGTTTTTTCTCTGCACCTGGTCTCATATCAATATTCAACAAAATATATTTTTAATAATAAATAATTGATGAATTACTAACGAATTATTAAATTAGCCAACGGCGATACCACGCTGAAAACACCAGTTCTCGTAAAATCACTGAAGTTAAGCAGTGTTGGGCGCGGTTAGTACTTGGATGGGTGACCGTTCGGGAATACTGCATGCTGTTGGCCCGTCATGGGTGTGGTGAGCACACACTTGTAGTTATTTACTACAAGAAACTATCCACCTAGAAACACTACCCGAATCTGGTAGTGTCACGCCTACCCCGAGAGGGAAATGGCTTAATGGTATAAAAAAAAATAAATATATTTAAATTTTATTTTAAAAATAATATTTGTAAGAATATTGATTTAAGACGATGTGGAGAGGAGAAAATATCATTAATTCTAATTACTTTTGAAGATCTAGTAAACACCGTAAAACCAAAACAATAATTCAAAAAGATGGCCGAATTTTAACGAAAAAGAAGGATTTTTTGCAAAATACTTAAGATTTCAACAAAAAATTTAAATTTGATACCAACTTGTTGTTTTTTCAAGCTAAACATACGAATTTTCAACATAGGTTAGAATAGTTAATATTTAAACAAGAAAAGATTCTCATTCTGAATGAAAATCAGTTAAACTCTATCAAAAACAATAATTTTCAACAAAATAGTTAAATTTCAAAAGAGATGAATTCTCAACGAAAAATCTGAATCTTCAAGAACAAAATTGAATTTTAAACAAAAGACTTCAACATTCAACTGAATAATTATAATATTCATGTTACCCTTCTCCCTACATGGTCTGGAATCAATCATGTTAAAAGTATTGATTTCAGACCATGTAGAGAGAAAAAACTTATATCATTTATAATTCTTGTCAAGATAAATCTAGATTTGATAAACACCATATCACCAAAATAATAAACTCAAAAAGATAGCTGAACTTTTACAAAAAAAAGATGAATTTTTAACAAAAAAATAATAGATTTTAGCCAGAAATGGGAAAGTTAAATTCACAGCAGAAAAATTAATTTTTAAGAAAAACCAATGGGTGGCAGTGGGGCCAGACGGCAGAAGTGAAATCTTAATGGATTAACTTTGAAATTTTTTGTGAGGAATCATCATGAATTTTGAGGAGATCGCATAGTAAGAGAGTGCAGAGAGAGAGAGAGAGAGCAAGAGAGAGAAGAAAGAGCATAACAAGCTTTGCTTAGCCTGCCAGTAGTGGGGATTTCGAAGAGGAGTCTTTAAAACAATTGCGAATTTCCGCACAAATGGGAGACGCGGATAGAGAGAGAAGGTATAGAAAGTATATTTACTCGTAAGAGAGACAGATATATATATATATATATCTCTCTATTTTTTTCTCTCTATATATTACTTTTTTTTAAATTATATATATCCGTTCGTTCTGTCGGTCGTTTTCATAAATTCACTCTCGTCCCAAAAAAAAAAGTTTCACTTTAAACAAAATTAATTTTCAGCCAAAAAAATTGATTTTGAAAAAATTAGTTTTACTTTCAACAAATTCAATAATTTGACGTTGATTGTTTAGCTCTCCGTAGCTTTTTCCGTAGCAATTTGTTCACAATTTAGAAATAAAAATCAATATTTAAAATATTTATTTTAGACCAGTAGACAGAGAAACAATCTACATCAAATTATTTAATACAATTTATCTGGTCAAAACCATAATATCAAAAGTATAAAAGATTCGAATGTTGGAGAATAAATCTTACAAGTTAAGGAATAACGTCGGGATTCAACTAGTAGGGATTGTGAAGAAATTTCTCTAGTCTCTCCGTAGCTTAGTGGTAGAATACCAGACCGGCAATCTGGAAGACCTGGGTTCGGATCCCAGCGGAGCTTAAGAGCTTACAATTTAGAAATAAAAATCAATATTCAAAATATTGAATTTAAGCCAGTAGACAGAAAAACAATCAACATCAAATTATTTAATACAATTTATCTGGTCAACACCATAATATGAAAAGTATAAAACATTCGAATGTTGAAAAATAAATCTTAAAAGTTAAGGAATAACGTCGGGATTCAACTTGTAAGGATTGTGAAGAAATTTCTCTAGTCTCTCAGTAGCTTAGTGGAAGAGTGGTAGAGTACCAGACCGACAATCTGGAAGACCTGGGTTCGGATCCCAGCGGAGCTTGAGAGCAATTTTTTCACAATTTAGAAATAAAAATCAATGTTCAAAATATTGAATTTAGACCAGTAGACAGAAAAACAATCAAAATCAAATTATTTAATACAATTTATCTGGTAAAAACCATAACATCAACAGTATACAATATTCGAATGTTGGAGAATAAATCTCACATGTTAAGGAATAACGTCTGAATTCAACTTGTAGGGATTCTGAAGAAATTTCTCTCGTCTCTCCGTAGCTTAGTGGGTAAGAGCACCAGACCGGCACTCCGGAAGACCTGGGTTCGGATCCCAGCGGAGCTTGAGAGCAATTTTTTCACAATTTAGAAATAAAAATCAATATTCAAAATATTGAATTTAAATCAGTAGACACAAAAACAATCAAGATCAAATTATTTAATACAATTTATCTGGTCAAAACCATAACATCAACAGTATACAATATTCAAATGTTGGAAAATAAATCTTACAAGTTGAGGAATAACGTCTGAATTCAGCTTCTGGGGAATGTGAAGAAATTTCTCTAGTCTCTCCGTAGCTTAGTGGCAGAGTGGTAGAGTACCATCCCGCAATCTGAAAGACCTGGGTTCGGATCCCAGTGGAGCTTGAGAGCAATTTTTTCACAATTTAGAAATAAAAATCAATATTCAAAATATTGATTTTAGACCAGTAGACAGAAAAACAATCAACGTCAAATTATTTATTACAATTTATCTGGTCAAAACCATAATATCAACAGTATACAATATTCAAGTGTTGGAAAATAAATCTTACAAGTTAAGGAATAACGTCTGAAATCAACTTGTAGGGATTGTGAAGAAATTTCTGTCGTCTCTCCGTAGCTTAGTGGGTAAGAGCACCAGACCGGCAATCTGGAAGACCTGGGTTCGGATCCCAGCGGAGCTTGAGAGCAATTTTTTCACAATTTGGAAATAAAAATCAATATTTAAAATATTTATTTTAGACCAGTAGACATACATAAATGAATTGTTAACCAAATAGTAAAATTGTTAACCAAACGTGATGAATTCCGAACCAGAAACATTTCAACCAAACAGAATTAACTTTTGAGCCAAAGTAATTGGATTTTCTTATTGAGATCTATTAATTTAGGTCTCAAAAAATCTTGAATGAATTAATTATTTAATTTTTTTTTCATTCAATTATTTAATTAATTTAGTTTGCATTCAAGAGAAAAAATGAGAAAAAGGTTAAATTTCTTGAAAAAAATAGAAAAAACAGGCATTCTTTAAAAACGGAACAAGAAATATGAGATTCAACTATAATACAGAAGAGAAAAAGTGATAGATAATTCAATAATAAATAAATGGAAAGAATATGAAATAAAATGAGATATATATTTTTTTATGGTTCATTCAATTTTGAAATTGAAAATCGAATCTCTACAAAATAGAATAGTGTTGTATAGTGTTGTATATGTAAATAGTGTTGTACTGCATGTCCCTGACCTATATTTTTCTTATTAATTCCGTCCAAGACAAAGTTTGCATTATTTTTTATAAAAAATAGAATATAATAAAAATTATAAAATTTTAAGCAGAAAGGTGCTAGTCAGAACCAGAAGCATGTCTTCAAGGAAGAAAAACATCGAACTAGCCTAGACTAATGATTCTAATCTCACTCGTCCGGCCTTGATTCTTCTACCACTATGAATGCTGTAATTTAGCTCGCAAGTGGGTGGTTGTAACTGCAATATGCGAATCGACGGCGAAATTTCATTCAACCTCTCAGCCAGATGCATATTTTTCTCATTTTTTTCTTGAATTTCTTTTACTTTTTTTCAAAATTTAAAAAAATTCAGGCCTCAGACTCACCACACTTTTGACACTATTTGACACTTTTTTAAGCAATGACACTATTTTGCAACTATTTTGAAAATATGACAGTGGAAACACTATTTTCTCACAATTCTCGTGAATTTATTTAGGTGTCAAGCAGAAATAGCATCGATTTGAATGGGGGGGGGGGGGTAATTTTACTGTTTCTTATACATTAACAAGTAGTTCAACCAAGTAGTTTAGTTTTTAAACAAAAAAGATGAATTCTAAACAAAAAACTGTAATTCTTGATAAATTTACCCAAAAAAATATTTCAATTTTATATAAAAAAACAGTTGAATTGAACAAAAAATGAAAGAATTCCCCCAAAAAAGTTGAATCCTTAACCAAAACAACAGCAACAAAAATTTAAGAAAGTAATTCAACTATCAACCAAGGAGTTCAATTTTCAACTTAGAAAGATGAATTTTCAACAAAGACGAATTTTAACAAAATACCTCGTTTTTAACAAAAAAATTAATATTCTACCAAAATTTTTTACTAAAAAAAAGATGGATTTCTAGCAAAATAGTTCAATCCTTAACCAAAAAGATGAAATTTCAATAGAGAAGGTTAATTTTCTTGCCAAAAAGGCGAATTGCCAACTGAATACATGAATTTTCTACAAAACAGTTGAATATTCAAAGAAAATAATGAATTTTCAACGAAGAAGATTAATTTTCTACAAAAAAAGACGAAGTTTAAAAAAAAAGAATTTTCAATCAAACAGTTGCACTTTTAACCAAATAGTTGAATTTCCATTAAAAAATATCAAAGTTCAATCAAAAATAGAATAATTATTTTCTGTTCAAAAAATTACTTATCAACTAAAACGATAAATTTAAAAAAAAATGGATTTCCAATACAGTAGATCAACTTTCAACCAAATCGTTGATTTCTCAATTAAAAACATTAATTCTCAAGAAAACATGTACTAGTTAATATTTCAACAACAAAGATTTCAATTTCTGATCAAAAACAATTGATTAAAAAAAATGAATTTTCGAATAAAATGATCCAGCTTTAACCACAAAAAATGAATTTTGAACATAAGAGTTCAATATTCAACTGAATAATTATAGTTGATGATAGTTTCTTTCTGCACATGATCGTATATCAATATTAAAAAATATATTTTTTCAGCAATAAATCAATGATTAATTAATAATGAATTATAAAATTAGCGAAATTAATCAAATATATTCAAAATTTATTTTAAAAATAATATTTTTGAGAATATTGGAAAATACGAATTTCCAAAAAAAAGTTGAATCCTCAAACAAAACTGCTTGATATCCATCCAAACGGTCGAAACGACCCGAACACAAAAAATTTGAGAAAGTAATTTAACCATTAACCAAGGATTTTAATTTTCAACATAGAAAGATGAATTTTTAACAAAGACAAATTTTGACCAAATACCTGGTTTTTAACAAAACAAAAAAAAAAGATTTTCTACCAAAATTTTTTACTATAAAAAAAGTTCTCAACAAAATACATATATTTTCAACTAAATAGTTGAATTTGAATCCAAGAAAATCAATTTTCTACGAGAAAAGACGAATTTTTAACAAAATGCATAAATTCTTAACCAAGTAACTGATTTTTCAATTAAAAAATACGTTTTTCAACAAAATAGTTGAATCCTCAACCAAAACTAAGAAATATGACATTTCTACAATAAAGGATGAAATTTTAATTTAGAAGGTCGAAATTTTATCAAGTTAAAGTTTTATAAAAAAAGACTATCAAAATAGTTGGATTTCAAACCTTCAAGTTGCAACCAAATGGTCGAAATTTTCTAAGAAAGAGGATTAAAATTGAACCAAAAACAGTTGAATTTCCATGGCAAAAATACGATTTTTTAGAAGACAGTTGAATTTTCAAACCGAAAAGTTGAATCTTCAATAAAAAAGTTCATTTTTAAGCCAGAAAGATTACTCTTCAACCATAAATGATCAATTTTCTACCAAAAGACAAATTGTTAACAACAGTGGGATAGTCAACATTTTCAGTTTAGAAAAGTGATGTAAATTAACGAATTTTTAACCTGTTAAATTCAACCGAAAGAGACGAATTTTCAATCAAATACTTGAATTTACAACAAAAAACATGAATTTTCAATGAAAAAGATAATTTTTTAGCAATTAGTTTGAATTTCTACCAAAATGTTGAATTTTCAAGCCGACTATACGAATTTTTTACGAAACAAATCAATTTTCAACTAAAATTATACATGAATTGTAGACATTTTTTAGAAAGTAGTGAAGCTTTAAACCAAGTTTTTGATTTTTTAACCAAAAAATACGAATTTTCAACAGAATAGTTGAATCTTCAATCAAAACAGATTAATTTTTAACCTAACATCTGAATTTTCAAGCAAGAAGGAATGAAGATTGAATTTCTGCAGAGAGACGAATTAAAAAAAAAAAATACATGAATTGGCAGTCAAATTGTTCAATTTTCAACTAGAAAAGATAAATTTTGATTGAAAATATCATGCTCAAACCAAAAATGGAATAATTACATTTTCAGTTTAGAAAATTAATTTTTAATAACATAAAAATTAATTTCCAACGAAATACATACATTTTCAACGAAGGAGATGAGGTTAAGTAAAATGATGGATTTTTAACAAAAAAAAATGTATTTTCAGCAAAAGAGTTCTACCTGAAATATAATTTTTTCAACCAAGAAGATTAATTTTTTTAAATGAAATAGTTATATTTTAAACAAAAAATTTTGAAATTAAATTCATCATTATTATTATTTTAATTATTTTTACAATTTTTTATTTTCAAAAAAAAATTAATTTTCAAGAAAATATTTCAACTTTCAAGTAAGTATTTCAATTTTTGACCAAAAAAGATCACTTTCTAACAAATAGTTACATTTCCGAAAAAATAATTAAATTTTTAACCAAATAGAAGAAATTTTACGCAAACTAAACTTTATCTATCCTTACCCATATCGAACCCACATAAAATTTGTTTAATTCAGGTGATATGAAACTAAATTAATTTGAATGTCTACTTAATACATACTTTGTCAACTCAAAACAAGGTGTAATAATAAATTGAGAAATTTATAAAAAATGTTTTGAACTAAATAAATCATATAATAAATAATATTAAAATCAGTGCATATTGTTGCTAATTTTTCAACACAATATTATTGTGTATTAAAATTCAACTATAAATTATATTGGAGGAAATTCTGTTCTGAAATGTCTATTATTTATTGTCTGCAATTCTATTTCGACTTCTTGTTTTACTGACAAAAGTGCAGAGATCCTAAGACATACATGTGTATGTAATTTGAATTTATGATTCTTATCAGTTGAAACTTGTTCCTTGGATTCTCACAAATGAAGAGAGGAAATCGCCTTAGTTTCTGCGAATCACAATCTAATGATAAATAGCGATTATTTGCAACTTCCTGTTTACACATGATTGTTTTTTTCTTAAATGCTTTGTTTATAAATTTAACAACATTTTCTGGAAAGTAACACCATACAAGCCACTTTTTTGTTAATAATATTCTTATCAGGTCCATAGGTTTCAATTGTTTCCAATCGATATTATTGACTGAAATTAAATTGTTGCTTATTTATTCTAAATGGTCAAATTTCTAGGAAAAAAAATAAATTTGACTGCATGTCAAATTAAATTCAAGTTAGTATATTATTTCAGAATCTAAAACCATTCATTTTTAAATAAATAATAAATTCACATCTTCCTTATTGATATAGGTATTTACCTTGAAAATTACCGCATAAATTCATAGTAATATAATTTGATTCTATAAATTTTTTAACAGTTCTGCGATAACCGCAAACTATCAATTACAGTACTCCAACCTGTTTTTCCTTTTTATGCTGTCTTCACGGGAGGAAATTATTTAAAAAATTGTACATGTATGCGAATTATATTTGCCAACATTTTATAAACTTGTAAAACGTTTTTTCAATGCACTACAGAATATTTTAGAAATTGTTAAAAATTAGAAACTATTCCAGAAAATTCAAGGACATTCTAGAAAATTTCAAAATATTTCTGATTAATCCACAAGATTCCAGATTCTTTCACAACATCAAAAACAAAAGAGGTTTCGTGCCTATTAAGACGTTAATTAAGTTTTTCAAACCTCTTCGTTCCACCACCCTTCGTTCCCACACCTCCCAAATTTTTTCTATTCTTATTCCCCCTCTTCTCGCTTCCCCAGTTGACACTTCCCTTCCTTAAAACGCGTCCTCAGCCCTCACATTGCCTCCTCTACTTATCCTCATTTACAATAACTTTCCCTACTTCACTTAATTTCCCCTTTTCTCCCTCACATCCAATATTTCCCCGCTCATGATTTTCCCTTGTTTCACATACTTCCCCTCTCATCTCATCTCATTTCTTCAAGTTTCCATCCCCGAATTTCCTTCATTTCTCTTCATTTCCTCTACTTCCCTACTAACACTCACGTAGTTTACTCAACTTCACCTACTTCCCCTCCGCTCATCTTTTCCCACTTCCCCTCCCTTCACTAACCCTACTTCACCTCTACTCATTCTCTATCACTTCCCTTACTTTCCCTACTTACACTTCCTTTATGCCCCTACCCCCTTCACATTCACTACTTTTCCCACTTCCACTCTTCTCATTCCCTCTATATTTCCCCTCACTTCCTCTACTTCCCCTACGTCGAGTCCCCTTGTCGTTCCTTCCCCTTTCATGCCACTACTTCCCCTTATTCATCCTCACTTTCCCTACTTTCATCTCCTCTAACTTTCCCTCACTTTTCTTACATTCCGCTACCACATTTCACCTTATTTTTTCTACATTTTCTTCCCCTATTAATTATCACTTTTACTTCCTCTCCTCTCATTTCCGCTACTTTAATTATGCCCCTCTCTTTATTTCCTATACTTCCTATCCTCTTATTATCCTTCACTATCTCTACTTTCCTTCCTCTATTTTCCCTCAATTTTCCCTCAATTTTCTCTGATGTTCTTAACTTCCTCTGTTTCCACTCTTCTCATTTCCCCTACTCCGCCAAATTCCCCTCTACTCATTTTCTTAGTTCTGCTCCACTTATTTCCCTCAATTTTCTCTGATTTTCCCAACATCCTCTATTTCCACTCTACTCATATACCCTACTATTTTCTTAATGAGTATTAGGGCAATAATCATTTCCTTAATTTTTCTTTACTCATTTCCCCTAACTTCCCCTACTCTCCCTTATTGCCTTATTACCGAATATCCAAATATTTCCTCTGCCCATATCACTTCAATTTTCCTCCTCTAATTTCCCCTTATTTCCCCTTGCTTCCTCTTCTTTCCGTCCCCCAATTTCACAGCACTTCTAATACTTCCCAAACCACTTATTTCCCTTTACTTCCCCTTCACTCGTTTCCCCTACTTCTACTTCCTCGCCACTCATTTTTTCCCTCACTTTCTCTACTTTCCCTTCCCTAGTTTTCCTCATTTTCCCTCTACTGCCCCTCGCATAATTCCCCCTCTGTCCCCTTCCTGGAAAGCATAATTGATGCACGCTTTTTTAATAAACTTCGGATATGTCGAACCTGAAAATTTTTTGGCTTGATTCAAAGATAGATGCTATTATTTCGTTTTTAAGGAAAATTTTGTTTTATTGTTTAAAGTGTTCCAAAGTCGGAGAAAAATACAAAATCACGAACAAAAATTTGCCATGAGATCAAAATAATAGCATTTTTTTATTCAAGCTGAAGAAATTTCCGGTTCAAAATATTCAACTTTTTCTCAAAAAGTGTGCATTAACTCAATAAAAAAAACATTTTTTTAAAACATTTTGAAAAAATTGTATATTGATAATTTTTTCAGAATTTTTTATCACTATTTTAACTTTTAACTGTCCATACAAGAAATTTGCCATAACTTTCATTTTCGGATGCAACTCCCCAAATTTCGATCCCTGGCACGAACGATTTGATTAATTTAAGCATTTTCACTCCGCTATAGTTAAGAAGCTTCCAGAATTATCAAACAAGTCCAAAACATTTTATAAAATAAAAAATTTGATGGAAAATTCAAGAAAATTCATGAAGAAAATTTTATGAATATAGAATGTATAATTAAATTTTAATCACCCTAGAAAATTTAAGAAGATTTCAGACCCCCAGACGAGGAGCTTCCAGAATATGAAAATAATAATAGATGAAAATTCTAAATGAATCTAGAAAATTTTAGGATATTCCAGATCTTACTACCTAAACATAGAATATTTTATCCTATAATGTTTTGTAGCATTCTACAATATTCTAAAATGTCCCGCAAGACTCTGGAATATTCTAGAAGATTTAAAATCTTTCCTAAATTTCAGAGTAATTTTGAATATTCTAGAAACTGCCAGAAGACTCTATAAATATCAAAAATATTTCCAAATTCTCAGAGTATGATATTATCATAAAATATATGATAATCTTCAAAAAGAACGAACTTTTTATATAAGAGTAAAAAAAAACGTATGAATTCATACAAGTAGAAATTCCATACAGTAGAAAAATCACATATGGTCAGACACAAAATCTGAAGAAATAGTATTAAATATTTGTAACTTCCTTTACATATTGTGGTTTATATTTAAATAAATATATAAGTTTTAAAAATATTCTTTTTAAGAGTATGCTATTTAATGAGCATTATTCCAAAACGTATTTAATTTAAATAAATAAATAATTCACGAGCAATCTCTTATAACAATAAGATTAAGATGAGATATATTAACAAAATTTTCTTTCTACAGATAAAAAAATTAGACACTAAAATTGATGATTGAATCGATTAATCTAATTTCTTGAAGGATGATAAGGATTATCTGGTACTGATTTAATCAGTCTAAATGCACAGCAGTTCGATTAAATGCAAACAGATTAAGCAACTGTTACCAATGTCCACAAAGGTTATTTATAATGTGTATTTATTCTCTCATGTAAGATTCACCTATCGTTTATTGCTTTTATTTGAAAAATTGGATAATAAAGTTTTATTGTTAGTATTGTTATCCCTCGAGTTTTTGTAATTTGTTTATGAGGGAAAAGTATCTTATACAATGAGTGATTGATGACTTTTCTGGATAAAAATTTAAATTTAAATTTAAAAAAAAACGCTTAACTCACGGATAGTGGCGTTCCCGGTTCAAATCCGGGCTGAGGCAGATTTTTTCTCGTTACTCCAGAAAAATTATGGGCCATCCATAAACTAAGTTATAGATTTTTGGCCAATTTTTCCCTCCCCTCTCCCATGTAACAAGTAGTAAAAGATAGTCCTCCTCCCATGCAAGTCTATAAAATTGAATGAATTTCAATTTTTATTCTTTAAAATTGAATGATTTGCAATTCTATATTCCAAAATTAAAAATTGTCAATTTTAATTCTTCAAAATTGCAGTTTTTTAAATTATAAATCTTTTATAATTGAAAAATTTGCTATGATTAATCTTAAAAACTGAACGACAAGTTTCCACAAAATGTTCAAAATTACATCATTTTAAACTATAAACATTAAAAATTAATGTATCTTTAATTGTTAATCTTAAAAATAGCAGAATTTTAAATTTCAAATCCTTTAACTTGAAGAATTTTCAATTCTAAATCTTCAAAATTGAGCTATTCCGAATAAAATGTTTCAACTTACAATCAAAGATGGTCCTTTATAATTCTTTCAAATTGCAGATTTTTGAAATGCGAATCTTTTGAAATTGAAAATTTTTGAATTTGGAGAATTTACATACAATTAAAAATGATGGCAGTTTTTTAATTTGCAAAATCCTCCAAATCAAATGATGTTGATTTGTACATCTTTAAAATTGTAGAATTTTCAAATATAAATCTTAAAAACTGAAAATTTTTCTATTATCTTATTCGAAATTGAACTAGATATTTCAACCAAATATTCAAAATAACATCATTTTAAAATACAAACATTCCAAATAATTAAATCTTCGATTGTTAATTTAAAAACTAGAAGAACTTTCAATTGTAAATCTTCCCAAATAAAGAATTTTCAAATACAAATCTTCAAAATTGAACTATTCCGAACAAAATGTTCAAACTTACAAAACTTTAAAATAAAAATCTTGAAAAGTGAATAATTTGCTATTCTTTAATTTTCAGAAATCAAAAATTAAAGAATCTTCAATTGTCAACTTTAAAAGAAGAAGAAATTTTAATTGCAAATCTTTAAAGTTTAAGAATTTTCAATTATAAATCTTCAACATTTATGTATTTAAAATAAAGTGTCCCAATTAACAAACCTTTGAAATAAAAATCTTGGAAAATCAATGATTTGCAATTCCATATTTTCAAACATCAGAAGTTGTCAATTGTAATTCTTAAAAATTTGAGAGCTTTGAATTGTGAATATTTCAAAATTAAAATTTTGTTAATCTGGAAAACTGGCATACAAATAAAGATTATGCAAGTTTTTAGTTTTACACATAAAAATTCTGTAATTATGATGACTTAAATTGAAAATTTCTTGAATTTGGAAGACTTGGAATTGAAAACTCTTGACTTCTAATTCTGCAAAATCATCCAAATTTAAGAATGTTGGAATTATACATCTTTAAAATTAAAGAATCTTCAATTGCTAATCTTAAAAATGGAAAAATTTTTTGTCGTAAATCTTCAAAATCAAACTACATATTTCAACAAAATGTTCAAAATTACATAATTTCAAACTATAAACATTGAAAATTAATGAATCTTCAGCTGTAAATCTTTAAAACAAAACAATTTTAATTTGCAAATCCTCCAAATTGAAGAACTAAAATGATAAATCTTCAAAATTGAACTCATCCACACAAAACTTTCCAACTGACAAACCTATAAAATAAAAATCTTCGAAAGTGAATTATTTGCAATTCTATATTTACAGGAATCAAAAATTGTCACTTGTATTTCTTCAAAATTTCAGATCTTTACATTATAAATCTTTCAAAATTTTCGCTTTTTAATCTGGAAAATTGACATACAAATGAAGATTACGCAAACTTTAGGTTTTAAAATTGAAAATTCTATAATTTGGATGATTTAAATTGGAAACTTCAATTTGGAAGATTTGGTATTGAAAACTCTTGGCTTTTAATTCGCGAAATCATTCAAATTTAATAATTTTGAATTATACATCTTTGAAAATGAAGAATCTTCAATTGCAAATCTTCAAAATTGAATAATTCACGATTCTATATTTTCAAAAATTGTCACTTGTAATTCTTCAAAGTTGCAGATCTGTGAATGGTAAATCTTACAAGATTGAGAAATTTTCTATTTTAAATCTTTAAAATTGAACTACTTATGACAAACATTTTTTTTAAATTACATTATTTTAAAGGATAAACATTAAATATTAATGAATCTAGAATTGTTAATTTTAAAATTGAAGAACTTTTAATTGCAAATCTTTGAACTTGAAGAATTTTCAATTATAAATCTTCAAAATTGAACTAATCCACATAAAACGTTTCAACTTGCAAACCTTAAAAATACAAATCTTGAAACGTGAATAATTTGCCATTCTATATTTCCAAAAATCAAAAATATTCCATTGTATTTCTTCAAAATTGCAGATCTGTGAATAGTAAGTCTTTCAAAATTGAGAAATTTTGTATTGTAAATCTTCAAAATTGAATTCCATATTACAACAAAATGTTCAAAATTACATCATTTTAAACTATAAACATAAAAAATTAATAAATCTTCAATTGTAAAGCTTAAAAATAGAAGAATTCAAAATTTCGAATCCTTAAACTTTAAACTTTAACATGAATAAATAAAATAGTAACATTCATCTAGGTACATGGTGGAGTTCTTTTTCTTACGTAATGTTTTTGTTCGGATTTCAATAATTTTTTCAGTTATACTGAAAAATCCACATACAGTAATAAATTTTCCTGACATTTTGTTAGGCTTTTTTTCAAATACGATTGTAGCGCATTTGTTCAATATTCAGTTGATATCTTCCAAGCTCACAGAATCTTTGTACTTTGGTAAGTTCTATATACCCACCAAGTTTGGTCAAGATATCTCATAAATTGCCTGAAATATTCCACATTTAGTGTTTAAAATCATTTATGCAACAGATGACAGCAATATTTTTTATATTTCGTCCTTCATGATAGATTTTTTTCTCTGCTATAAGCATTTAGAAACTTTTTCTACTTTTTTTAGTACTTGGTTTTGGTATCTTGATCAGAAAAGTTCGAGTACTCTTTTAATCTATTTTTTATCATCATCCTAACGGTATCTTATGAAATATAGTGACAATCATAAATTCATTGGCCACAGTGAAAGAAATAGTTTTTTGTTCAAATAAAAATTTAAAAAATTTTTGAATTGTTTTCTTTATTTTGATGCTTTTTCGTTGAATGAAAAAATGTATGTGAACGAAATTATTTCTCTTAATTAGGACAAATATTTTTCTGAATTATTCTGGAATTCTAAGTCATTCATAAATTTTTCATTCACTACAATGATCCATTGAAGATTGTTCAGTTCTTAATGTGCATAATTTAGAAAGATGTAATTTGAATTTTTTTATTTCAATATAGTTCAATGTTATTGATTTTTCATCAGAAACTTTTCAATTTCGAAAATGTATGAATCAACTTTCTTAAATTTGGATCATTTCGAAGATTAAAAGTGAATAGCTTTTTATAAAAAGTATTCCAAATTGAAAAAATTTTCAATATACATAATTGGAATTACAGAATTTTTGATTGTAAAACTTGAAGCTTACATAAAATTTAATTGTACGTGAATTTTCCAAATTAAAAAATCTTTAATTTGAAAAAAAGTATAATTCAAAGATCATTAATTTACCATTTTTAATTTTCGAAAACATGAAATAGCAAATTATTTCATTTTCAAGATTTTTGTAGATTTTTATTTTCAAGGTTTATAAGTTAGAACGCTTTATTTTGAATAGTTTAATTTTAAATATTAAAAATTAAAAATTATGGATGTTTAAGAATTTTCAATTTAAAATCTTTCCATTTTTAAGATTGACAATTGGAAATTTATTAATTTTGTATGTTCATAGTTGGAAATGATTCATTTTGAATATTTTGTTGGAATATGCAGCTCAATTTTGAAGATTTACAATAGAAAATGGTTCAATTTTTAAGATTTGCAATTTAAATTGCGAATGATTCACTTCTCAAGATATTTATTTTGATGCATTGTAAGTTGCAACATTTTATTTGGAATAGTTCAATTTGAAAGATTTACAATAGAAAATCCTTCAAGTTCAGGGAATTGCAATTAGAAATTCTTCTAATTTTAAGAGTTACAATTGAAGATTCAATCATTATTTATATTTATAGTTTGAAATTATGCACTTTTGAACGTCTTCTTTAAATAAGTATTTCAATTTTAAAGATATACAGTAGGAAGTTTTTCAGTTTTTAAGATTTACATTTGAAGATTTTTCAATTTTGTAAATTAAGAGTCAAGAGTTTTTAATTCGAAGTCTTCCAATTAAAAAAAATTTAATTTAAATGATCAGAATTATAGAATTTTTAATCCATTGCAAAACTTGCATGATTTTCATTTGTGTGTAAATTTTCGAAATTAAAAAATTTTCAATTTTAAAAGATTTCCAATTCGAAAATCTGCAATTTCGAACAATTACAAGTGATAATTTTTTACTTTTGAAAATATAGGATTGCAAATTATTCAATTTTAAAGATTTATCTTTTGAGGGTTGTAAACTGGAAAATATTATTCGGTATAGTTCAATTTTTAAAATTTACAATTCAAAATTCTTCAACTTTAACGATTTTCAATTCTTCTATTTTCAAGATTTATAATAGAAGATTTATTATAATTTGCGATGTTTATAATTTAAAATGGTGTTATCTTCTAAAGTTTTTTCTGAATATGCAGTTTAATTTTGAAGGTTTAAAAAAGAAATTTTTTCAATTTTCAAGATTTACAATAGAAAAGGGTTCAATTTTTAAGGTTTGCAACTGAAGATTCTTTAATGTTTAAGATGAGTGAATCAACATTGTTAAATTTGGATGATTTTAAAAATTAAAAGTGAAAAATTTTCAATTCCAAATCTTTAAAATTTAGGACATTTTGTATAAAAAAAAATTCAATTTAAACAAAATTACAATACAAAGATCTGAAATTTTCAAGAATTACAATTTTTGATTTTTCAAATTATAGCATTGCAAATCATTCACTTTTCAAGATTTTATTTTGAAGCACTGTAAGCTGGAATATTTTATTTGAAATAGTTCAATTTGGAAGATTTAAAATAGAAAATTCTTGAAGTTTACTGAACATTTTGTTCAAATATGTATTTCAATTTTTAAGATATACAGTAGAAAATTTTTCAATTATTAAGATTTGCATTTAAAGATTTTTCAATTTTGCAAATCAAGAGTCAAAAGTTTTCTATTTCAAGTTTTCCAAAATAGAGGAGAGATCAAATCTGAATGATCAGAATTATAGAATTTCTAATCTATTGTAATACTTGCATAATTTTTATTTGTCCGTACATTTTCGAAATTAAAAAATTTTCAATTTTAAAAGATTTCCAATCCGAAAATCTGCAATTTCGAACAATCACAAGTGATAATTTTTCGATTTTCAAAAGTATAGAATCGAAAATTATTCAATTTTCAAGATTTATATTTGAAAGGTTTGTAAACTGGAAAATATTATTCGGAATATTCAAAATTTAAAAATTCACAATTGAAAATTCTCTAATTCGAAATTCTTATATTTTTAAGATTTACAATGGAAGATTTAATAATTTCTGACGTTTATAGTTTAAAATGATGTTATCTTCTAAAGTTTTTTCAAGCAGTTCAATTTTGAATATTTGAGAAGGAAATTTTTTCAATTTTTAAGATTTCCATTTGAAGATTCTTTAATATTCAACAACGTTGAGATTACCTTTAACATGAATGAATAAAATACTAAAATTCATTCAGGTACTTAGCGGAATTGTTTTTTACACCAGTGTTTTTGTTGACACTAAATAATTGCAGAAATTCACAAATAAATACGTATAATTTCGAAAATGTCATAAAAATGTTAATTTCACGCCAGTCTTGATTGAAATGGATTAATTTTGATACGCGGTGCAAATATAGGAAGTATGCCTTTGCGAGGCAGTCGCAAAGCTTCGTGCACGTGGCTTCATATAATGCATGACAATTTGTGTGACATTACTGAATATTGACGTATGTTGTAACTTAAGAGCAACAAATGGACTTCATCACACCTCCTAATCCAATTAATTTTTAAAAACATATTTATAGATCTATAAATAAATTATTTAAACCAATTGATAGTACTATTTTTAATTTAACATTCGACAAAGTTTTGACATAGCTGCTGAATGCTACTACGAATAAGAAAAAATAGTTAGGCCAACTTTTGAGATAACTCGATATTTTTTTTATCAATTTATGTAATTTTTTTTTAAAGGAATAAGTAATATAAAAAAAAAGTTTCCACGTGACTATTATTGATTGACTTTACCCTCCCGGTTAGATTTTGAATAATGTGCGAAAGACATCAGTTTTTTTAAATTCTACTTTTTGGTGCGTTTTGCGTAAAACTTCTAAAAAGAAAAAAAGTTTAAAAATTGTTGAACAATTTAAAAAAAAAGACTTTTCTAGCATAAATAGTGCTGAAGTTATGATGTCTTAAAGAGATTTTTCAGCAAACAAAAAACGTTGAATCTTTTTCTATTCTAATGATATCCTGCCCCTATACATCCCATATGAAAAATTACTGATGATTTTGCACTACGATGCTTTGTTTATCAATTATTGGGAAAAATGTGAAGTGGTGGGAAATCTTTCGAGTGAAAAATTGTGGGGCTAAGTCAACACTTGACTTCAATGTTTGAAGAAAGAAAAGCATACAATGTTTCAATTTTTATTATTGTAGCCAACTGAAATCTCGATGCAACAATACCTATGTAATACATTATCAAACAAATTTTGTTTACATTCTCATTTTATGTAAAATTGAACTTCATCGGTTTTCATAAAATAATTCTTTGCAAATCTTTGACTGTTATAACAACCTTATCATCTGCAAACGCTAACCCACGTACCCTCACTGTCCCGAGATCCAAAAATAATCATAAATTCACGAAATAATAATAAATGACTGACCAAATAAATAAGGGTCCATTCACAATTTACGAAAGGTGTTTTTCTGAAATTTTTACCCCCCCCCCCCCCCCCTCACCAACATGTGAGATACTGTGAGATTTGCTGTCTCCCCTCCCCTCTTAAAATCTTGCTAAGATTTTATAAACTTAGGGAACGAAATTACATATAAAATATAAATTCTGTTAATTAAATAGACGTAGAAGCTTAATGAAATTAGTTTGAGAAAATTAAATGGGTTAATAATAATAAGTATTTAGTTACAATTTGAGTACAATTTAGCACAATTTTATAATATCTTTAGTGCTTGAAATGTTCCATAATCCGACACACTTTGTGTATTATATTACTATTATTCTTCAGTCTATTAATTATCGAAATTCTCATTTATTTATCGCAGACTTCACAGACGTTACCCTTTTTTCGGTTTTTATTTGAATGCGAACCGAATTATCAGAACCCAATAAGAAAATCCAACTATTATTGGCTGAAAGTTCATTCAGTCTTTTTGGCTTGAAAATTCTACAATTTGATTGAAATTTGTTTCCTCCTTGACTAAAAAATTTCTCTTTTGTTAAAAATTCAACTATTTTGTGGAACATTTGCCTCTTTGGTTTCAAAATTCATCTCTCTTTGTAGAAATTTGATCCATTTTGGTTAAAAATTCTTATTTTGGGCTCGAAGACTTTAGTTCACAATTCAACTATCTTGCTGAAAATTCGTTTTTTCGGGCCAACATTTTTTTTTACTGAAAATTTTACCATTAAATTTTTTGCGAAAAATTTATCTTATTAGTTGAAAATTCAAATATTTGGTTGAAAGTCTATATTTTTGGTTGAAAAAATAATCCTCTTGTTTGATAATTCAGCTAATCGGTTGAAAATTAATTGATGTACTTTTTTGAAAATTCTTTCTTTTTGTTAGAAAATCCGTTTTTTTATAAATGCAACTTTTTGCTTGAAAATTAATCTATTTTGGTTGAGCTATTACATTTTTTATTGAAAATTAAACCTTTTAGGATGAAAAATCAACTCCTTCGTTAACCCTAGAACCGCACACTGGGTCTGACAGACCCAGCGAGAAAGTGACTTTTGTCGCTCCCCTCCACAATTCTTCGAAAAAGCACTTCTCCCACACATGTAAATTCAGTTTAGGTTTCTGTCGATTGAAAAAAGTGGTTGTGCGCGTTAGTTTATCCAAGAGACTCGAACTGTCATCATTCAAACTTGGTCAAGGGTCTCAGAGACCCATGTGTGTAAGCTCAAAAAATGCACTTTTGGAAAAGAATATGTTCAAAGTATTTTTTTTTTCGATCTTCCATATGTCCTCTTTAAACCCTCCTATTACCTTTTTCAATCAAACAAAACATGGGAATGTGGCATCTTTTTTTGTAAAGCACGATTTTTGACCACCTCTTCTAGTCTTTTTAGAAATAATTGAGTTTTTTGTATCTTAAAATTATTAAAAATGACCCAATAATGCTTAGCTCTGTTCTAAAGATCCTGATAAACATCTAAAAAAAAGTATAAATCGGATCAACAGGAGCGTTACAATCATCGCGCGAAGGTGCTCGGGTCTCATGGACCCATGTATACGGTTCGTGTAAGTTTAATATATTTGTGCGGTTCTAGGGTTAAAAGTTGAACTCCTTTCTCAAAAATTCATTTTCTTGTATAAAGATGCATCATTTCAATTGAAAATTAATATATTTGGTGGAAAATTAAACTGTTTTGTACAAAGCTCATCTTTCTGGCTTGAAAATTCAACATTTTGGATGAAGTTTTTTTTTATTCTCTGGAAAATCCTTCTTGGATTTGAAAGTTTATCTCTTCTGGTGAAAATTTCATTTTTTTTTGTTCAATTCAACTGTTTTTGATTTGAAATAAAAATCTTTTCTCAGTTAAAATATTAACTATCACATATTTTTTTAGAACTCATCGGCTTTGTCGGCCTCTCAGATCAGATTAGAGATTAGACCATTTAAAAGTTAAGCATTAAAAATGTATTAAGTTAAAAAAAGGTATGTAAAATTAAATAATATCAAATTAGAAAAGCTAAAAATTTCATGTCCTAATCGGTCATAATAAAACAATAAACGATTCCAAAATTAAAGTAATAATATAAATTAAAACTTGAACAATTTTGACTTTAAAGAATTTTAAACTAACAATTGATTAAATTCAATGTATAATAACTTCCAAACAATAACTTTTAAATATCAATAACTTTTAAACTTGTATGAATTTACATCCAAAGTGAGTTTTAAATGAAAAATCTGATTTACAATGAAGTTCCACAAGAAGCAGCCTGCTATAAGAGACTATAACAAATGTTCTGTAAGAGCTAGAATCACTTACTTGGTGGTGGGAGGGGGACATACAGTTTAAGGTGGGTTCCAAACCATCAAGAGCAACAGCTTCACGTCCTTAGAGAACCTTCTTCTCTAGAGGTATCGGTCGCACAACTCTCCAGAGATGAACAC
This sequence comes from Andricus quercusramuli, assembly GCA_932178445.1. Classification (NCBI taxonomy): domain Eukaryota; kingdom Metazoa; phylum Arthropoda; class Insecta; order Hymenoptera; family Cynipidae; genus Andricus; species Andricus quercusramuli. Next base: position 283,704 of record CAKNXH010000113.1, read on the forward strand.
TAGTTTTTTTTTTATTTTTAAAAATAATTCAATCTGCTTGAATTTATTTTTGTACAATTTTCATGTAGGATGTATAGGGGCAAGATATTATTCGAAAAGAAAAAGATTGAACGACTGTTTTTAATGAGAAATCTCTTTGAGACGTCATAACTTCGGAACTATTTATGCCAAAACATTCCTTTTTTTAAATTGTATCGGAAATTCGTGAACTTTCTTTTTCTTTTTAGAAGTTTCATGTAAAAAGTACCAAAAAAGTAGTATAAAGAAATTGACGTCTTCAACACATTTTTCAAAATCTCAAATGGGGGGAAAGTATATCAATATTAAACACGCGGGAACCTTTTTTGGACCCACAATTAAAAGCTTCTATCAGAGAAAACTTTACTTATTACTTGTTCTTTTCGAAAAAAAATCACATTAATTGATTAAAAAACCACAAATATCGAGATATTTTAAAAGGGGGCCGAGTAATTTTAAATTTGAATTTTAGTTACTTTGAAGTTACTTTCAGTTTCTTGCATATTATCTTCTATTAAGAGAGCTCTATGGGTCAGTTATGGGTAGAAAATCATTCTCGCTTGTTTCGGGATTCAGCTATTTTGTTGAAAATTCATCTTTTTGGTAAAATTCAGTTATGACTAATTTCAAATTTAAATCTTTTTTGGTTGAAATAGTATCAATTATTATATTTCTCGTTGACAATTCATCTGTTTTGGTTAAAAGTTTAAGTATTTGGTGAAAAATTCACGCATTTTGTAACAAATTCTACTATATTGGTAGAAAGTTCAACTATTTCATTGAAATGTGACTTTCCTGTTAATAATTCATATTTCCAGTTTGGAAATTTAATTCATTTTTTAATGGAATACTGTACTATTCCAGGTGAAGATTTATAATTATAGTTGAAAATTCATCTTATTGAGTCAAAATTTCACTAATTTGTTGAAAATTTGATTCTTCAGTGGAAAATAAATTTTTTAGTCGAAAAGATTTTAGCTGAACTCTATTTTTCATTTAAAATTGAACTATTCAAGATGAAGATTGACCATTTTGGTTGCCATTAATGCAGCGTTCAAAACTTAACTATTTTTATTTAATTTATTTTTCTGGATGGAGAGTCTTGACTGTAGTTAACAATTTTTGACTGGAAATTCAACTACTCCATTCTGTAATTGTTAATTTATATTTTTTATTTAAAAAATCAACAAGTTTGGTTTGAAATTGAAATCAAATTGAAAATTGAAAAATTGAAATCAACAAAAATCATCTCTTTCGTTGAAAACTATTTTTTTTTTAATTAATTTTTTTTTAACTGAAAATTTAACTACTCCATTTTTTAATTTGCAAATACGTATTTTTTAGTAAAAATTCAACTAGCTGGATTGACATTTATCTTTTTCGTTGAAAATGTATATTTTTTAGTCGAAAATTTATCTTTTTGTTTGAAAATTCATTTGCCTTGGTTTAAAGTTGAACTGCTTTGTTAACAAATCATTTCTTGATTTTTTTTTTTGTTTTAGTTCGAAATTCTCTTCTTTGGTTGAAAATGTAATTATTTTGTCAAAAAATCGTTATTTTTTGGTGAGAAATTTATTTTTTTCGTAGAAGGTTAAACTATTTCAGTTGAAGATTCATAATTTTAGTTTAAAATTTATCTCTTCGATTGAAAAATTTCCTTATTTGTTGAAAAATCGATTTTTGGTAAAAAATTAATTTTTTAAGTCGAAAAGCTTTCTACTGAAATTTATTTTTCATTTGACAATTGAAATATCCCAATTCAGGTTTCAACATTTTAGTTGAAAATTCATGTGTTTCGTTGAAAAATCGTTTTTTTTTCCGGCTAAAAATTAAATTTTCAACTGGAAACTTTACTATTCCATTTTTGGCAAACATCCATTATTTTTATCAGAAGATTCAACTATTTGGTTGTGAATTCATATTTTTTTGTTTCAAATTTTACTACTTTGTTGAAAATTGATGTATTTTTACAAAAATTAATCTTTTTCGTTAGAAAATTAATCTTCATGGTTGGAATATCCGCTATTTAATTAAAAGCTTATCCATTTTGTTGAAAAATCAACAATTTGCTTGGAAAGTCACTGTTTTGGATAAATTTTCTTCATTTTAGCTGAAAATTCATCTCTTTAGTTGAAAATTCAACTATTTTGTTCAAAAATCATTATTTTATGTTTAAAAAATTTATTCTTCAACAAAAATTTAAATTATTCCAGTAAAAGATGTATCACTCGAGTTAAAAATTCATCTTTTTGGTTGAAAAGTTGAACTTTCATTCAGAAAAGCTTTCAGTTCATTTTTTAACAGCAAAATGTGAATTTTCAACAAAAAGTAAATTTTCTGCGAAATAGTTAAATTGTCAATAAAACGGTAGAATTTCCAATCAAATGTAATCACTTTTTAACGAAATAGTTTTATTTTCAACCAAACAGTTGCATTTTTATCCAAGAAAGGTGAAATTTATCTTAAAACAGGTGAATTTTCAATTAAATTTTTTTTTTAAATAGTTGAATTTTCATCCAGAAAAGGTTTTAGGTGTCTTTTCAACAAAGCAGCAGAATTTTCAACCAAAAAGTATGACTTTTCAACCAAATTTTCTGCTAAAGCAGGTGAATTTGAAAATCAGGAAGACAAATTTTCAAAAAAGAATTGAATTTTCAACCGAACAGTTGCATTTTTATTCAAGGAAGATGAAATATTTCTTTTAAAACAGATGAAATAAAAAAGAAGATTCCAGTTCACTTTTCAACAGCAAAATAAGAATTATAAACTACAAGTTAATTTTCTGCTAAATAGTCAAATTTTCAACCAAAAAGTATGACTTTTTAACAATATTGTTAATTTTTCAACCAAACAGTTCCATTTTTGTCAAAAAAAAATGAAAATTCTACTAAAACAGGTGAATTTTTAAATCAAAATACAAATTTCTAAAGAAAGAGTTGTATTTTCATCCAAAAGGATTTCAATAGACTTTTCTACAGAAAAATATAAATTTTAAACAAAAAGTAAATTTTCTAGGAAATAGTTAAATTTAAAAAAAAAAACAGTTGCATTTTTGTCCAAGAAAGATGCAACATTTCTACTAAAAAAGGTGAATTTTTAGATATGAATAGAGTTGAATTTTCAACCCAAAAAGACGAATTTTTAAGAAAACAGTTGAATTTGCAAAAAAATGTCTTTTTAAGAGAATTGTTGAATTTTCAAGCAGATAATGAAATTTATAACTAAAAATTTGATATTCAGGAACAAGTCTTTGCGAAGTTGCAAAAATTACGTACATGAGTGAAGGACCCCCTCCCGCCTACCGTAACAAATCGTAACAAAATGTCTTGACCCCCCCCCCCCGCTTAAGATGTTACGTAATTTAAGTACGGTCCCTAATCTGTATAATCCGATGTAATTCAGGGTAATTCACCTCCGCTGGGCCGCATTTTTAGAAGTTGTTTCCTCTCACTTTTGACTAGTAATGTCTCAAACACTGAAGCTTATTATTATTAATTGGTTCTAAAGTATCCAGTTTATTCCTTCTTAATTTTTACGATTTTATTCAGGAAACTGACAAAACGGAAGATTGTTCCCTAATTTGCGCATCGTTAGGCTGATTTAGGTAAATGAAAACGATCATTTTATCGTTGATCTTATCTGCTAATGCATCCGACTGCACGGATTGTCGTCAGATGGATGTCATAGCTCGTGGATATCTTCTGGTTCTAGACCGTCTTCATGGCCGAAGGTGGGGGCGAGAAATCACCTCGGTTCTGAATACGTCTTGTCAGAAGTCAGTTGGGAAAGAATATCAGCCGTTTTCGGACGCGAATCCATTTCCTACTATTTCATCTTCCACTTAGTAATTAGGCAAAAAACTCCACCCCAAATAATAAAATCAAATTAAAACTTTGATTAAATCCACATTTAGAAGATTTCGATATGGAAAACAAGTGATCAGAAGCACAAAAATTTTATTTCGATTTGGATTTCATTAGGATTGTTCATAAGGAGTCCTTTTGGGACTTCTTTGTGGAGGAAGTGGAAGATGCTAAGCGGAAAGAGGAGAAAAGAGAGGACAAATTTAAACAATTATTGTTAATTTAAAAAAAAAGTGAGGGAGAGAAGACTTGAAAAGATGAAGAACTCGAAGGATTCGAATAACACAAATTGTGAGAAAAATGGACCAGAAAATGTGAAACTCCTCAAAACACCTTCAACTCCAACTAATCCTAATCAAGATTTGGAGGACCTTTTTAAAGAACTCCCGATCACTGAAGAAACTAGTTGCGGATTCGGTTGCTTCCGAGGACCGATTTTACAAAAATTTGCGAATAAGAAGGCTTATGTTTTCTTATATGGAGCTTTGGGATGTGTTTTTTCAGCCAGTTATGCATATTTTAATGGTACGATTACAACGTTAGAGAAGAGGTTCAAGATACCATCGAAAACTACGGGTAATTTGAAAATTGAAATTTTTATTTCAAAAATTATTTGAGATGGGATTTTCAAAATTAATTGTGCTGAAAATTAGTGTGTGTTATTTTGGTTTATGAGACGAGTGTATTTAATACAGGTATCATCACTGTTGGAAATGACATTTCTCAACTTTTTGTCTCTGTGGTGTTGTCCTACTATGCAGGAAAGGGACATAGGCCCAGGTGGATCGCTATTGGGATTTACACGGTGAGAAAATTTTTGTAAAATCTTTTTCCGTTGTTTGATCCTTTTGAAATGATAATTTAGCCACTTTTATTATTCAATTTGAAGACATAACTGGATAGAAACCAAAAATAAAAATAAATACATACGTATACAATTTTTATAAATTTATGGAAGCTTGTGTTTCCCAAAAACTCTACTTTGAAGATGAGAAAACATTAGGAAAAAATTTTGTCGTGTGTGAAAGAGGGAAGAAATAAAATAATATTCAGGGATTATCCATAAACCGTCATTTTTTTCTCAACCACACCACAAAGAAGACTTCATAAAATAGCTGAATTTTCAACAAAATTGTAAAATTTGTAACCAAATATAGTTCAGTTTTTGAAAAGGTGAATTCTCAACGGAAATTTTAATATTTCTTATTACATGTATGAATGTATGAATTTTCAGTCCAAAAGGAAAAATTTTAAACACATACAGATTTTCTACTAAAAAAGATAATTCAACAAAATAGCTCAATTTTAAACCTGCAAGGATGAATTTTCACCAAGAACGTAATTTTTAATCAAGAGAGTTGAATTTTCAGCCAAATAGCTGTATTTTTAATTAAAAATATAAATTTTTAACCAAAAATGGAATAGTTACACTTTTAGTTAAAAAAATTAATTGAAAAAAAAAACGGATTTCCAACTGGTTGAATTAAACCAAAAACACGAATTTTTACATATTATTTCAATCCTCGAACAAAATGATGATTTTTCAGAAAAATTATTTATCTACTTAAAAATAGAATAGTTACATTTTATTTGAAAAAATTGATTTTCAACGAAAGAAAAGAACTTTCAACTAGTTTAATTGAACCAAAAACACAAATTTGTATCAGAATAGTTGAATCCACAGCCAAAAATATGAATTTTTAAAAAACATGATTAATTTTATACTTTAAAAGATGAACTTTCAACAAAATACATGAATCTTCCACAAAACAATTTAATTTTCCATCCAAAACCGAATAGTTGAATTTTCGGCCAACATAGTTAATTTTTCAATCAATTAGTTGAATAAAAAAAAATGTACATAATTTTTCAAATTAAAATGAAATAGTTACATTTTCAGTTACAAAAAAATATTTTTCAACAAAAAAAGCGATATTGCTAACATCTAAATTGAATAAAAAAAGGCGAATTGAAAAAATAGATAAATTTACAGTCAATATGATGCATTTTCAAAAAAAAAGAAGATTAATTTTTTAACCAAAATGTTATCGATCAAAAACGAAATATGTAGTTAAATTCTCAGTTTAAGGAAACTAATTTTCAACAACAAAAATTTCTTCCATGTAAATTGAACCAAAGAAGACAAATTTTTCACAAGAAAGTTGAATTTTATACCAAAACAGTTATATTTTCAATTAAAAAAAAAAATGTTTTCAACTAAACAAGATAAGATTTCAATAAAAAATGGAATAGTTACATTTTCAGTTTGAAAAATTAGAAAAAAAATTCTACCAGTTAAATTGAACCAAATAAGACGAATCTATAACAAAACAGTTGAATCCACAGCCAATAAGATGAATTTTCAACAAAGAAGTTTAATTTTATACCCAAAAAGGCAAATTTTACATTTAGAGGTTAACTTTTACATCATTTAGAGGTTAACTTTTACATTTCATTAAAAGTAGTTAATTTCTTAAAATAATAGTTTAATTTTTAACAAAAAAGTTGAATTGTCTACCAAAAAGTTAAATTTTCAACCAAAAAAGATAAATTTTCAACCAAAAGTGGAATACATAGTTACATTTTCAGTTCAAAAAATTTATTTTCAACAAAAAAGTTGAATTGTCTACCAAAAAGTTAAATTTTCAACAAAAAAAGATACATTTTCAACCAAAAGTGGAATACATAGTTACATTTTCAGTTTAAAAAATTTATTTTCAACAAAAAAATGAATTTTTTTTTCTAGTCAAATTGAACAGAAAAAGACAAGCTTGTAACAAAATAGTTGAATTAACAGCCAAAAAGAGGAATTTTGAAAAAAAAACAAGATTAATTCTCAACCCAAAGAGACGAATTTTAACAAAATATATGAATTTTCCACAAAACAGTTGAATTTTTAAACCAAAATTATGAATTTTCACAACAAAATTGATTTTCATTAAAATAGTTCAACCTTCTACCAAGAAGTTGAATTTTCAAGCAAAAAAGATGAATTCTCAACAAAAAGTTTAATTTATATTTTAACAAAAAAGATTTGAATTCAAATCAGAAACAATTGAACGCAATGAAAAATACAAATCCAATAAAATAGTTAAAGATTAAACCAAAGAGATGAATTTTCAACTCAACAAAGATAAATTTTTATCTACAGATGTAATACTGAAATTTTCAATTGAAAAAGGTTAATTTTAAACCAAAAAATAAACGAATTTTTAACGAAACGGTTAAATTTTCCAACAAAGAGGTGAGTCTTCAACCAAAAAGTTAAATTTTCAACACAGTAGTACAACTTTTAACCAAGTTGCTGAATGACCGAAAAAAGTCAGTTTTTAACGAAACAGTTGCATTTTCAACAAAATTATGAAATTTTTCATTCAAGTAGTGAAATTTGTTATCCAAAATAAAAATTTGAAAAAAAAAAATCGAGAAAAAGGGGAAGTTTCTTGA
>CAKNXH010000113.1:291431-309944 GCA_932178445.1 Andricus quercusramuli
GAATTGTGTTGGTAACGAAGTTACTTTTGTAAAAAAGTAACGAATTGGTAACTAGTTTAATTTTTCAGTAACAGTAACCATAAAAATCGTTGCTTCTTTAATTACTTTTAAAATATAGCTAACAAGTCTTTTTTTATAACAATTAATGAATTTTATTGCTTTTGCAACTTTTTTTCATTTTCACTATTCAAATTTTGGCGGCTGATTTTCGACAGATTCTTCAGTAAGGCGGGAATCATATGAAACTCGAGAAGAGCACATCAAATTACGAAATTTTAAAAAATTATTTCGGTTAAAGATGAAAAAAATAATACACAGCCTAATTTACTTGAAAAAAAATGAAAAAGTGACCTATTTAATACGAAAATATGACTGATTTCTAACTCAAAAAGTGTCAATTAAGAAAATCAAAGTGAGTTAAAAAATAAAGAGAATTTCATAGCATTCAAAATTTTTTTATGCATTCACGATAAAATAATATTAATTCAGAGTTTGAGTTTTGATTCAAAATATTCCACTTATTTTGGAAAAATTCGAGTTAATTTAGGAAAATTGAAGGGAGTTCAAGTGACTTTGATGAAACTTATAAGAATTGGAAAGAATATAATCAAACCAAATTTCTTAATTCGCTGAATTCAAAAAAATTCAAGGCGAATTCCAAAAAATTTAAGTCAACTGAAAATAATTCAAAAATATTTGAAAAATTCAATGAATTAATTAAATTTGGAATTAATTTCAGAAAAATTGTAGGGAATTCAAAAGAATATGATGAAATGCCTTAAAATTCAAAGGTGAGTTCAAAAGATTTCACGGTGAAATTTTTTTTTAATTCTTTGAATTGTGTAAAATTGTGTGGATTTAGAAGGATTCAAGTAAATTTAGAGTAATTCAAGTGAATTAAAACAAATCAGGGTAAATGTATATTAATTAAATTTACATTCTAAATGAATTTAAATAATTAAAAACAATATGAAAAAGCCTCAATATTCCATTGATTTTAATAGAATTGGTGTGAATTCTAAAGAATTCAAGGGATTTAAAGAGAATTCGATAAAATTTATACAAAATCAAGACAAATTAACAATTATTCAATAGAAGTTTAAAAAAATACTCTTAAATTCCGAAATCTATTGTTGTAATTTTCATATTTTGTGAACTAAAAAAAAGTTTAGGTTAATTTTGAATTGAATTTTTTCGGAAAATCCTGCACGTTTACGTTTTTGGTGACAATTTTTTACACTTATTCAGAAAAACGATTTTTTTAATATGTCTAGAAACAGTTATTAAAAAAAGGCCTTTTTAAAATTTTTTTTAATTTTTTAATTTTTTACTAAAAGATAGATCGTGAAAATACAATAAAATTGTCATTGTGTTGACACTCCTTATCTTTTTCCATTCAAATCAAACTTCACTTTGTTTATTATCCATTTGTATATAATTTGATTATAATCGGAATATAATGCTTAAAAAATGTTAAAAGTAACATTTAGTGATAAAACCCAGATATTTTTAGCATTTTATAGTATCAAATGGAATTTCAGTTAATGCAAATGAGATAACAAGCAAGACAATTAATGGTGTTTTTGAGTATTTTTATTCTCAGTATTAATTTAAGAGTGAACGAAATAAAAGCCTTAAGCAATAATGAGTGTCTAAGAGGATAATATTGATGAAAATAATTATTTTAATTACCACGTTATTGTCCTATATAAAAATTTAAACAAATTATTGAAAATATGCGCCAGCTCAAATTAATTAATTTAAGAAAATCTGCAAGCAACGCGTATAAATTTATTTTAAAATTATAAAAATGTGGACAATAATTTACAAAATTAGTGCAGAAAGTTTAAACATTTTTCCAAATATATGAAAATGATATTACAGAGAGTTAGGGAAATGTAGTTTTTATAAATTTCACAAAAAAAAAAACCAAAAAGAAACAATCAAATTGACTTAAATTTCAACTCATTTTCTAAGCAGACATTGATATATTTATAGAAAAAGCCAATTTTTTTTTCAAAAAGATCATGTATACTCTTCCGGCATTTTTATCGTGGATAAATTATTGTTTTCGAAAAGCTATTCAATTCAATAATAATATGCCAGGAGAGTATATAAAACTTTTAAAAAATCGGCTTCTCTTGATTTTTTTCAAAAATATTTGTGTAACGAAAGTTTTTATTTATAACACTAAAATAAAGATGTTATTCCATCAATTTTTAGCAATGGAAAAAGATTTTCACGAAAAATCGAAAACATTTTTTTTTATGTCCTATGTCCTACAGTTTTTTGTACTAAATTTTTTCTCTAAATCATTGTTTTTGAGAAAAAGCCATATTTGTGTAAACTCGAAACTTTATCTGAATAAAAAAAAGGTTTTCCTCGACGAAGTGAACTTTAAACTCCTTTTTTCGTTGATTCATACGTATATATATATATATATTTTTTTTTGTAATGCCTATTTTTTTATTTTCTCCTGGACTTGATAATAATTTCCGAAAATATCTTGACCATAGATTTGTGTTACCGCTTCATTCAAATAAGAGAAAATACTTGAAATGCACAAAAATGCGTTCTTAGTTCAAATTAATTTTAATATTATTATTTATTATTGGTCGCTAACTAAGACCTCAAAGAAAAGCTGAAAATTTCAGAAAAGAACCTGAACTTTCTAGCATTACTCTGAGAGAAGATAGTTATAAACAATTATGTTTGTTAACTTGCATTAATTATTATATTAAAAAGTTAACAAAATATTCCAAACTTCAGAAAAAACCGCAACTATATAGCAAAATTGTAAGAGAAGATAGTTATAATCAAAAATAATTTCATTAAACAATTAGTTTTGATACATTGCATTAATTAGTACCTCGATCTCAGTGATAAATTGACAAAAAATTAAAAATTTCAGAAAAAATTGCAACTTCTGGCATTATCCTCAGCGAATATTATTATAAATAATAAATTATTATTATTATAACATTAAACCATTTCCCTTTCGGGGTGAATGGTTTCAGAAATAATGTTTATTAAATTAAATAATTAATTACCTTGCTCTAAGTGAAAGGTAGACAAAAAGTTTAATATTTCAGAAAAAACTGCAGCTTTCTAGCAGTATTTAAAGAATATATTATTATAAATAATAATTATTTGTTCGAAAATTCATTTTTATTGACTTAAATTAATTATTATCTCACTCTAATTGAAAAGTAGACAAAGAGTGAAAATTTTCAGAAAGTAATACTCACCCTGGCGAAAATATCGGATAGGAATTCCTTCCGAAACAATCCGAATCATTCCGGAATCTGTATCCGAACCAATCCGAAAAGAGTTCTACATTTCGATTGACCCAAATCGTTTAAAAATTAATCCGACTCAATCCGGTTCAATCCGAACTCCAAAACGAACCAATCCGAACCAAAGTTTCAATACAAATGAATTCGAATCAATCCGAACTCGGATTGATATACACTGAATTTTCAATCCGAATGAATCCGAATGAATCCGAGTTTAGATTGAATTGGATTCATTCGGATTGAAAATCGTTTTAGGTCAATCCGAGTTCGGATTCATTTGGATTAAAAATTTGGTTCGGATTTATTCGGATTGAACCGGATTGAGGCGGATCAATTTTTGACCAATTTGGATTGAACGAAATGTAGAAATTTTTCGGATTGGTTCGAATTGACTCGGATTGGTTCGGATACAGATTCCGGAATGATTCGGATGACTTCGGATTGGTTCGGTAGGAATTCCTATCCAATACTTTCGCCAGGGCAATTTATGAGAAACAATTTTGATTCACTAGACGACAAATAAAAACATAATGAGCACCAGAAACTTGCAAAACCCAATTTTTCACTTATGGGGTTTTTTTGGGACCCTATAAAACAGACTTATGGGGGTGATATTCAAATAGTAATTTTTGAATCGTATACAATTTAGAAAAACGTATATTTTTCTTATGAGAAATAGAGGAGGTCATTCTACAATAGATAATGATCTTACAGTAGATAACACAGGCACACGAAAAAAAAGATCTTGTCCACCAGACGAAACAAAAATCTCTATACGTTTTTGGGGTCGCTGAATCTGAATCCGGGGTTGGTTTGACTTGGTCCGATCGCATTTCGTCCATAACCTTAAATAAGTGATGAAAGTCGCATTTTTTCACTTTTATGAGGTTAAGAACGAAAAGAAATCTCACGGAGTCGAACCAACCCCGAATTCAGATTCAGTGACCCCAAAAAACATATCGAAATCTTTGTCTTGTCTAGTGGACAAGACTTTTTTTTTGTATTTTTGCGTGTGGCTGTGCAGAGGCACACGAAAAAAAGTCTGGTCCACCAGATGAGACAAACATTTCTATACGTTTTTGGGGTCGCTGAATCCAAATCCGGGGTTTTACTTGGTTTGACTCGGTCAGATCGCATTTCTTTTCTAACCTCAAGAAAGTGATGAAAATTGATATTATTTTTCACTTTTTGTGAGGTTAAGAACGAAAAGCGATCTGACGGAGTCAAACCAACCCTGAATTAGGATTCAGTGACCCCAAAAACGTATAGAAATGTTTGTCTTGTCTGGTGGACAAGACTTTTTTTCGTGTGCCTCTGCAGAGACACAAGGAAAAATACAAAAAAATAAAAAGTTCTTGTCCACCAGAAGAAACAAACATTTCTATACATTTTCGTGGTCGCTGAATCTGAATCCGGGGTTGGTTTGACTCGGTCAGATCGCATTTCTTCTCTAACCTGAAAAAAGTGATAAAAGTTGAAATTTTTCTTCATTTTTTTCGAAGTTAAGAACGAAATGTGATCTAACCGAGTAAAACTAACCCCGAATTCGGATTCAGCGACCCCGAAAAAGTATAGAAATGTTTGTCTCGTCTGATGGACAAGACTTTTTTTCGCGTGCCACTGCGCAGGCTCACGAATAAATACGAAAAAACAGAAAGTCTTGTCCACCAGACGAAACAAACATTTCTGTACGTTTTTAGGGTCGCTGAATCCGAATCCGGGATTGGCTTGACTGTGTCAGATCGCATTTCTTTTCTAACATCAAAAAAGTATTGAAAGTTGAATCTTTTCTTCACTTTTTTGAAGTAAGGTTAAATCCACACAAAAATAAATTTACTTTTTTTTAAATGATATTTGGAGGTGGCTCATGTCCCATGAAGTTGAACACGTATTTCTTATAAGAAAAAAATACGTTTTTGTAAACTTTATTCAGAATCGTCAATATTAGCTGAATCATGTTGAAACTCGAAATTTCTGTTCACAATCAGGCATGAAATACAAATAAAGTATTACTTTTTAAATATCACCCCCATAAATATGTTTTGTTGGATACCAAAAAAATCCCGTAAGTGAAAAAATGGGTTTTGCGAATTTTTGGCGCTAATTATGATTTTTTGCAGTTTTCTGAATGCAGATTGTTTCTAATACAGAAAATACATATTTATAATGATAATTAAATATTCAAATAAATTGGTTAGGCAATTTATTATTGTTTTTATGAAAATACCATTCAGATATATATTCAGAAATAATGTTTATCAAATTAAATAATTAATTACCTCGCTCTAAGTGAAATGTAGACAAAAAGTGTAATATTTAAGATTAATATTAAATTAATAATATTTCATATTATATGGGAAATACTTCATGGGGCTTAAGTCACTTCTAAATATCATTTTCTGAAAAAAAATTAATTTATTTTTTTGCGGATTCGAACCCGGGCGATATGCATGAAAATTCGAGAAAAACAATTTTTGGACCACCCTTCATTTCTTCATTTTCTCTCAGAGTAGTTAGAAAGTTGCGGGTTCTTCAAAATATCCCACTTTTTGTCCAATTTTTAATTAGAGTAAAATGATAAATAATTTTAACGAACCTAATTTTATAAACAATTTATTATTATTTTTAATAATATTCTTTTAGAATGATGCTAGAAAATTGTAGTTGTTTCAAAATCTTTTCACTTCTTGTCCATTTTCCACTTATAAAATAACTTTTTTGTTTGAATAAATTTTTTTTAAAGATTGGGAAAAGAGCAGAAATAATTTACTGAAAACAATAAAATACTATTTAAAAAGTGCTTTTTGTTGAGGTTTATTTATTATTTGTTTATAATTAAAAAGTCGAAGCATAACTAAAAATTTCAGAAAACAGCAACTTTCTAACATTACTCTGAGAAAAAATAGTTATAAACAATAAGCAATTGTTTGAATAAGCAGGTTTGACTCGCATTAATTATGACCAAACTAAGTGAAAAGTGGAAACAAATTTTAAGAGTTTAGAAAAAAGGGCAACTTTTTAGCACTTATCAGAGAGAAGATAGTTAGAAACAATAATACATTATTTAAACAACCACGCTGGTTAAATTGCATTAATTATTACTTTACTGAGTAAAAATTAGATAGAAATTTAAAATTATCAGAAGAAACAACAGCTATCTAGCATTATTAATGAAAAAATAGTTATACACGATAATGGTTTGTTTAAATAATTATTTTTGCCTAATTAAATCAATTATTAATTTACTGCAAGTGAAACGTAGACTTATAGTTGAAAATTTTAAAAATAACCGCAACTTTCTAGAATTATTAAAATTTAATATTATTAGCAATAATAAATAATTGTTTAAACAATTAGCTTTGTTAATCTTATTTGATTATTTACCTCAATTCATTTGAAAATTGGACATAAAGTGAAAATTTGTTGAAAAAACTGCAATTTTTTAGCACTATTCTAATCGAATATTATTAACAATAATAATAAATTGTTTGAAACAATAATAAAGTATTACCTCAATCTAATTAAAAATTGAAATTTTTTTGAAAAAACCGCGACTTTCTAACCCTATTCCAAGAGAAAATTGCTAAAAACTATAATAAATTGTGTAAACAATTTATTTTCACATTCAATTATCAATATGAAGTGGTATTTTGTGTATTAGAAACAATTTGCATTAAAACCGCAAAAAATCATGATTAGCGCCAAAAACCCGTGAAAACCAATTTTTCCCTTATGGCAAAATATGAAGAGAAATGTGTGGTATTAGCTCGATTCACCTAATATTGATGATTCTGAATAAAATTCACAAAAACATCTTTTTTCTTATGGGAAATACTTCATGGGACTTGACTCATCTCTAAATATCATTTTCTGAAAAAAATGAACTTATTTTTTTGCGGATTCGAACCCGGGCGATATTCATGAAAATTCAAAAGAAAAATTTTGGACCACCCTTATGAACACCAAGTGGCTTGAGGAATATTAGCCTTACATTGACATATAATTTTTTTCGTGGAAATCAATTAAAAGTATGTACAATTATTGTAGACAAGAATAGGATGTATAAAGAAAGCCATGGTTGTCAGTTACAGCACACCGGTGCTTAATTAAATTAGGAAGCTCTGAAATCGCATCTGCGTTCATTCACCGCACATTTCATTCATTCAACGGACTAGGTGACCATGACCAATTGACCATATTCCATCATATGTGAAAAATACAATTTTTTTAGTAGAAAAAAATATCCTTCAGCATTACTTTAATTATTAACCAGCATTTCGCATTTTTTTGTCTGAAAAAAGATTTTCTCTTTTCACTCCGCGGGGAAGCGAACCACAGAACTACTAATTCCCGGTCAGGTGCTTTCGTATTAAGCTACTAGAGAGATCGAGAGAAGAAACTTGTTTCAGAAATACACGTATTATTTTGCTAGATGGTACGAATAAAAATTTTCAAGAAATCTGTTTTATCATTAGAGAATAACAGAAAATACTTAAAGCCTTTTCAGACAAGATGGAGCTATGAAAGAAAAATTATTTTAAATAATTTTTTTCTGACAAAATATCTTCTTCTTTCGCTCCGCTGGGAGAAGACCTTTTTCAGAAAAAAAATGATTTAAAATAATTTGTCGTTCATAGCTCCATCTAGTCTGAACAGACGTTAAATATTTTCTGTTATTCTCTAATGATAATACAGATTTCTTAAAATATTAACCAGCAGCTCAAAAATGGTTTTAAATCATTTTTTGCAATTGAAATTGAATAATTAATTATTTAATAACCAATTCAAATTTATTTCCTTTGTCTTTAACAAAAAAAGAAGAGTTTTCTACCATAAAAGATGACTTTTTAAAAAAATTCTCGAATTTTCAACAAATTAATTTAATTTTCAAACTAAAAAGATGAATTTTCAACAAAAAGTGTAATGGTTAATATTTCAACAAGGAAAGATGAAATTTTATTTTAAAATGATGAATTTTAAAACCGCAAAGACGATTTTTCAACAAATAAAGATTTTTCAGTTATGGAAGAAAAGGAAGTTCATCTCAATTGTTTAACCTTTAAGCTGAAAGACGAATTTTCTGTACAAAAATTGAATTTCCAATAAAAAAATATGAATTTTCAGCGAAAAGATTGATTATTAGCAAATCAGATAAATTTTCAAAAGTTGCATTTTTATCCAAGAAAGATGAAATTTCTACTAGAATAGATGAATTTTTTTATCAAAAAGACAAATTTTCAACCAGATATTGTAATTTTCATCCAATAAAGATGCAATTTCTACTAAGATGGATAAATATTAAAACTGAAAAGACAAATTGAAAAAAATCGAATTTCGATGGAAAGAAGATTTCAGTTGACTGTTCAACACCAAAATATGAATTTTAATTAAAAAGTAAATTTTGTCTAGAAATAGTTAAATTTTCAACCCCAAAAGACAAATTTTCAGTAAAACAGTTTAATTTTTTACCAAAAAGAGTGACTTTCAAACCAAATTTTTGAATTTTTAACAAATAATATAATTTGTAACTGAGAAGATAATGTTTAGGAGGAAGGAACAGAAAGAAAATTAAATTTAAGGCAAATAAATTACTAATAAGAATATTATATCAGGGTTACCGCAAAACTTCATTTTAAAAATTCCCTAATTATTTCCTGATCATTGATATTCAAATACCAAAATATTAAATCCTGATAAAGCAATTCGATGAATATAAATAAATAAATATAAATCAAATAAAACACTCATTTAAAGTTATAGAAATTTCCTAACTTTTGCAAGATTTTTTCTAAATCATTGACTTTTCCCTGACCAATAAAATTCCTTGACTTTTTAAAAATTGTTGTCATATTAAATTTCTGTACAAGTTCTACGAGTTATTTGTTTCATTTGCGATTTTTTAAAAATGAGAAATAAAAAATAAATAGATTAATAAAAAACTACTTTGTTACAAATTTATCTTTTTGTTTGATGAATATTCGTATTTTTTTATTGAATTGAACTGTTTTTGATTTAAATCAAAATCTTTTTTGGTTAAAATATCCTGTGAAGATTTGTCACTTGGGTCGAAAATTCATCTTTAGAATTGAAAATTTAACCTTTTTTTACTGAAAATATAACCATTCTATTCTTTGGTGAACGTTTATGTTTTTAATTAAAAATTGATTTTTTCCTATTTAAAAATTCAACTATTTTGTTGAAAATTCATGTTGAAATCAATTGTATTTTTGTATTTCAAATTGAAAAAGTTCTCGGTTGAAATATCTAGTATTACAAGTTTCGTTGAGGTTTCATCTTTTCGGTTTAAAGAATGAACTGCGTCGTAGAAAATTCGTCTTTTTGGTTTGAAAGTTCAAAAATTTGGTAGAAAATTCAAGTATATAGTTTAGAAATAACTTTTATCTTAAAAAATCAGTTTTTGTGTGGAAAATACGTCCTTTTTGTTTAAAAATTCATATCTTTGTATATATCATTTTTTTTGTGCAAAATGCAACTATTTGGTTGAAAATTCATCTTTTTGGTGAAAATTCAACCATTTGGATAGAAAATTGATGTATTTGGTTAAAAATTAAACTTTTAATTTGAAAAATTATGTAACATGTAGAAAATCAACCTTTTTTTAAAACACTCATAGTGTTGGTTTGAAAATTCAGCTGTTTTGTAGAAAATTTGTCTTTCTGGGTAGAAATTTAGTCTTGTTTTTAGAAATTCATCTTTTTGGCTGTAGATTCAACTATTTGGTTGAAAATTTACTTTTTTCTGGTACAATTTAATTGGTAGAAAATTCTTTGTTTTGTTGTTGAAAATCAATTTTTGAAATTGAAAATGTAACTATTCCATTTTTGGTTGGAAATTCATTCTTACTTTTTTTGACAATACAACTACTTGGTTGAAAATTCAACTATGTGGGTTTAAAAAAAATTAACTACTTAATAAGAAATTGTCTTTTTCGTTACGAATTCATCATTTGTGGTTGAAATCAACTGGTAGAAAATCCGTATGTTTTTTTGTTGAAACCTAATTTTTCAAATTGAAAATGTAACAATGCCATTTTTAGTTGAAGAACTATTTTTTTGAAAATTCGACTATTTGGTTGAAAATTCAACTATTTTGGTAGAAAATTGAACTATTTGATTTAATAAAAATATATATTTATTTGAAAAATTATTTACTTGGTAGAAAATTAACTTTTTTGTTGAATATTTATAGTGTTGGGTGGAAAATTCAACTGTTTTGTGGAAAATTGAAGTATTTTGTGGGAAATTTAAGTATTTTGTTGAAATTTCGTCTTTTTAAGCATAAAATAAATTTTCTTTTTTGAACAATCATAATTTTGGTTTAAGATTCAAATATTCTGTTAAAAATTCATTTTTTGTTGAAAATTAATTTTTCAAACTGAAAATTCAACTATTCCATTTTTGGTGGTTGAAAAATTACATTCTTGGTAAAAATTCTTATTTGTAGGTTTAAAATTCAACTATTTTGTTGAGTCATTTTTTTCAGTCGAAAATTTAGCTGTCTAATTGGAAATTCGTCTTTTTGGATTGTAAATCCAGACAGTCATACATCAAATACGATTTTTCTTCCAGAAATTCATTCATCTCCTTTTTTTAGCACTAATCTACACTTAGTTAAAAATTGAACTATTTTGTAAAAAATTTAATTATTTTTTCTAAATTCAATTATTTTTCAAAGCCTTCTCTGTGGTGGTCGGAAATTCTACTTACAATAGAGAAACTTATCAGAAATGAGAAAAAACATAGAACAAACATGAAATCCGTGTATAGCTAACGGATTCGTTACTTTTGGTGAAGGGGGGGGGGGTATGGTTGTCAAGGGGGGGGGGGTCTCCCAAAATTGCTAACGTAATTTGTGGATGACCCCTAATAATATTCCCCCCCCCTCCCCCCCCCCCCCCCCCCCGACCCCGCGGGGGGGGGTATCCCAAAATTGCTAACGTAATTTGTGGATGACCCCTAATAATATTCTTCTTTTTTCAAAGAATCCACTTGTAGAGAGCCTTAGGAAGATGTGAATTGGAAAAAATTTCAATAGAAAAGAGGTTTAATTATATGTGTATCAGGTGTAATCAAACGTTTTATTTCCTCACATTACCTAACAGTTGCATGTTTGCTTTTGTACGCAATCTAATATTGGTCAGACGTTTACACAAATTGTAAACAAGATGTCAATTCATTACCTATAGTGCGAAATGATTCAGCTTTTTTCCTATTAATTATTACGAAAAGACGATAACTGAATGAAAATATCAGTAGCAATCTGATTATCCTTAGACAAGATAAACCTTTAGTAAATATGTCTTCATCAGAGTGTTACAAGGTGCATTCGCTGATTCATTTTTCTGATGGCTTTATTTTTTAAAAATAATTTCTCCTTATTGATTTCACATTTTTCTAAGTTATTATTTTATAAATTTCATTAATTTTATTAATTTCATTTTGTAGGTGGTCCTTTTTTGTTGCCTAACCATGCTTCCACATTTCCTTTATGGTCCAGGAGAGGATGCACTCATGTTGACAAAAGAGTACGGTTCGAAGCAAGAAAAACTTTCAAATTTAAGTTTGATATCATCTAAACAAAGAAAGTTTCTCTGCTTGGGAAAAGAAAGAGACAATGATTGCATAGAAGAAGATGGAAATTTTGCACCTCAAATTATCCTTTTCGTTGCCCAGGCAATATCTGGAGTTGGAGGATCATTATATTATACCTTAGGTGTCTCTTACATGGACGATAATATTCAAAAATCAAAAACTCCAGCACTCATCAGTTTTTCATATTTTCTAAGGATGCTGGGCCCTGCGATAGGATATGGCCTTGCATCCTTTTCTCTTAAATTTTATATCAGCCCAACTTTAACACCCACAATCACCACTCAGGATCCGAGGTAAAATTATATATTTAAATTTGAGACTATCATTTATATATTTTTCAAATTTCTTGTGGATTATTAATAATAAAGCGAAAACTTCCATGAGATAAATATTTAGAAGCCGGAAATAATCTTATCCACAAATGCGGTTGTTTGTATATTGATAAGTAATATCGGTTTCAATAATTGTGCAATGCTGAGAGTTTCACTTATCTTGAGATAAACTAGCTTTTTGAAGTCTGCATTTAATCTCTTATTTGCTTGTTGAGGAAAAAGAATTTCTAATCGTCTCAAATTTAATTTTGTGAGTTTAGAAGACTCTGGTAAAACTCTATCAATAATTAATTTAATTTTAGGTGGCTTGGCGCATGGTGGCTGGGCTGGATTATCCTAGCAATTTTGCTTTTCTTCTTCGCGAGTATAATGGCCCTCTTTCCAAAAACTCTTCCTCGAGCAGCCGCACGAAAAACACTAGCTCTTCAAAAGAATAAATCAGCATCAAATTTAAAAGAAATCGAGGAATCAGAATTGTTATCGATCAAAGATATGATGATGACATTCAAACGACTTGTGACCAACAGTTCCTTTATGTGCAATAACCTAGCTTCTGTGTTTTACTTTATGGGTTACATGCCTTACTGGATATTCATGCCAAAATATATAGAAACACAGTATAAACAATCAGCCTCAGTATCATCCTTAATTACAGGAACAGTGGGTCTTGTTTTCAGTGCCTTTGGAATACTTCTTTCCGGATTGATGATCTCAAAATATAAACCTAAGGCAAGGTACCTTGCTGCCTGGAATGTTATGATTGGGGCTGTATCTGTTTTGGGAATGATATCCTATGCTTTCTTAGGATGTTCTGATAATGATAATCAGGTTGCTCTTCAACCCAATGGTTCCCTAAAAACAATGCTTCCATGTAATGAACACTGTTATTGTGATTATGTTACCTACAATCCAGTTTGCTCTGAGGGAAGACAGACCTTCATCTCTGCTTGCCATGCTGGATGCAAGACTGTAAAGGTTTGTTTTTCATTTTATATTACTAAATTTACTTACAAAAATTGATACAGTTTTACATAATTCTCTATTATGAAAGGTCATTAGCAGCAAGGATAATAATTTCACTGTAGAGACAAGAAGCTGATACTTAGATTAGTTTTTTATAAGCTTATTCTTCACAAGTTATAATTGAGGTTACAAGATTTTTTGGCTTATAACCGTATGAAACTAGATGGACTAGCTAAACCTAGCTAATAACGGTTAGATTCTAGACTTTTATTTCGAGTTTTAAGAGAGTGAAGTAGTTGCTAAATTATGAACAAAAATACGTGAAACAAACCAGAAAATACTATCACGCACCAAACAATATTGTTCTATTCTAAATTTTCATTCGGGAAATTTTAACAACCCTATCCGTATTATTCTCTCAATCTAGTGATTATTGGGTTGAGAAGTCGCCTCATTGTGCGGGGGTTTGTAGTTTAGGAATAGCTGACAGTTACTTGAATTACCATTTTGAAAAGGCAATGTTTTCTGTTGATAAAAATCGGAAGGTTCAGAATAGGCCAGTCTCTGTTGTTGCTCGCAGTTTTCATAATTTTAGGCATTGTAAGTTGTATATTTTCCGTTATGAAATGGATATCTCTTATCTTAACTTCTAATAGCATTTTTGTTGATTGAACGGTTTCCCATTTCTAAAGAGCTTCAAGCGTCTGCGTTAATTCTTATGAAGAAAGACCTTCATTCGGGTATAATGTACTTAGATATTGTTGGACTCGCTTCGATTTTAAGGGGAGTTTATGTTTGGTATTTTTATTAGATTTCTTCCGAGTCGCTTCAGATTTGGTATATGGAAAAGTATAGTTGACAGCAGGAGTGTATTCTTGTGAGGACAAACCAATAAGTTTTGTTAGGGATCAAAATTATAGGTTCAGTAGCCATTAATGAGAAAGAAAACGAGTAATAGATGTTAGTGGGTTGAAGTAGTATCACCAGCTCTTCCGCCTTATCCATTTGAATTTTTCTTAACTATTTCAGTACTACCATCGATTTTTATCTTTGTGTCATGATACAAAAACTTGAAAAATTGCGTTCCTAGGATGCAAAAGAATCTAGATCTACTCTTCTGGAATTTTGGTTTGACTCTTGAAAAGGCCATTTAGACAATTCCTACTGCGCTTCACGTGGTAAAATTCTTCATTGCTTCAGTATTATCCGTAGATTTCCGAAATGAATCAGGAAACAATTTTTAGATAGACTTTAGTTATAGTTGGACTACGCATCCATCATACTTCTATTCCAATAAACTTGAAGTTTGGGATTGTCTCATTTAACATTAAATACATTTGTTGTATTCCGAAAAGTGAAAAAACATTCAGACCCATACTAACGTAGGCTAACCAACTTCTTTTAGCCTTTGATCTAGAAGCTTCAGTACTTTTGTTAAAGTTTATTTTGCCGTAAAACCCTAAAAAGAATTTACTTAAAATCATAAAACTGGAAATAGAAATCCTCATTGCAAGACGTAGGACGGTTTTGACATACTCTTTTTTGAAATAAGGAGGATCAATGCAGTTTTTGAGTTAAATCATTTCCATCAGATTTGATGGGAATTGAAGGAATTGTCTTTCAGGAAATAAGGTTTCAGATACATCATCAGATTATTGGTCTTTATCTTTGGTTCTGGAGTCAGTGCTTTTCGTAAGGTTTTTTAATTTGATACGGTCTGCTGTAGAAAGGAATGTAGCATCATTCTATGCATTCGATTATGAATGGTCCAAAGTCATATTTTCTACTCACTTCAATAGTGTTTTAAAAGAATTTTCCAAGTTCAACTTTAGGTCCAAAGATTGGTATGGTCCTGCGACCTGGTCCTTTTTCGCATTGTTCGTTGAGGTATCTTCTGAAACTGCTTTTGATAGCACAACAAATCTTGGATAATGAATAGCGTATTTACCTAGATCATCACTTAGCTGCGTCCGATCAACGATTGGAAAAGTACCTTCCTTGTTTGCCGTGGATCCCATTAGAACATCAAATTTTTTTAGGGTAGTCTCTTCTTGTCGAATAATCATGGATTCTTCTTCATTGACAATATTTTCCTTGCTTGGGTGTTTCGGCGAACGTTGTTCCTCATTTTCGGCTCTTTCAAAATTAGGCTGTATGTCTATTTTTTTGGGCTCTTCATACTCAATTCCTTATGTGAACGACCACTTTTTCTTCTAAAGCGACATGCTTGATACTTGATAAATTCGATGAGCTTGAGCTTGATCGATGATGTTGTTGATCATGCTTTCGCTGAAACTCCTTTTTTTCTATTTTTTTTCGACTTGGATTGGTGTTTCTCTTTCTTACCGTGCTTCCTCTTCTGACTCCGGTGACGGTTGTCTTCTAAGGCTAAGCCCATAATTTATTCAATCCCCCCTCCCCATATTTTTCCAACAAAAAGTTACGTTTCACTTCATGGTTGTATGCATTAAATGTACATAAAAATTGTAATGGCAAGTAAGTAGCAACAACGATAAAACAAGGTACTTCATATATTGCTCATTAGAGCTTCGAGAGCTTCCAGATAAAAATCAGAAACGCCGGAAGTACTTATTCATAACAAGATCAATCAGCACAAATTGATTTTTGCCACTTGAGAAATATATTTTTTAATGAACATTTAACTTCCTTTTATGTTCAAAATTTTTTTCACGATTTCCCATATATTCCGGTATTATTGTTATAATTATTTTATCATCCAAGACTGAACTTTCTGATCATTCTGCTCCCACCAAAGGACCTCTGATTTTATCTTGGATTGATCAATGGAGCGTTTTGTCATCTGGATGCTGGTGAAAAAGTGGAATTTTTTAATATGAAAATATTTCAATTTGAAATTGATTAGTTTTGAACTGTCGCTCAGTGAAATGTCCTCTTGTGCCGAAAGGCTGTTTCTCACAGCAATGGAATTTCCTTTCAAATGTAGGGTTTAGAGCGATTTTAATTTGTCCCAAAAAGAATCCTTTTGCGACATCATCCTTTTCGGACAAAATTTATTCAATCTTATAGTCAAATAATTCTTTTGTGTAACAAGATTTTCACGTGCTTAAAAATAAAACAGGTGGAAGGACGATGCTTTTCAAGACAACTTTTTCTCTGAATGGATTTCGATTTCAACTGACGAAGTCTGGACATTTTTTTATTATTCGTTTCTTGTTTTCAACGATTGTCCTTGACATTTAATTGAACAAAGTATTGTTTTATTTTTTTTTCTTAAGCCTAATGCCTAATTAATTGATTGGTCTAGTTATCAAGTCATATTGATGAATTTACTTGTCTGATAAAAGAAATTCCTATTACGAATGATTAGAATTTTCTTTCAACACTGGCTGCATATTGAAATTTCTCGTTCCCAAAAAGGTTCTTAAAAAGAATATATTTTGTGTTTTTTCCGAAGGATAAAATCATTTGTTTTCAAGAAGCATCAGTCTTGTATATATGTTGCTATACCCTTTTAAAGTCATTCGCAATTATTGCATCAGACTAATGATCCTAAATGAGTTCTTATTGTGCCCAGTTATCGAGTAATCTAAATGCTCCATATGCCAACAATGTTTAGTGAAAACATCCACGTGAGGGTCATATTGAGAATTGAATCAAAATATGACTTCTCTCGAATAAAATAAAATCATTCTTAACGAATCATCTGGTATGGAATATTTTCCGAACAACTTTTACAATTATTAAATTATTGTTTATACAAAATAATTACCCTCGAACGAATGAACGCTGACACATTCAGATTTTTGGTTTGTATCACACATTTTTTTATGCAGCCTGCTCGTCTTTTTGATATAGAAAATAAGAATATGTAAAGGATTCCTTCAGAGCAGTTTCAACCAATTAAAAACAATGTTTACTATTTTTGATTATTATAAGCTGCAAGATGTCTTAGGCAGTTTTACCAGAATTACCCCAATTTTTTGTATTTACTTCTTCAGTAAGAAGCATGTTCTTAGAATAAAGGACGATTACATTCGAAAATATTTTTATTCAAAAATATTGTTATGAAGGGACCATATGACTTAGGGGCTGTACTTAAATTACGTAACGGATTATAGGTCCTCTCTGAGACCCCCACCCCTCCCTTCTATAACAAAATGTATCAAAATATTTCTACCCCCTCCCCACTTCATTTTCAAAATTCCCTTATTTTTCCTTCTCTAATTTTTCATTTTCCTTGATCATTCATATTCATATGCCAGCATTTTAATCTTGAAATACTTTCAACACAGAATCTTCTATGAATAGAATAAAACAGTATTTCAGATACAAATTTAAAATTTTCAAACTTACTTATTTATTTTAAACAGAAAAATATATTTTTTACTATAAAAGATGGCTTTTTAACAAAACACTTGAATTTTCAACAGTTTGATTAAATTTTTAACATAATAGTTGAATTTTCAACCTAAAAATATAAATTCCCAACAAAAAGTATCATAGTTTATATTTAAATAAAAAAACTCGAAAATACCAAAAACAAAGTTTTTTAAAACCAGAAAGACGAATTTTCAACAAATGAAGATTTTTCACTGAAGAAAGAAAATTTTAACTAAATTGTTCAACCTTTAAGCCAAAAGATGAATTTTCTCTAGAAAAATTGAATTTACAAACAAAAAATATGACTTCAACAAACAATTATTTTTCCACGAAACTGATGCATTTTTACTCAACAAAAATGAAATTTTAAACCAAGAAAATTATCATTTTTTACCAAAGAAAACGAGTTTTCAACTAAAAAAGCTGAATCTTAAAAAATGGAAAAGTTACATTTTCATTTGAAAAATTAATTTTAATAAAAAAAAAAACTTTTCCACTATACTGTTACATTTTTATCCAAAGACATAAGCCTTCAATCAGAAAAATAAATTTTTCACAGTGTAGTTCAACTCTTACCCAAGTAGTTCAACTTTCAATTAAAAAAAATTAATTTTCAACAAAATAGTTAAAGTTTCAACCAAAGAGACGAATTTCCAACAAAATTGTTGAATTCTGCAATTTTACATAAAAACAGATGAAATTTCTCTCGAAACAGATGAATTTTCATCTAAAAAGAAAACGAATTTGAAAAAAAAGTTGAATTTTCATCCAGAAAAGATTCTAGTTTACTTTCGAAGATCAAAATATGAATTTTTTAGCAAGAAATAAGTTTCTACGAACAAAATTGAAATTTTCATCCAAAAAGACGAGTTTTTTCAACCAAAAGGGATGAATTTTTAACGAAATAGTTGAATTCTCTACCAAATAGTTAAATTTTTATCCAAGAAA
>CAKNXH010000113.1:310344-327621 GCA_932178445.1 Andricus quercusramuli
ACGCCACTATGCATGAGTGGAGTGTTAACAAATTATGCCACTGAGACCTCTTTTTCTCGTTTCTCCAAATATTAGACCAGTAATCGATACTATTCAATATTTAACGTGAAAACTTAATTAAGACCCTGGTCAAAAAAATAACATCATTTGCTACATTTATATTCTGATTCAAGGAATCAAAAAAGATCTGCTCATGCCTCGGCGGCGTAACTGATTAACGCTCATTTGGAAAAAGAGGAAAAAATCTGCCTCCGCCCGAATTTGTACCGGGACCGCCACTATGCATGAGTGGAGTGTTAACTAATTATGCCACTGAGACCTATTTTTTCGGTTCTCCAAATATCAGACCAGTAATCGACACTATTCAACATTTAACATAAAATATTGATTATTACCCCGGTCAAAAAAAATAACATCATTTGCTGAAATTTATATTCTGATTCAAAGAATGAAGGAGAAA
The DNA here is from genome assembly GCA_932178445.1 of Andricus quercusramuli. Taxonomy (NCBI): domain Eukaryota; kingdom Metazoa; phylum Arthropoda; class Insecta; order Hymenoptera; family Cynipidae; genus Andricus; species Andricus quercusramuli. Next base: position 310,805 of record CAKNXH010000113.1, read on the forward strand.
TCTGCTAATGCCTCGGTGGCGTAAATGGTTAACGCTCCACTAAGGATAGTGGCGTTCCCGGTTCAAATCCGGGCTAAGGCAGATTTTTTCTCGTGTCTTCAAATATTAGACCAGTGATCGACACTATATAATACTTAAAGTAAAAAATATAATAATCCCCCTCAAATTGTTATTATTATTTTTAAATACGAAATATAAACGCATATAATCGTCACTTGAATAATGAATAATGAATTACAACTATTTGGTACTAGTAGGCGAATACTTTTAATTAAATTTTCTATATATTTTTTGATTTGAGATCATTGATATAATTTAAGTATTATTTAAGTCAGCAGAGTAACTTGTAAGCTTAGGAATAATTTAATGAATGATGTTATTTTGTCGACCAGGGTAATTAATTAATTTTCTGATGTTAAACATTGTCAATTTACTGGCCAAATAATTTTCTGGTGAAACGAGAAGAAATCTGCCTCAGCCCGGATTTGAACCAGGAACGCCACTATCCATGAGTGGAGCGTTAACCAATTACGCCACCGAGGCTTTGGATATAGGAGAAACGAGAAATTATCTGCTGCAGCCTCGGTGGCGTAATTGGTTAACGCTCCACTCATGGATAGTGGTGTTCCCGGTTCAAATCCAAGCTGAGGCAGATTTTTTCTCGTTTCACCAGAAAATTATTTGACCAGTAAATCGACAATGTTTAACATCATAAAATTAATTTAAAATCTTAGGGGCGATCCATAAACTGCATTACCAATTTTAGGAGGGCTTAGTACTTTTCCTAATAATAAATTTTAAGAATATTTATAAAATATGGCCCCTCTATTTCGCCTTTTTTCAAAAATTCATACTTTTTTCCTGTTATTTTGCTCTTTTTTTTATCTAACTGTGAGCTGTATGAATAGAACCTAACAAAAAAGTCCTACTATTCTTTGTCAACATTTATTTTTTTTACTGAAAAGTCTACCATTATACTTGGGTTCGGAAGTCATCTCATTTCATTAAAAAATTCTACAATTCAATTAAAATTTTATTATTTTGTATAAGATGAAACAATGTTTGTTAAAAAATCATATTTTTTGTTGAAATTTAACTACTTGGTTGTAAGTTTAATTGAATTTGTTAAATGTTCATTTTATTTATTGGAGATTTTTTTCATTGGTTGACAATTCAACTACTTCGTTGAATATTCGTTTACATTTTCATTGACAGTTTATATTTACAACTGAAAGTTTAACGATTCCATTTTTGGAAGAACATTCATATTTTTTGGCAAAAATTCTACTATTCAGTTCAAAATTATTGTATTTTGTTGACAATTCGTCTTTTTTGGTAGAAGATAATTCTTTTGGGTCAAAAAATCAACTTTTTCGTTAAAAATTCACATATTTTTTAGTTGAAAATTTAACTTTTTTGTTAAAAATTCATATTCATGGCTAAAAAGTCAACTCTTTCAGTAGGAAATTAGGCCATGTATCTGAAAATTTAACTATATTGTTGAAAATTCATTTAAAAACAATTTTTTATCTGAAAATTTAACTATCTTATTTTTAGTTTAAAATTTATCATTTGTGAGTTGGAAATTCAACTATTTGGTAGAAAATCCATGTGTTTTGTTGAAAATTCATTGTGTAGGTTGAGGATTCAATTATTTCATTCAAAATTCTTCATTTTTAGTTAAATGTAACTGGTTAAAAATTTTTTGTTCTTGTTGTTGATGAAAAGTAGTTTTTTAAACTAAAGATTTAACGATTCCATTCTTGATTGAATTTTTTTTTAGTTAAAAATTCAATTTTTCATTAAGAGTTCATTATTTTTGATTGGAAATTCGTCTACTTGGGTGGAAAATTAATTTTCTTAGTTGAAAATTTATTTACTTTGTTGAGAATTTAACCATTCTGTTACAAATTTGTCTTTTTTCGTCAAATTCAACTGGTTGAAGATTCAGGTTTTTTTAGTTGAAAATTCAACTATTTTGTTAGTCATCTTTTTTTTGTCAAAAATCCAATTTTTTGTTGAAAATATTCTGCTAAAAATACAACTACTAAATTTTTTTTTTGTCGATAATATTGGACTCTAATGTATCGACACGGTTTAAATTTTATTTTTGATCTGAGTGGTGAATTTGCATTTTTAAACCAATTTTGTGTGTTTTTGAACCAAAAACTTTTCTACGAAAAAAATATGCATTTTTATTCAAAAGGGACGCATTTTCGATCCAAAAACACAAATTTGCAACAAAACAGTTCAATTTTCGAAAAAAAATACCTATAAAAAAAGCAGTCGAATTTTGAACAAAATAGTTGAACTTACAACAATGAAAATTAATTATCTACCAAACAGTTGCTTTTACAAGTAAATGATTAATTTTTCAAACAAATAGTTGCATTCTTAACTAAATAGTTGATTTTCAGTCAAAAAAGATGAATTCTATACAAAACGGTGAATTTCCTACCGAAATTTTGTTTTCTCGAAAAAACAGTTAATTTTTATGCCAAAAAGTTGATTTTTATACGAAAAGGTTGATTTTTCTACGAAAAGGTTGAATTTTCAACCAACGAGTTTTATTTTAAACTAGATACGATCAATTAAAAACATAGAATATTTGTATTCGAAGTTCAAAAACTTGATTTTCAACACACTCAAAAAACGAATTTTGAACAAAATAGTTAAATTTTCAATTAAACAGAAGGATGTTCAGCTAATAAAATGATTTTTCACCAAAGTAGTTCAACTTTCAACTAAGTAGTTGAATTTTCAACAAAATTATTACATCTTCCAGCAATTAAACATTTTTTTAATTCCTAAATGATTTAAATTTAAATAAAATAATTTAAATTTGAAAGGAATTAAGTATACAATATTTTAGTATCACAATTCTCGGCGACTACAATTTTTTTCAATTTTAATTGTAGTTTGGATTTTTCTAATTTTCTAAGTTTTTTCTAGAATCATTCAAGTTTAAAGATATATAATTAAAAGTTTTTTATTTCAAATGGTAAAAATTGACAGTGATTTTTTCCTGATCTTAGAACATATTGTTCAATTATCCTTTCAATTTAAAATTTAAAAATTTAAAATGATTCCGTTCACGAAATTCTCATCTGAAATTTTTCAATTTTGAACGTTTCGAAATTGTCCTATTTTCGAAATTTCAATCTGAAATCATTAAATTTTGACTCTTCAATTCAAAATAAAACTATTCAAATTTGAACGCTTTGAATTAGAAATGATATAATTTCAACTCTTTCTAATGAAATTCCCAAAATTTGAAACTTTTTGTGAGAAAATTTCCATTTTGAGAGCTTCTGATTAACATTTTTTAAATTATAAACACTTTCAATTTGATATAATTAAATTCTGAATACTTTTATTGAGGAATTAAATATTGTCCATTTCTCAAAATTATTGTTTCAAAAAAAAAAAAAAAATTCTAAATACTAAAAACTTGGTTTGATAATGGATTTTTGAATTGTTCCTATTTTTAATGTGAGAAAAGCAAAATCTATAGGCACGAACTCGCGCTTTGCGCACATGCATTAACTGCAATATTTAATTACTAATAATATTATTGATCACACCAATTAAAAAAAATTTAATTAAAATAATAATTTGTTTTAAATTGCAGATAAAACGTGTCTTGTTTGGGGGAAGACGTGTAGTGGAACTGGAAATTGTTGGCTTTATAATGGAGAAGCGCTGCGATATTTATTAAATTTCACAGCAGCAGGTAAGGTTCTAACATTTTTATCAAAAGTTTTTTAAAACAATTTTTTAAAATCGATTCTCTCGATAACTCTAGTAGCTTAATGGGAAAGCATCTGTCCAGAAATCAGTAGTTCTGTGTTTCAATTCCCAGTGGAGCGAAAGGAGAAGATCTTTTTTCAGAAAAAATTAATTAAAATGATTTTTCTTTCATAGCTCCATCTCGTTCGAAAAGACGTTAAATATTTTGTTTTATTCTCTAATGATAATACAGATTCCTTGAAAATTTTGATTTGCACCATCTGGCAAAATAATGCGTGTATTTCTGAAAAAAGTTTCTTATCTCGATCTCTCTAGTAGCTTAATGGGAAATCACCTGACCAAAAATCAGTAGTTCTGTGGTTCGATTCCCAGTGGAGCGAAAGATGAAGATATTTTTCCAGACAAAAATTATTTAAAATAATTATTTATTTTTTATTGAAGAAAATTCTTTCATAGCTCCATCTAGTTCGAAAAGACGTTAAATATTTTCGGTTATTCTCTAATGATAATACACCGAAAAAACGATATTCTAATTTTAATAATTTCCCACTAAGTTTAAGAATATTTGCAACCTAAATAGGCGCCAAGAATATATTCTTAATGTACGATGGAGGCCCTCTTACCTTAAGAATATGTATGCTTGTCTAATTGTAAGAATTCCCCACTAGGTTTAAGAATATAGTTGCATCCGAAATCTGTCGCAGTGATTGTATAATAAGTGACGAGATCGAAGAAATGCAACCAATTCTGAGGATAAATCGCATGTGCATATCTCTAACTCTATCTCTTTCCCTTCGCAGAGAACGTTAAGGTGAGAAAATTTTGATGTCACACGCCAAAGAATAAATAATGTAGAGAGGTTATGTCTCGGTGTGGTACAACGGTATTCAACCTCACTGTCACATCAGGATCAGACCTTTCTCACTCAAACTTTTTCTGTGAAGAGAAGCAGATGGATGTGCACACGCGATTTATCCTTAGAATTGGTTGCATTTCTTCGAGCTTCTCACTTATTACGAATTCGAAAAACTGATCGAAAAGCACGTCGCACAAATCATTAAAAGAAACGTTTGGACAGATCAAGGCGCATTTCGTCCTTTGGTTAGAAGATACTCTTAAATTGAGAATTTCGCTTACTTCATTAAGAATAGTACTAAGAATATTCGTGTAAGAATATGACACTCTTAATAGTAGAATATCGTTTTTTCGGTGTACAGATTCCTTGAAAAAATTAAAAAATCGTTTATTTCTGGTCTTGGCAAGGCTTGGCTTAAAATGTAAATTAGATTTTGAATTCCAATTGAATTCTAAAATGTTTCGAACAATAATTTATTTTTCAATTGAATTATTTCAAGAATTTGTGCTCACTTTACTTTTATTTAATGCAGGTTTTGTGACAATCGGAACATTTTGCGACATGGGAGTTTGGTATTATGTAAAAGATGTCAAAATCTTCGACGAGGAAGTCGAACTTGAAGATATCGCCGAAGAACCAGGAGAGGCGCTCTAAAGTCTGAATAGTTGAAGTCAAATTAAGCAAAAAATTAAAAATAAGTTAGTCAAAGTATCCCGTAAATTCAAATTATTTACGAAAAAGCAAGAACAAATACTACCAAGTACCTTAATTACAAGCCCTCTAGTTACCATATCTATTTAGAATTCACTTCTTTCTGAAATTCGTATAAAAATAATTAAATTGTTGTTGTGCCATATTTTTTGATTACGACTCGATCGTGATCGTGAATTCCAGATCGAAAACTAAATATTAAAACAGAAAAATAAAGTATTAAGTTGCTTTTTATAAAAAAGCGAATTGTTGTAATATAAGTAGTTTATAATATGAAATGTTCCAATGAGATGCCAAAACTGGAAATTTTTAGATATAGGCAAAGAATTGTGATTGTAATAAAAGACAATATGGCTCTAGTTTTAAGTACTTTACACATAAGTTTAATCGAATAAATATTTTTAAAAATTACATCTATTGTGGAATGATTTGGTGTCCATTGTACAAGTACAGTCACTGTAGAGTCCTGCTATCGTTTGCAAAATAATTAACTAAAATTTTATTATTATTCTAAGATAATTATTATTAATAATAAAATATTTCAAGTACGGGGTTGTTCAAAAACTATGTCACGATATTTTGAAAGCTTAAAATAAAATAAAAAACATTTAAAAAAATAATATTTGAACAAACTTCACACAATAAAACGTTATAAAAACAGGTAAAATAGGGTGATTTTTTTGCGAAAATAGGGGGAAAATAGGAGAAATAAAAGGAGAATTTTTCTACTGAAAAATATGAATTATCAATCCAGAAAGACGATTTCTCAATAAAGCAGTTGTATTTTCAAAACAAAAAAGATTACTTTTTCAAAAATAGTTGGATTTTCAATAATGTAGTTACATTTAAAAGTAAATGGTCGAATTTATAACAAAAAAGATTCCTGTTCAGCCATAAACAGTTGCATTTCCAACCAAATCGAATTAAATTTTCAACAGAATACTTGAATTTTGTAACGAAAGAATTAAATTTTCAAAGAAATAGTGGAATTTATAACTCAAAATATGAATCTTCAAACAAAAAATTAATTTTTAACAATTAAGATCCACTTTCAAGCAAGTAGTTGAATTTTCAACCCAAAACTATGAATTTTCAACCAAATCGTTTAATTTTCAAGCCCAATAGTCGAATGTTAAACTAAAAACGATCAATTTTCAACTATAAGTGGAATAGTTAAATTTATAGTTCAAACAATTGATTTTCAATGCAAAAAAACGAATTTTAGATAAAATAGTTACATTTTCAGTAACTAAGTGAATTTTCAACAAGACAGTTACTTTTCAACCAGGTAGTTTAATTTTCAAACTGAAAACGCAAATCCTCTGGAAAAAAGTTGAATTTTCAACAAAGTTATTGTCTTTCCTACAAAAATGAGAAAATATTTACCCTACTAAGATCAATTTTCAACAAAAAGTTTGAATTTTTATGCCAAGTAGTTGAAATTCAAACGAAAGACGATCAATTTTTAACCATAAAGGCGAATTATCTAGAAAACAGTTTAATTTTCAAACCGAAAATATGAATTTTTAAGCAAAATGTTAATTTTCAAACAAAAATGGAATATTTAAATTCACAGTGGAAAAAAATTATTTTCAAAACAAAAAACGAATTTGCGACAATGGAATATTTAATAGTCGAATTTTCAACTAAAAAGATGAATTCTCAGTGAAAAATTTAATAGTTGAATTTTCAATTCAAAATGATCAATTTTCACCCAAAAATGAAAATATTAAATCAACAGTCGAAAAAATTAATTTATGTCAAAATAGTTAAATTTTCAACCAAAGAGATGGATCTCCAACTACTAAAATGAATTTTCAAGAAAGTAATTCGACTTTTAACCAAGCAGTTGAATCTTCAATCAAGAAGATTAATTTTCTACCAAGAAAGACGAATTTACAACTGAATACATACATTTTACACTAAATTGATGATTTTTAACCAAAAATGATCAATTTTCAACCAATATTGAAATAGTTCAAATTGTATCAAAAAATTTTTTCAAGCTAAACAAAAAACGAATTCTCAATGAAATAATTAAATCTTCAAGCAATAAAATGAACATTTAACAAATTAGTTCAATTTTCAGCCAGATAGTCGATTTTTCCACCATAACAGATGAATTTTCAAATAAAAACGAAAAATTTTCAACCAAAAATAAAATAGTTAAATTTTCAACAAAATGGATCTTCAACTAAGAAAATAAATGTTTTACAAAGTAGTTCAACTTTCAAAGAAAATAGAGAAATTTTCAACTAAAAATGATAAATTTTCAATAAAAGATGAAATAGTTAAATTTATAGTTGAAAAAAGTCATTTTAAACAAAACCAATTTTTAACAAAATAGTTACATTTTCTACCAAAGAGATGGATTTTCAACTTTTAAAATGAATATTCCAAAAAGCAGTTCAAATTTCAACCAAACAGTTGAATTTCGAATGAAGACGATTTATTTTCCACGAAATTGTTGACAATATTAATTTTAATCGAACGAAAAAACAAATTTTCAACAAAATAGTTGAATTTTCGAAAAAAAATAATGTTTAATAAAGTAATTTAACATTCAACTAACTAATTGATTCTTTGACAAAAAATATCAATTTTCAATACAAAATGTGATAGGTGAATTTCCAACTTAAAGCGATCAAATTTAACTTTGGTTGAAATTTGATCGTTAATTGATCGCATAGTTAAATTTATAGTGGAAAAAATTGTTTTTCTACCCACAGAAGTGAATTTTCAACTAAATAGTTAAATTTTCAACCAAGATGATTCATTTTCTACCAAATAAGACGAATTTACAACAAAATACAACCAAAAAAGATTAATTTTCAAATAGAAACAATTTTCAGCTCAAAACGCATTCAATAAATTTTCAACCAAAAATAAAACAAATGTTTAATAAAATAGTTGAATTTCCAATTAAATAGTAGCATTTTTAACCAAAAGCGTTGAATTATGATTTAAAAATATAATAGAAGATTTTTCAACGAAAAACAGTTGGGTTTTTTATTGGGTTCTATTAATTCAGTTCGAATTCAAGTGAAAAAACGAGAAAAAGGGGAAGTTTCTTGAAGACAGGGAGAAAAAAAGAGGAATTCTTGAAAAAACGAGCGAAGAGAGCAATAGGGGAAAGAGTGTGAAGTCTGCATTCAGATGCTTTAATTGTAAAATAAAATCACTGATTTTCAGTTTTAAAAGTATCTCAAAAAATGGTTATTTACATTTATTTTGTCTAAGTGTAATGTCACATTATATGTCAACCTTACCCTCCCCCCCCCCCCACAACACCACAAATCGTCACAAAACCCCTTTCCGTGTGACGTAATTTTTGAACCACCCCTCATTCAATTTGAATTAATTTTTAGATTACAGTTTTCATGGGAGGGTCCACCTAATTTACCTGTAAGATGATAATGATCCCTGTCTATGGTATCATAAACTTCGAAGGATTTTTCACTTACTTTCATGAATTGAATGGTCTGGGAAATATGAATAACATTATCAACATAATATAGCCATTTTTTCACTTATAAACGAATGAATAGAAAACCTTCTTCAGCAGTAAAAGGAATATTCTACCGAAAAACTTTATAAAATACAACTAAAAGTAATAAGTAAAGCTATTGACAGTAAAATTGCACTTTGTCGTCAATAGTTTCATGTCTTGAAGATATCTACAAATTTATATTAAAACTATCAGCTTAAAATAAAAATTCCTGCAAATATGACTTGGTAAAAACTGTCTCAATTGACAGTATATCTACATTTTCATAAGTCTGTGCAAATAAAAGGCTGGCTCTTATGTATCGAAGGTGTTTTCGCTGAAATATTTTCTTTGGGATTCGAAGCAGGTTCCTGGGGTTGAGGAGTTGTCCTTTCCCTCACGTCTGGTAAGCTTCCAAATCCAGAGGATGCTTGACCTTGAGAGGGTGGTCTTAACGGCGGAAGAACATCGGAGGTCACGTCCTGTTCTGACCGATACCTGGCTTCCTCCATGGACCTCAATAAGGTCCTGACAGTGTCCAGACGGTCTTGACTTGCTTTTTGCTCATACTGAGGAGCAAGGATCCTATCTTCTAAACCCTTTATCGAAGGCTCAACAACTGGAATTCCAACCTCATTAAAGTCACCTGTCTTCCTCCAAGGATTTTCAAAAGGACTTGCACCCCTAGATTTCGACCTTCTAGGATCTTCGTAGTGATCTGGATTTGGAAACCTTCGACCAGGAAGAGGAATCAATCCGATGACTGGAGATGAATCCAGATTTGGGTTTTCAAATTCCTTCTGAGGTCTAGGAACAGATTCTTCTGGATCATGTTCCAAGTCTGAGTCGAGTTCTAAAGGTCTATATGCGACCTTGGGACTTGCCTTCTTTATGGGAATACTACCATCTTCACTAGAAGTCTCTAGTTCATTATCAGTGTCGTAGCTTTCAGGTTTCACTTCGGGAAGTTTATCATTTGGCGAATCGGGAAATTGTGCTGTTCTGCGATCTCCAGGTCCTATGGGGCCATATTTGAGGGGACCGTTGATTTTCTGAAGATCTTGCTCTAATTTTGTTGGTAGGACCTGAACTGGTTCAATGACGATTGGTACTGATACTGATTCTCCTGCTGAGCTAGGGCCTGGTTGATTTGATGCTTCTTCTGCAAACAAATAAATATTTTGATTTAGTTATTCAGTAACCTAATCAGGGGACATTTATAAATTGGGTAAATCGATACTATTACGTAATATATTGATTACATCAACCTTATGGGAAATCCATCTATTCAAAATTATAGTATAAACGCTAAAGTTGAGTATTTTTTTAATACAAGAGTGCAATAATGTTATCAAGACTTCATATCTGTATAATTAGATTAGTATTTTCATTATTTTCATTATTATGTAAAAAAATATCCATATAAACAAAGTTTTTTCACCATTTTTGACATTACTATTACCCGCAAAATCATTCAACATTTTTAACTTTATCGAGTAAAGCTATAGTATTTGGAAAGATTCAAAGGAGTTTCAAAGGATTTCGAATCTTTCAAAGGATTCTTCGGGAATTTCAAAGGAGTTCACGGGATTTGATCAGATTTTCGAGGATCTAGTAATTTTTAAAAATTTTAAAGGCTCTCAATAAAGTATTTTAATGAATTTTCTAGGATCTCAAATGATATCATGGAACTGCGAAAATTTCAAGGAATGTTGAACTCAATATGAAACGCTTCAAATTTATAAGATTTACAGTCAAAATATATTTTATTTTCAACAAAATAGTTCAATTTTAAACCAAACAATATTTTCTGCCGAAAGAGATCAATTTTCAACACAAAAAGTTAAATTTTTAATTTGAAAAATTTAATTTTCAACCAAAAAGTTACATGAACATCCAAAAAATGAATTTCCAATAGAAAAAAAAAACAATTTTCTTTCAAACAGTTGATTCATAAAAAAAAAGATTTAATTTCAAACATAATCAGTTGAATTTTCAAGGAAAAAAAAAGATTTTTTCATCAGATATTTGAATTTTTAATGCGAAAGGCTGAATTTTTAACAAAAAAGTACATTTCCAACCAAGAATGAAAACTTTGCTTTGACCAAAGATGAATTTTCAATCAAAAGCTGAATTTTCAACCAGTTGATTTAAACGAATGAAACTAATTTGCAAAAAAATTGTTGAATCCTCAACCAAATAGATGAAATTTGATTCAGAAAAGATGAATTTCAACAAGCCAGTTGATTTCACTCAAAAAGACAGATTTTTAACCAACTAGTTGAATCCGTAACAAAGCAGATGAATTTTTAACAAAAAAGATTAATCATTTACAAAACAGTTGAATTTTTCACCCGAAATTATAATTTCTCAACATAAAAGTTAATTTTCTAACAAATAGTTTAATGTTCATAAAAATAGTTTACTTTGTTACAAAATAGTTAAATTTTGAAGCAAAAATATAAAATTTTCAACAAAAAAGTTCTTGTTAAACCAAATAGTTTTGATTTTCTACCAAACTGTTAATTTTTCAAGCAAAAATATATATTTTCAGCCAAAATATCTATCATCAGCAAAAAAGTTATTTTTCAAGCCAATAGTTTGATTTTCAACCGAATTGTTAAATTTCCAATAAAATAAAAACTAATTTTCTACAAATTAATTGAATTTTTGACCTGAAAATATGAATTTTCAACTAAAATAATGAATCTTCAGACAAAAAAGGAAAAACGACCTTTTCAAAAGGTAGTTTGACATTAAAAAAGTGGCTGATTTTACAACCAAAAAAGATGAATGCTCAACGAAACATATAATAATTGATATTTCAACCAAAAAAGATTTTAACTTGAAATAAAGAACAGTTGGATTCAATCAAAAAAATAAAAATTTTCAACAAAATGGGTAAATCCTCAACCAACAAATAATAATTTAAAACGAAACAATAGTATTTTCAACACAAAAGGATCAGTTTTCAACCAAGAAAATTAGTTTCCGATAAAAAAAGAATTTTCAACAAATTCGTTGAATTTTCCACTAAAAAAGAATAATTCTCAATTAAAAATAGGAATTTAAAACCAAAAATAGAACACTCACATTTTTAGTTAAAAAAAATTAAGAAACACATTTTTTTAAAAAGTAGTTAAATTTTGAACCAAATGGATGAATTTCGAACCAAAATGATAAATATAAACAAGTGAATTTTCAACAAAGTGATTGTACTTTCAATGAAGCAGATGAATTTTCAAATCAAACAAAAAAAAAGAATTTTGACAAAATATTTGCATTTTCAATAGAATAATTAAATTTTCAAGCAAATATTAGAATTTCTAAACAAACCAGACGAATTCCGAAGCAAAAAGTTGATACATAGTAGTATTTTCAACCAAAAACTTTGTGATTTTTTCACAGGGTTTTTCTTATCTTATTATATAATCAGTTTGCAACCCACCTTTTCACAGTGAATTATATTGCTTCTTTTTAGCAGATTTTAGTACAAGCTTGTTGTTTAAGAAAATAATAAAATTTTTTTTAACTTTTTTGGCACTTAAATATTGTCATTATTGTCATTTTTTGAAAATTATCTTCATTTTTTCTTTTGTTTTAACCTAAATTTGGCAGAATTTCTTACTGTCAATATTGAAATGAAAGATTTGACTCTGACATACATACATTCACACATAGCATTGGAATAAAAGCTTGTGAAAAAGAATTTTTGGAAAAATGAGAAAAGAGGGCATTAGGGAAAGAAGTGTGTATTCTGAAATATGAAAGTGACGTTAAACCGTATTAGTCACACGGGGTAAAATTCCCCCAGAAAATGTTCGACCTCCTCGTAGAGCTCATTAACTCAACTTCTGCGATTTTTCAAAAATATTTAAATAATTAGTTTTGTTTACAAAAAGTAAAATATCTTCTTTTGTAATCCTTAATACCTAGAAATTTTTTAGATTCAAAGGACTCATTAGGACTTAGTGTGACTATTATGCGATTCTACTGAAGTGTGATTAATTAGGGCTAAAGATGTTCGCACAAGAAAATCCGTTGCTGTGCGCTGGAGACGTCTCACGGACGTGCCGTCCGCGCGCGAACTCTAGCGCCAACCGATCGCGTGCAACCTGTCATGCTGCTGCGGTCCGAGCGGTGACGTACACAAGTATGACGCTACTTACACTAGTTCGCAACCCACTGGAGTATGTGCTGCCACGGACCGTAACAGCAGGGCAGGTTGCACGCGATTGGTTGGCTTTATGTGTCACGCGCGGATGGCACGTCCGTGAGACGTCTCCAGCGCACTGCAACGGATTTTCTTGTGCGAACACCTTGAAACTCATTGAGTAATGATTGAACTTTACCGTTCGCCATTTTTCTCAAAATTCGCAAATTTTCTTCAAAGTTCATAGGTTTACTTTCACTGACTTCTGCCCACCAGCTGTTATAAACAGTAGTTCATGAAGTGACCCCCTCTCGCTAAATTGATAACGTAGTTTATAAACGGTCCCTTAGAAGTGATAAAGAAAGAGTGATACCTTCAGGTTCAGGTTCTGAGGGTTGAATCTCTTCAATCAACAATGGCTCCCTTTGAATTCTGCTGATTTCTTCCAGTTCTCTTCCAGGTTGCTCTTCCTGAACTGGCAGATCATAAACATTCAAATTCCCACAGAACCACCAAACTAGACCCCTGATTAAAGCACTAATTGCTAGTAACAGAGCTGTTACAAAACACAAATAGTATCCAAGATTCCTTGAATGATGCAAGTGACAAATGTGATTTTCTGTTCCCCAATAGCTACAGGTGGCATTCGCGATTTTTTGATAGATTATTTTTCCTGGCACGTGGACGAATACTGCCACCAATGTCATCCAAAATCCTATAGAGAGCGCTTTGTCCTGGACGTAAACTGTTCTTAAATTTATAAGCAGGTCTCCTACGATGATTGATGCTAGTAGAGAATAAGCAAATAGTGTGAAAATCTGTTGAAAAAATCTCTGTGTTATTAATTCATCAATATTTGTTAATTAATTTTGTCATTATAATCAAGATTCGCTGTAAGAAATTGTCAAGTACAACAAATTAGTCCAAGTAGATGCCACGCGCCTACACAAAAACGATTTTCAGCCCATTAATACGTTAATTAGGTAGATTTAACATCTTCATCCCATACTTTCCCTTCCCTACTCACCCTACTTTCCCCTCTACATCTCTTCTTCTCTTCCCCTGACTTCACCATTCGCTTCCACTCCCTACCCCAACTTCTTTCTCCTCTACTTCCCGCTCTACTCATTTCCTCAGCTGACACTCCCCTTCCGTTACTTCCCTTTCCTAGCAATCACTTTTCCTCTCCTACTCACCCGCACTACCCTACTAGCCCTCCCTTCACTTTCCACATTTCCCTCCCATACTTCCGATAATTTCCCCTACTTCCCCTCCATAATTTTACCTCACATTCTCTATTGAACCACTCCTCATTTCTTCTCAATTCCTCTTCTTTTCCCTTTCCTCTTTTCCCATCCTTCCTAACCTCTCATTTCACCTCCTTTCTGCTACTCCTCCTGCCCTCTTTTCTCCTCACTTTCCCTACTTTTCCTCCCTCACTTTTCCTACTTTTTCTTCCCTCACTGTTTCTACTTTTCCTCCCCTCATTTTCCCTACTTTTCCTACACTCATTTTCTCTCGTTTGTCCTTCTGCCCCTCCTCTCACTTTCCCATGCATCCTCTACTTCCCATTCCCTCACTTCCTTTACTTCCCCTCACACCCCATTACTTCGCCAACTTTGATTACACAAATTCATATAGTTGTACTTGGCAGATTTTTTGCATCGCACATGTTTTTGGTGGGAATATGATGAAGTATAAAAATTGAAACCATACCTCAAAAATCACCCAACCAAATTGGCAGTCATTATACCCACATGGACCATCAGTGGCGCTATCATCAGTCAATCCTATCGTTAAAAGGCAACCGCAGCCACTGAAAATTTTTTGGCCGTCTATTTCATCAACGTGAGTGCAACCAGCATGACATGGGCTATAAAATGTGTTTTTTCCAGCTCTATCACACACCGGTCTGAAGTCAGCGTCACGTGAACACTGACAATTATAATTGCAGTGTCTTAATAAAGAAAATCTGTATTGAAAATGTTTCTGATTATTATACAGTTCAAGAATGGTCCCCTTTTTATTCTTATCGTGGATTAAAAATTTGTTGTTGAAAATTTGTTATTTTTACTATAATAACAAGAGTGACGTCACAAATACGAACCCCACCCCCTTTCAAAGACCAAATTTAAAAAAATTTTTTAAATTTTAAAAATTTTAAAAAGAGGAGATAGGGTGATTTTTAATGACAATAGGGGAATAATATAGGAATACATTTTTTTAAATAAAATTAATTAATGAGTACCATATTAAGTTCAGTATTACACGCTTAGGACTTCAAGTCGAAATATGTCGCATTTTCAACAAGATAGTTGATTTTCCAAGCTAAAAAGTCGAATGTTTTAGGAACATTTTTTTCAAGAAAAATGAATTTTCAATCAAGAACTTTTCTAGCAAACAAAAAATTAATTCTTCATAAAAAATGACGAATTTTCAAAAAATCAGTTGGAATCACCTATTAAAAAAAGATTACTTTTGAACAAAATAGTCGACTTTTCAACAAAATAGTTGCACTTTTAACTAAAATTATAAATATTCGAACAAAACAAAATAACTCTCTGAGAAAATAATAGAATTTTTAACCCAATCAGATGAATTTTCAACAGAACAGTTGAATCACTGAACCAAATTGTAGAAATTAAATTTATCAATGATGAACTTCCATCAAAAAATAGAAAACAGTTGAATACTTAACGCAGAAATATGAATTTTCAAGCAAAAAGTTAATTTCCAACTAGTCATTTGAATTTTCTACGGAAGTTATAGAATTTTTAACACAATAAGATGAATTTTCAACAAAACAGTTGAATTTTTTAGCCAATTAATTATTCTCACAACTGTATAAAATTCAGAAACGAATGAAATATGAATGATTTTCTTATGCTTTCGAACTGCATGAAAGTCAGAAATGAATGACAATGTGATTGATCGCTTTATGTTTTAGAACTGTATGAAATTCATAAAAAAATAACAATGTGATTGATCGTCGTATGTCTCACAACTGCATGGAATCCAGAAACGAATGGAATGTGAGTGATAGTCTTATGTTATCGAACTGCATGAAACTCAGAAACAGACGACGATGTGATTAATCGCCCTATGTTTTAGAAATGTATGAAATTCATAAACAAGAAACAATGTGATTGATCGTCATGTGTTTTAGAACTGCATTAAATTCAGAAACAAATAACATTGTGAGTGATCGTCGGAGGTTTTGGACCTGAATAAAATTCAGAAACAAATTATAATCTGATTGATCGCCTTATGTTTTAGAACTGTATGAAATTCGTGAACAAGTAACAATGTGATTGATCGTATTCTGTCTCACAACTGTATGAAGTTCAGAAACGAATGGAATATGAGTGATCGTCTTATGTTATCTAGCTGCATGAAATGCAGAAACAGACGACAATGTGATTGATCGCCCTATGTTTTAGAACTGTATGAAATTCATAAACAAGAAACGATGCGATTGATCTTCTTATGTTTTAGAACAGCATTAAATTTAGAAACAAGTAACATTGTGAGTGATCGTCTTATGTTCTGAAACTAAGCAAAATTCAGAAACAATTAACAATCTGATTGATCGCCTTATGTTTTAGAAATTCATGAACAAGTAACAATGTGATTGATCGTCTCATGTCTCACAACTGTATGAAATTCAGGAACAAATGAAATGTGAATGCTCGTCTTAAGTTACCGCATTACATGAAATTCAGAAACAGAGGACCATGTGATTGATCGCCCTACGTTTTAGGACTGTATGAAATTCAGAAACAAATAACATTGTGAGTGATCGTCGTAGGTTTCGAAACTGAATAAAATTCAGAAACAAATTATAATCTGATTGATCGCCT
>CAKNXH010000113.1:327631-372428 GCA_932178445.1 Andricus quercusramuli
TTGATCGCCTTATGTTTTAGAACTGTATGAAATTCATGAACAAGTAACAATGTTATTGATCGGCTTATGTCTCACAACTGTATGAAATTCAGAAATGAATGAAATGTGAATGATAGTCTTATGTTTTCGAACCGCATGAAAGTCAGAAATGAATGAAATGTGAGCGATCGTCTTATGTTATCTAGTTGCATGAAATTCAAAAACAGACGAAAATGTGATTATCGCCCTATGTTTTAGAACTGTATGAAATTCATAAACAAGACACAATGTAATTGAGTGTCTTATGTTTAAGAACTGCATCACATTCAGAAAAAAATAACATTGTGATTGATCGTCTTATGTTTTGAAACTGAACAAAATTCAGAAACAAATGACAATCTGATTGGTCGCCATATGTTTTAGAACTGTATGAAATTCATGAACAAGTAAAAATCTGATTGATCGTCTTATGTCTCAAACCTGTATGAGATTCGGAGGCGAATTAAATGTGAGTGATCGTCTTATGTTTTCGAACTGCATGAAAGACATAAATGCATGACAATATGGTTGATCAGCTTATGATTTAGAACTGTATGGAATTCATAAAGAACTAAAAATGTGATTGATCGTCTTATGTTTCACAACTGCATGAAATTCAGAAACGAATGAAATGTGAGTGATCGCTTTATGTTTTAGAACTGTATGAAATTCATAAAAAATAACTATGTGATTGATCGTTTAATGTTTTAGAACTGTATGAAATTCAGAAAAGAATGAAATATGAGTGATCGTCTTATGTTATCGAGCTGCGTGAAATTCAGAAACAGACGACAATGTGATTGATCGCCCTATGTATTAGAACTGTATGAAATTCATGAACAAGTAAAAATCTGATTGATCGTCTTATGTCTCAAACCTGTATGAGATTCAGAGGCGAATTAAATGTGAGTGATCGTCTTATGTTTTCGAACTGCATGAAAGACATGAATGAATGACAATATGATAGATCAGCTTATGATATAGAACTGTATGGAATTCATAAAAAATAACTATGTGATTGATCGTTTAATGTTTCACAACTGTAAGGAATTCAGAAACGAATTAAATATGAGTGATCGTCTTATGTTATCAAACTGCATGAAATTCAGAAACAGACGACAATCTGATTGATCGCCTAATGTTTTAGAACAGCATAAATTTCAAACAAATATAACCCTGTATGTGATTGTCTTATGTTTTCGAATTGCATGAAATTAAGAAAATGACAATGTGCCAAATTCAGAAACGAATTGAATGTGAGTGATCGGCTTATCTTTTGAAACTGTATGCAATTCATAGACAAGTAACAATGCGATGACTCGTTCAATGTTTTAGACGTGAACGAAATTCAGAAACAAGTGACACTATGAGTGATCGTCTTATGTATTAGAACTGCGTAAAATTCATAAATAAGTAATATTGTGATTGATCGTCTTATGTTTCACAACTGTATGAAATTCTGAAACGAAGGAAATGTGAGTGATCGTCTCAAGTTTCACAATTGAACATCTGATGCCAAAAACAGTATTAATTACAAGAATTCTCTTTAAAAAATTGATCTTGAACAAAATAGTTTAATTTTTTAGGAAAGTAATAGAATTTTTAGGCCAAAAAGACGAATGTCCTAAAACCAAAAGATACTTTTTCTACAAAACAGTTCAATTCAAACCCCAAAAATATAAATTTATATTCGAAAAGTTGATTTTTAATTAAATAGTTGAATTTTAAACTGAAAACGATCAATTTTTAACCAAGAAGAGGATTTTACAATAAAATAAATAATTCATCAACTAATAATGGAACCATATAATTTTTTCCTGAAAAATTTATTTTCAACCACAAAAGAACGAATTTTCAACAAAAGACTTGAATTTTCGAACAATTAAATGGATTTTTGACAAAATGATTCAACTTTCAAATACTAAAAAGTATTTGAATTTTCAACCAAAAATGATTAGTTTTATTCTAAATGAAAAATGTAATAGTTTGGTTTTTAAACAAAAATGTCCAATTTTCAAAAATAAGAAAATAGAATAGGTGAATTTTCAATTTAAAAAATCAGTTTGTAGTGAAAAAACCCGAATTTTGAACCAAATAGTCAAATCTTCGACGAAATAGTCAAATTTTTAACCAATAGAGATGGATTCTGAATCTAAACAAAATATATTAGTAAACTTTTCAATAAAAATAATTAACTTTCAACAAAACTTAGTACAATTTTTTTATTGGGTTCTATTAATTCAGTTCAAATTTAAGCGAAAAACGAGAAAAATGGAAAGTTTCTTGAAAACAGTGGAAAAAAGAGGATTTTTTTTTTAAAAGAGGGAAATGCGGAGTAGGGGGAAGAATGGGAAGTTTGTGTTCAGAGGTTTTACTTGTAAAATTAAATCACTAATTTTAATTTTTTCAATTATTTCGAAAAACTGTCACATTTATATTTCCCATTTGTGACGCCATATGTTATGCACCCCGGGAGTCGCGACCCTAGTAGTATGACGTATTTTTTTAACTGTCACTTACTATTTTATTTGAAATTTTCAAGAAATTTTGAACGGATTTATTTTGAGGTCTGAAAAAATTACTTACTGTCCAGATCGTTTTTCTCCAACTATGGGTTGCTTGTCGCAGGTAACAAATGCAAGAGAAAAGAGTAAAATTCCCGTTACAATAGTAATTGCGATACTATAGATAACAAGTGTCCTAGCTTTGGGTTTTACTCTAGCAATCAGCAAACCGGATACAATCGCGACTAATCCAATCACCAGGGGCTTTAGAAGTGCTGGAAAAACATGATAGAAATTAAATTTAATTACAAAATTTTCATTTTGGAAAAGCTAAAATACACTAAAAAGAAAAAATAAGGTGCTTTTTATTTTTTGTTAAATTTTTTATATTTTTCAAGCTTGATCAAACGTTTTTCAAAATGTATGGCAACTTCATAAGATTAGTTTAAAATATTTTCCATTTTTTTATAATCCTTTCTAATTCCTTATATCATGAAATCCCAAGAGATCTCTTTCAATTTCAACATTTCAAATATGAAATTCAGTTATTGATTCAAATAAGTGAATTAATAAATAAATTATATAAAAAACCCGAAATTTTTTCTATTTTGAAAGTCTGTTGTCATCCAAAACTATATTTAACATGAACAAACCTAAGAATACGTTATTTTTAAAAAAATAAATTCATACAATTAATTTATTGAAACATGGAATAGAAAATAAAAAATCAAAGAATAAGAATCGTCGATATTTTTACGTTATTTGGGGAGTATTAGTCACAAGATAGAGTTAAAATTAATTTAAATTCTTACAATAATCTTTAGAATGTTTTATAAATATTGAAAATAAATTTTTTAATTTTAATTCTGAATTTCTTCTTATTCTTTTCGTGTCTATTTATTATTTGCTTTTTTACTTTCATTGTAATAATAAATTCTATTTCTAATGCTTCAAATTATATAATAAATAAATTTACCAAAGGTCAAAAATCTCACTGGAAAATGGTCATACTTATATACCATTACAGAAAAATTCCAGTTCGTTTTTTTTTTCAATGTTATGATTGACATTACACTAAATAATTCTCACACAAAAATTTAATAATAATTAATTTTTACCTTTTCAGATAAAACAATTAACACTGCTTAACTGATCCCATTTTAGCGCAATAAACAATAATATAAATGCTTAATAAAAGTTTTGAATTGAATATTTGCAATACAAATTTTGAACTAACAATTACGTTTTTTAATGATTAAATAACAAAAGCATCAGATTCATTTCAAAAACACTATTTTTCGTCTTAAAAAATATTGATTGTACAAAAAGAAGCGTTTAATGAACGAATAAATGTAATTTTTCTTTGTGTCCCGGCGGAAAAAAATTTTACAAGAAAGTATATTTCGTCAACTGTAATTTTTTGTTAAAAATTTCACAGCGTTTAACAAAAAATTACAATTAAATACAAACAGATAAATTTTTCTGGTAGTTTCTTGTTGAAAAGTAAAAAAGAAAACAATAAAGTAACATTTGAGAAATTTTTATAACTTTTTATCAATATTTTTTACTTTGTTGTAAAAACCTATAAGACGTTACATAAAACACTTTTAAAATTACGTTAATTATTGGCGAAAATTATAAATATTCACAACAAAATACAAGAATTCAAAAAAAGTTGAAATATTGAAATTCTGCTTTGAGGATGTTATAAATTTTTGTAGTTTATTGAAGAATTGTACAAATTTGAAAAAAGTATATTATATGTTTGCCAGGAACTTTTTTTATTATAATAAAGCATAGAGAAAGCACGAATTTTAGTTATGAAAACTATTTTTATATGAAAATGTTACATTTTTACAATAGAAAAAATATCACAAAACTAAAACCATTTTTACAGGAACCTACAAATAAATACAATAAATTACAACAAAAATTACAGGGAAGTATAACTTCAGTTTATTATTCAGATGCATTTCTTACTTCTTTTTTTTATTTTTGTATTTGGTTGTAGTTTTAGTTTTCTACAAGAATTTATAGAAAAGCACAAATACAAGACTCTATAGAAATTGACAAAAATTTACCTTAACAACCCTAAACCTATTTATTTTTTAAGTTTCTATATTTCTACAGTTGTATAAATATAATTTTTCTAAAAATCTTTGAAAATTCAAAAAGATTTGTGAAATTTTCAGATACAAGAAATTAAAATTTGAACAAAAAAGTTCATCTTCATCCAAATAGTTGAATTTTTAAACAAAAATAGTGAATACTCAACGAAAAATGTAATATTTGATATTTCCATCTAAAAGTGCTTTTATTTTTCATCAAAAATAATTGAATTAATCCAAAAGAGAAATTGTCAATAAAACAGTTGTATTCGCAATAAAAAAATGTATTATTTTCAAAAAGTGACAAATTTTCTTCAAAAAGTTTAATTTTTCAACTACAAAATATGAACTTCCCACAAAAAAGTTAATTTTCAAGTAAACACATGAATTTTTGATCAATTTTCGATCAAGAAGAATAAGAACAACTTCAAAATAAATTATGAATCTTTAACGAAAAAACTTACTTTTGAACAAAGTAGTTCAACTCCTGACCAAGTAGTTGTATTTTCAACACAAAAAGATGAATTTAAGAAATAGATAAATCCTCGAAAATGAAATAAATTTTCAATCAAGAAGATTAGTTTTCTGCCCGAAAAGACAAAATTTTTAACGAAATGGTTACATTTCCAACAAAAAAAAAAGTATTCCTAACAGAAGAATATCACAATTGATAATTGGACAAAAAAATATTTTCAATTTTAAATAAAAAAGATTAGAATGCATCCGAAAAGACGGATTTTCAATAAAATAGTTGAATCCCTGGTCAAAAGTATTTTTATTTCAAACCAAACATTTGAAGGTTTAATAAAAAAAAGATAGAATTTCTACCGAATGAGATTAATTCTCAAACCAAGAGGATGAATTTTCAATCAAATTATTAAATTTGCAAAAAAAAAAAGATTTGCCAGTCCAGAATAAAAAAAAAATCAGGCAAACTATAAATTAGAGGAAAATTAATTTTCAATACAAAATACAAATTTGGAATGATTTTATTTTCAATTTTCTTTGTTAATTTGACCTAAGGCCTAAGGTTATTCAAATATAATTTTTATAGACTTCTCAAGAAAATTCAAATAGATTTTTGAAGATTTCAGATATGTCGAAAGAGTGCCTAGAAAATTTCTAAGAATTTTTTCATTTTACAGGAATTTACAACATTTTAGGAAACATTTGAGCAGTTCAAAAAAATTTCAGACATTTTGACGTGTGCAAAAATTTAAGAATATTGTATAAATGTTCGAAAATCTTTCAAAGTTTTAAAATATTTTAATCTTTTCAAAATTCTAAAGATTCCTAACATCTTTTGAGCTGACTCGAAAATTGTTTAAAAATCTTCCGGACTTATTTTTCAAAATATTCTGTAATGTTTATAATCTTTTTAAAATTAATTTAGAAACTAAAGAATCAGATTGAATATTTCCAGGTATCCTGAAAAAAGCTTTTTATTCTCTTGAAACCTTTCAAAATCTTTAAAAAGCTTCAATATTTAATTTCAAAATGTTAAAAAAATCTACACTTTGTTTTGAATAAAAAAATTTTAGTATCCTTTCGAAACTTCTAAATATCTATTACACTTATGGGTAATTGTCAAATTGTAGGCAAATTTTAGCACCTACAGTGGCAATCATATTATTATTAGAAATTAAATATTTCATAACGGACATTAATCTTATCACATGTAAAAATTTCAAATCCAAAAGGGGCTGTTATGAAAATAAGAAATAATAATGAGTCCATGCGCACGCGCATATAATCAGTTATACGCTTTTCTATTGTACCGTACGGTAATGATGCGAGAAAAATGTTGAAGTTTAACCTTTTTTAATGTTTATAAAAAAATAACAAATATTTATTATG
Source organism: Andricus quercusramuli (assembly GCA_932178445.1). NCBI lineage: Eukaryota > Metazoa > Arthropoda > Insecta > Hymenoptera > Cynipidae > Andricus > Andricus quercusramuli. The sequence goes on from CAKNXH010000113.1 coordinate 334,119, forward strand.
AAAAGTCACCTACTTATGAATGAAAACACCGCCAAGCAAGTAACGGAATGGTTTTTATAATTTTTTTTTCACCCCGAAAATGGTTTCTAACGCACATATGGGAATGACGTTTTTTTGTCAAGATGCACTTTTCAGTTTTAATATCGGATTCACAAAAAAGAAAGTTAATATTTTAAGCTCAATTTTATAAAATCTTGTATTAAACGATACACCTAATATTTCAGTATTTATTACTCAACTGTAACTACAATATTTTACTAGAAAAAAAAAGACGTACGGCAATGACGTCTGAAATGGCAAAAATTAAGGGACAGACTTCAAGGTTTTTACAATATTATTTATTTGACTTACAAAATGTGCATATATTTCAGGTTACTGTAAAAAAAAAGGAGGAAATCAGTTTATCCTGGTGCAAAGCGAGTTTGGGACGCCGTACGGTAATGACGTTTCGGGTGTTATTGTATTAAATTAAATTAAATTGGAACAGAAATGAAAAAAAAGAACTGACCATTTTGTAGAGGATGATAATAAGTGTTTATTAAAATTTAAAAAAAAATCAGCACGAGTTTCTAAGTTAATGTTATATTACTGGGACTTCGAGTTTGCCTTCAATTTGACAATTACCCTTATACGGATTTTTTCTAGTTGTAATCTTGCGGAATTGAAAAATGTTGCTTTTGAATATTTGACATTCTTTCAAAAATTTTAGGAAGTCATTTGAAATGTTTTCAAATATTCCGGATAGTAGCAGTCCGGATACTAGGTAAAAGTTGTACTTTCCTGTAATTTTCGTTGTAAATTGCATTTATTTGTAGATTCCTGTGAAATTGGTTTTCAGTTTTTGTACTTCCATGTAAAAAAAAATTCCAGCTGGTATTGTTATTTTTGTAACTCAAATTTTGTTATTTTTGTAACTAAAATTTTGTTATTTTTCTTTTTTTAAATATTGAACTTACTTGTTGTCAATCTGGAGATGAGCGGATCGCTGAATCCCAAAAGCTTGCCAGTTGGCCTGGGTGTATAAAATCGAGACTCAAGAAATATGTTTTCATTTACTATGAAATTTACAACGGCCGTGGCACAGAAAGCGGCAGCAAAAACGTTGCATACGAGGATCTTGTTAGAAATGAGTCTCAGTATCGAGGGAAAAAATCGTGTACTACCGACTTTTTTGAAGGACGATTGAGGATCTCGACCCATTCCATTTGCTTCGTCCAGTATTGTCGCAGCAGCTTGTTCAACTACCTTGAAGAATTTTATGGTCTTTTGTGAGATTAACTACAACATTGTTCTATTCTAATTAACACCTTTGCTACCATTCACTATTATTAATACTACGTTGAAGAAAAATTTTAATTTAAGTTCTTCAAGAAAGTATTAAAGTTACCGTCAAACTGGGTAATTTCGGACATGTGGGGTACATTCAGACATTCCTAAATTGATAATTTAATTATTAGAGTGGGTGGTTTTAACCAGAATCTAGAACCAGTTATGACTGGAACTGATTCCAGATTCTTAAAACAGTTTTTATTAATTTATTCTATCAATTTGAAAAATTTAGAGGTGCCCGAATATACCACACATGTCCGAAATTACCCTGTTCGACGGTAGTTGTCGTGCCAAAAATCAGACCTCTAAAAAAAAGTTTTTCTATGATTTTAAGAATAAAAATAATACCACTGACGACAGAATTTTCGAATCAGAAACATTATTTTCCATGAAAAATTTTTAAACATAGAAAAAAACTTATTTTAACAATGTTTTTTGCAATTAAATTTCTTCTAAGTATCGCTTATCATCATATCTTAAAGAATAGTTGAATTTTAAAAAGCGATGACTTATTTTTTGAGGGGAAAACATTCTCTATAACTTTGATGTTTCCAATGTTAAAAGGAAATTTGTCCATGGCAAATTTGGAAATTATTTACTCAGTTTCCAAATTTAAAAATAGTAGATTTATATGAAATATTTTTCCCGAAAGAATAAAGAAGAAATTACAACAAGAAAAAATTTAATGACAAAAACCATGGGTTAAAATAATTTTTGTTCGTAATTCTTAAACTTTGAAATATTATTTCAATTCTTAAAGTCAAAGAAAACTTTTTTTAAGACCTGATTTTTGGCACGTTTACTATCTTAAGATAATGTGACAGTGTCACGTGACCAATTATATGTTATTATATTCGGCAGCTTTACAAGTAGAAAAGTCGACATATTCTGTTCAAATTTTGGAAAATGTTTTGAAATATATAAGAGCACGTCTGTTCAGCCAACTTTAATTTGTATTTTGTTGAAATAGAGCAATTTTAATTATTTTCGATTTAGAATGTAACTGAGAACAGGGTTTTAGTGCCCTGGCTGGAATCGAATAATTAAAATTGCATTATTTAAACAATATAAAAACTCAAGTGAGCAATATAGACGTGCCCTTATATATTTTAAAACATTTTCAAAAATTTAGCAAAATATAGTCATTTTTTTAATTATAAAGCCGTCGAATATAATAACGTATAATAGGCCACGTCACAAATCATCACATGTCCGTAAGTAACCTTAACAAAAAAATTTATTTTTTGTATCAATGCCGATAAGAAAATCATGGTCTCATGCATTATTTTTCATGCAACCCCTAAAATCTGATTTTATTTAAAAAAAAAAACGATTTTTCACTAGGCTCATGTATATTATGGTGATTTATTTTATAAGGAAAAACATGATTTTCGTAACTGAATACGCATACTAGATTGTATCTTTTTAATCAACTTATTTCGAGCGAGAAATGTTTTAAATGGTTACAAAGATGAGTTTTTCTACTTTCAAACGAAAAAAATGGAAATCAATGAAAAATGGCGAAGTTATAAATATTGAAGTTTTGTCCTTTTTTTATTTATTGACAATGAAAATGATATAAAAGTGGATAATTGCATGTGTATAAAAATTTAATACACACTTTTAGGACACTGAGAACATGAAAACAACAAAAATTCAACAAAAAAGACAAAACTTCAATATTTATAACTGTATCTACTATTTTTCGTTCGATTATCAGTTTATTTTTCTTTTAAAATTAGAAAAACACTCCTTTTTAACCATAAGTTTTTTATTTTATCACGGCGAGAAATCACGAAGCTACAATCAGAAATATTGTGAAGTATCTTGTTTTTCCGATTTTTCTTCATTAAAATTTTTATAATTTTGCCGAAACCTTAAACTCACAACTATAAAAACATAATTACCGAAACAGAGATTTTCCAAAAAATTAAAATTCTCGAAATTTAAAAATCTCGAAAAAAATGAAACTACCGGAAATTTTTACTCTCGAAATGTCAATACCCGAATTATCAAGTTCTTGATGATAATATTTTTTTTACAGCATTACATTTTTTTGTATGAATTTGAGAATTCCGCAAATTTCTATTTTTCGGAATTTGAAATTTAACCAATTTGAAATTGACGGGAAGCGGAAGTAGAAGGAGTGGAGGGGAAATGAGGGGAGCGGAAATAGGGCAAGTGGGGGAAAATGAGGGGAAATGATGGGAGGGAAGGAGGTGAAGTAGGGGAAATGCCAATATGGTGAGGAAAAGTAAAAGGGGAAAGGAGGGGAAGTAGGGGAAAACGAAATATAATATTGTGTAATTTTATAAATCGTGTTGCAAAATTTAAAAACAAATTATTCATTTTTAACGCCTTAGATTCAAGAATCTGATTTAAGAATGCTTCCATTTAAATGAAGTTCGGCATTGCTTCATTTTTAACGCATTAATTTTCAATTGATTAATTTAAAAAGTTTCCACTTAAGTAGCACACGATTCTCAAAGTTTTAGAATAATTAAACTTCAAAGGTTCACAATTTTTTACTTCTTCGATTTTTAACGCTGAAAAAAATAAATAATATATTTATCATCTTCAAAATTTCTATAATTTGAATTCAAAATTATAGTTTTGTGTGCGCAATTCTAAAACAATTTATATTTTATGGCCTTAAAAATAAAGTTCTTTTTTGCTTAAAAAGCTTAAATTTGAAAACATTCCGTTCGAAATGTTTAATTTTTGGAGGTTTCCAATTGTTCAGTTTCAATTTTAGTCAGTTTCGAATTTAACAATTTGAGATTGATTATTTTTCAACTTTGAACGTTTGAAATTGTCACATTTCTTTAATTGTTTGAACAAGTACATTTTTAATTTTCAAATTATTCAAATTTACTCAAAATAATTGAAATGATGAAGGTTTTGACTGTTAACTAGTTTTAGTATCAGAATTCTTAGTAATTATATATTTTTTAGTTTGAAATAAACTTCATTTAGAATGTTTTCTCAATGAAAATATTAATTTCAAAGGTTCATGATTGAAAATGTTTGCTTTCTAAACGGTGCAAATAAGCGTGAAATTATATTCAGATCTTCGACAAATTTGTCTCACAAACGTTAATGTTAAATTATAATTGTTTTATGCAATAACAATTTGAAATTCTAAGACATGAAAAGCTTTTCTGGGTTTAAGGCACTCAATTTAGTTTTCAATTTCAAATTGTCAAATTTTAAGCGCTTCGGCTTATAAATTATTCAAATTCAAAAGTATTGAAATTTTAATGACTTAATTTTGAACGCTTTGAATAAAAAATCATTCAATTTCAACGCCTTTCTAATGAAATGGTCGAATTTTCCAAAAAAAAATCTGAGTTTTTTTTTATTTTGAGAGCTTCTAATTTGGAAATTTTAAATTAAAAATTATTTAACTTTAAACGATGTTATTTAGAGACGTCACAATTTGAATTCTTTTTGATTCCATTCGAAATATTATCCTTTTTTTGAAATTTTATCTAATCTGAAATTGAACTTTTGGACATTTTTGGAACGTTTTCAATAAAAAATCGTTTAATATATATATATATTTTAAATATCAAACGCTTTCAATTCGAAATTATTCATTATTAGGTATTTTTCGAACAAATTTTAAACTCAAAATTAAAACATTTCTCTTATAATGGATTTTCAAATTGTTTATATTTTTAATGTCTGCAAATAAAAATCTAGAGAAGTGAACGCGCGCTCTGAGCCCGTGCATTCACTACTAGTGATATTTATAATTTTTTTGATACAAATGGAAAAAAATAAAATATGAAGTTTTATACCTCCGACGGTAATCTTCTGGGGAACCATGACAGAAATGTGGCAGGCATTGCCAGAAGAATTGCAAGAATTGGCCATCCAAGCCACCAGGCTCCAATCTGTTCTCGATAGGATTCCACAGCATTCAAATTTTCAGAATCTATTCTACACGGAAAATTATAACTGAGAGAAATTGCATAAAAGTTTACATTAATTTGATATATTGTGTAATTACATTACTATTCAATACTATGGCAACAAAAATATATTTTTTTTCGTGCAAAATATCCCAAAGCTTCGAAAACAATAGGAGTCGTTCCAAAATTACGTCTTTTTTGAAAACTTCCCCCCTTCCTATAAATATGAACCTCCCCCTTTTATGTCAAATTTTTTCGATTTAATTTGAAAAATGTCTAAAATAAAACAGTAAACATACAAACGTAATATTTTAACAGATTTAACAACCAAAAAAGATCTCAAACCAGGGGAAATAGGGCGATTTCTTACGAAAATAGGAGAATAATAGGGAAATTAATTCTTTCGAATAAAATCATTTTATGGGTACCATATTGCATTCAATATGAAACGCTGAAGATTTCTAGACGAAATGTGTAATATTTTCAACAAAATCGTATTTACAACCTACAACGAAGAATTTTCAACGAAATATTTGAATTAAAAAAATTTTATCAATTAAACGCTTACATTTAACTTTTTAACAAAATAGTTGAATATTCAGCCTAAAAAGATGAATTTTCAACATATTGGTCGAATTCATAAGACGAAAAAGATTGAACTTCAACCAAAAACAGTTGCATTTTGACCAAATAGTTCAATGTTCTCCCAAAAAGATAGATGTTTAACAAAGCAGTTATACTTGCGACCAAAAAAGATGCATTAAAAAACAAGTTCCATTTTTAACAGAATGATTAATCAACAATATAGTTGAATTCTCAAATTAAAATTATGAATCTAGAATAAAAGTGAATTTTCAAACAACTAGTTGAATTTTAAACTAAAAAATTCTATTTTTCAACCAAAAGGACGTGTTTCATACAAAACAGTCGAACTCAACCAAAAAGATGAATTCTCAACGAAAAATTTATTAGTTTCTATTTCAACATAGTTACATTTTAAACGGAAAAAGAGCAATTTTTGACAGAAAGTGGAACAGTTAATTTTGCAATTAAAAAAATTGATTTTTACCTAGAAAAAAAATGAATTTTCAATATAACAGTTGATTTTTCAACCCGAAAATATAATTTTTCAACTGAAATATTATTTTTAAACAAAATAGTTCAATTTTTAACTAAAAGCTTGAAAAAAAATTATGAGGAAATTTTTCTCCTGTTTCCTAATCTGAACAGTTCTCATTTTTTCTCAATTTCAAATTATGCTATTCTTCTAGTTATTCAAAATCAGTCCCCCAAAACTCAAGGAATTATTTTCATATTTTTCATTCTGCTCGAAATGTAATAAATAAATTTATAATGCTGTATCCGTACGAATGAATAATAATTGATTTTTTTGGCCACTTCTAATTATAACTTATTTTATTAACAATATTGAATATTTATTAGGGTGGGTCAAGAAAACATAATTTTTGAAATCGGAAATAAAACCAAGGGGAAAAGTATATAAGGACCCTAAGCAAGTATAATTAATTTGGGTTCGATTGATGAATGCCTTGGTTTTGCGAGTCAACGAAATATATTGAAAAAAATTCTGATTTTCGTAATTTTGATGTTTTCCTGGATGTCAAACTTTTTTTTAATTTCTGGAGGCCTTAACCGACTCCCAAAATGTTTACAGATTTTTATTTGCAGCCACATGAGAGATTATTATTAATGTTTAGTAGACACCTTTTTCCCAAAAATAATTTGAAAACCTACAGAAATATGAAGATAATTTTTTCAGGTATCTAGAACGTTTCTACTAGTAAAAATACGCTAGAAAAAATTATATTAGTTTAGGAAATCATAGGTGTATATATCGTGAGTTTTTTTTTTTTATTATTCTTGGAAAAAATGCTGCCTCTTTATTTTTTATTCGCTGAACTTATCATTTTTTCTAGAGACATTTTATCACTAAAAAAAACTCAGATTTTGAAAATAATATTTAGTTTCATTTGAACAACAATAATTTAGAAGAATAAAGAACTCAGTTTAACTCAGTTTTAAATTTACGCTTATGATTTCCTCGACTAATAAAGTTTTTTCCATTGTATTTTTAACAGCAGAGACCTTCTAGATACCAGAAAAGATTCTCTTTACATTTCTGTAGGATTTAAAATTGTTTTTTGAAAATGGGGGTCTACTAAACAATAATTATCTCTGATGGACCTGAAAATAAAAATCGATAAAAAATTGTGGAGTCGTTTGAGACCTCCAGAAATATAAAAAAATTGACATCCACGAAAATAAGAATTTTTTGAAACGTATTATGTTAGCATAAAACCCCAAGGAATTTTTCAATCGAATTTAAATTAATTACAGTTTTTCAGGGCCCTCATACGCTACTTTTCGACATAGTTATCTTTCCGATTACAAAATTTTTTTTTGTGACTTACCTTAATCTCCACGTTTCGATTGTGAAATAAATCAAAAGAACGAATTGTTGCTTTTATGAATTTAAAAAAGACCTACAAATTTTTGAAAAAATGTAACCGCACATAGGGACAGTGTATTAATTACATAAAGTCTTAGTAATTTAGTTATAAATTTTATTATTTGGTTAAAAATTTAACAATTTTCTTAAAAAGATATCTTATTTTTTGCAAATTCAACTTTTTTGTTAAAAATTCGTCTTTTTGGGTTGAAAACTCCACTCTTTTCGTATAATTTTAACCTTTTGTTTAAAATTCATATTTTGTTGCTGATAAGTCAACTGAAATATTTTTGGGATAAAAAATATTTTTTCTGAAAATTAGTCTTCAATTTAAGAGTTCATATTTTTTTAGTAGAAATATTGTATCATTCTGAGAGAGAAATGCAACTGTTTTTTTTTTAATTCAACTATTTCCTAGAAAATTTACTTTTTGTTTAAAATTTGTATTTTTCTTTAGAAAAGTCTATTGAAATCCTTTTGGATGAAAATTCAACTCTTTTTTTGAAAATTTGACTTTTTGATTTAAAAATTCACCTGTTTTAGTCGAATTTTCATTTTTCTTGGACAATGCCACTGTATGGTTGAAAATTCAACAATTTTATGGAAAAGTCATACTTTTTGCTTGAAAGTTCTGCCATTTTGTTGAAAATTTAACTATTTTGTAAAAAATTTACTTTTTGGTTAAATTCAATATTTTGGTGTTGAAAAGAGAACTGAAATCTTTTCTGGATAAAAATTCAACTTTAAAAAAATCTTTTAAATTGAAAATTCACCTGTTTTAAGAGAGATTTCATCTTGCTTGAAAAAAGAATGGAACTGTTTGATTGAAAATGAAACTATTTTGTTAAAAAGTCATACTTTCCGTTGAAAATTCTACTGTTTTGTCGAAAATTCAACTATTTCGTGGAAAATTTACTTTTTGTTTAAAATGCATCTTTTGGTGTTAAAAAATGATTTGAAAGCTTTTCTGAATGAAGATTCAACTATTTTGTAGAGAATTCAACTATTTTTGTTAAAAATCCATCCACTTTGGTTAAAAAAATTCAATTTTGTTGAACAATTCATATTTTGATCTTGAAAACTGAACTAGAATATTTTCTGGATTCTCCTCTGTTTTGAGAGAAATTTCATCTTTTTTTGATAAAAGTGCTACTTTTTGGTTAAAAATTATTCTTCTTTGCTTGAGTATTCAACCATTTTATTTGAAAGATTTGGTGGAATCACTTTCTTAAGAAATCATTTTTTTAAGTTATATTTTCAGTTGAAAATTCATCTCTTTAGTTAAAAATTTAACTTTTTAGTGAAAAAGTCTTTTTTGTTTGTTTAAAATTGATTTTTTAACTTTAAAATTTCATTTTTGTGGGGTAAAAATGTGTCAGTTCCGTGGGAAAAATAATTTTTTGCTGAAGTCATATTTTTTGTTTGTAAATTCAATTTTTGTAGAGAAAATTCGTCTCTTGGCTTGAAGGTTCAATAATGTACGTAAAAGTTTCTTTCTTCAGTGAAAAATCTTTATGTGTTGAAATTTCGTCTTTTTGGTTTTGAAAAACTTTTTTTTCTCAATAAATTTCATGTTTTTTGATTTAAATATAAACTATGACACTTTTTGTTGGAAATGTACCATATATTTTTAGGGTTTAAAATTCAACTACTATGTTAAAATTTTTACTATTTTGTTGAAAATTCAAGTATTTTGTTGAAAAGTCATCTTTTATAGTAGAAAATACATTTTTTTTTGTTTAAAATAAATTAATAAATTTGAAAATTTAAAGTTTGTTAGAAGTATTTTAAGATTACATTGCTGGTATTTGAATATTAATGATCAAGGAAAAATAAGGCAATTTTGAAAATGAAGTTCTCGGACACCCTGCCTAATTCTACTAGCAATAGGGGGGTATCAGAGAGGGCCTATAATCCATTACGTAATTTAAGTACGGCCCCTCATCGATCGGATTCAAATTTATTATACATTTTCAGGGTCCTCATAAGCTACTTTTTTTCATAGTTCCATTTCCAGTTTTCATAATTTTGTTTTTCGACCCATCCTATTATGTTCATTTACTGAAAATGAATTTTAAAAAAACTTCCGTAAATTAATGTTACCTAAGGCAGGCCCAACCCAGAATGTATCCAAACAAGGATCCAATAATTTTCACAGCAACAATCACTCCAAGGTGAGCTGGGACGTGAATTTTTTTTGTATTGTCGTCCAGATAAGAAATTCCCAAAGCATAATAACCAACACTTGCAATTCCTGATATGAGTTGTGCCAAAATCAGGACAGCTAGCATTCCATATTGAAGCTGCTCATCGTCGAAAATGAGTCTCGATGATCCACTTGAACAGAGTTCCTGATTTTCTTCTAGAAGTCAAGCAATATTTTTTTTGTATTTTGACATATTATAATATTCATATCGATCCATGGTTTGAGAGTATAACGGTCTCATGATAAGATATGTGATAACATATGTAGGTCGCTATGCACAAAGTATACTGACTGAGAGAATGAAAACACCAAACAGACAGTAGATGTAATCAGTTTTTGAAGAGCATGAAAAAACACTTAAACCTTTTTTTAATTTAAAATACTGAATTCTAAAATTTTATAATAGAATTTTTAAAGCTTTGAATCAAAATTCACATATTCATACCAACCATAATGAGTTAAAAAATAAAATAAAAATGGTTATAATAGTTGAGGAAAGTTTTGAGAAGGACAATTATTATTTAGAGATTACAGACTACTTTTTGAGTAGAATCTCATATTTTATTTTGAGAAATAAATGAAGAGAAAATTACCTGCATGCAGGGACATGTGAGTGATATTTGCTGTTTCCTCTATAACTCTGACGTTTGTATCCCACTTTGGCATCATGATAATAAAATAACCAATGCATTGTGCAAAAGTTACACCACCTAACCAAGATGTTCTGTGAATTCTATCACCCCAATAGGCTATTACGAGACCTAGAAAAAAGGGTGTGATTTCCGAAACTGCAAGTACCCATTCTGGAAAATAAAAAATTTGGGAATTAAATCAACATTCTGATTTATTATTCAGGATATGAATTATCGAAAATTTATGATAAAAAATTATGAATTATTAATATTGTGACTTAATATTATTAATAATATTCAGAATTAAATGAACATCTTTCCAATTTTGCTCGCTATTGGTGGAGTCAACGTTACCTGGTTACGAGAATTTTCGTGTCGAAATAGGATTTGACTGTAGTTTAGGATATATGATCGGTAGTGAAAAAAATCCCACTAAATGCATTTTGAAAAATTCAAAAAATTGCAGAGATGTGGGACTCGGAATTCTTGAACAACTTTTTTTTAAATGATGTATCTTGCATCTTGTATTTAGAAATGTATTTCAGTAGAACTGTAGAAGTTTAAATACTTACTGAATTTGTTATAAACAAATGAGTGGATAATAATGATTTCGTAGGGATTAGCAATTCTTGGTCACTTAATTTCAACTACATTTTCACAATGTGTAGACAAAAGGGACTTATGAGTTAGATTAATGCAAATTAATAAATAATCTGTTAAATAGTCAAGAAACTTCATGTACAATTATTTATTCCAGCTAGTTGTAAAAAATAAATACCATTTTTCATGCAAACGACCATAAACTACCCAGTAATTATGTTTCATCGATTGTTTAAACAAACTCATTTAACAAATTAGCTCTTTGCCTATGTTTCGAGATATGGAGTTAATTTTCTCAACATAATTAACTGTAAATAACTAAATTTCAACTGCTAGAACTCTTAGACAAAGACTAAAAATTATTATTTTTATCAACAATTGTATAAATAAAGTTTTCTCGTCGCATTCATTATCTTATCTTATAAACTAAAAATCCATTTTTCTTGCTGGAATCAACGGCCAATGACTCCTTGCCATCACATTTGGTCAATCGATAATAATGTCATTATATGTAATTATTTACCAAAAAAAATTTTATCGCTAACTTTATAATTATTACAATTTTTATTTTTATTCCTCATTTCATAAGCAAGTTACGTTTGCAGCCAAATAATGATCATCAATATTAAGGCAAATAATCATTTACAACGAATCTTGCGCGTTTCACGATCTTTTCTAATAATGACAAATAATTTTTTTCACATTAAAATTCATTTATTGATTTATATTAATCCAACTCACAAACCCTTTTAGGCTATACATTGTAAAAAATCAGTTGAAATTAAGTGACCAAGCATTGCTATTCTCCACGAAATCATTTTCACCCGCTTATTTTTTTATAACAAATTCAATACATTTTTAAAGGTTTACAGAACTACTGATAAACATTTCTGAATAGTTGCGTCATTGATTCTGAATCTTTTTGCATAAATCTACATATTTTATAAATAATGGTATTCTCTAAAAGTCAGAAACTTTTGTTGTTATTTTGTTTAATTAATAAAAAAGTATTACATTTTTTTTGGATGTTAACGATGTATGCAGAATTTGATTAATTTCCGTATATCATGAACAAATTTTTAACCGGATAAGAATTGCTGCTTGAAAATTAATTTGTCCACAAACACTTTTATTTGCCCTACGGCGAGAGATAAATTCTCGCAATGGAGTATGTAATAGTTGATATTTCAATAAAAGAAGATTTCAATTTGAAATAAGAATTAGTTGCATTTTACCAAAAAAGACAAATTTTTAACAGAACAAACAAAAGAACAAAAATAAATTTTATACAATAAAAACAGTTTAATTTTTAACCAGAAAGCTGAATGTTTAAACCAAAAAGAACATTTTCAAACAAAATAGTTGACTTTTTAAGCAAAAACGACGAATTTTCATTCCGTAAATATTAGTTTTTAACAAAAAAGTTAATTTTTAACGAAAAAGTGGAATATTAAAATTTGTAGATCAAAAAATTGATTCTCAAAAACAACAACAAAACAAATTTGCAACAAAACAGTTGCATTTTTGACCCAACAGATTAATTTTCAACTAATCAAATTTAATTTTTAACAAAGTTATTTAAATTTCAACCGAACAGCTGAATTTTTAACCAAGAAGAATAATGGTCTACTAAAAAGACGAATTTTCAATAAAATACATCAATTTTCAACCTAGCAGTAGAATTGTCAAATAAAATCGATCAATTTTCAGTTACAAAAAATAATTTTCAAACAAAAAGAAAACGATTACAACAAAATAGTTGAATTTTCAACCAATAAAATGAATGATTAACAAAATAGTTCAAAGTAGTAACAATGTAGAAAAATAGTGGAAACCTTGGGAATAATCTGTTGTTTTTTTAAAGTGAAAATTCCTTCGGGGTCAGTTAACACGTAGAATTTAGATAAAAAATTTAATTTTCTTTACTATAGTTTTCTTTTTTGATATCAGTGTTTGAAAAATGAGACAAAACAGGGAAGTTTGATTAATTATACCCCTATGCTGGAAGCTTTTCTTTCATTCTGATTCTCTTCTGGGATGGCTGAAATTGAAGCATGTAGAATTGATATAAAAAGCAAAATTTGCCATGTTACATTTTTTTTATATTCGTAGTCGAAAAAAATTAGAAAAATAGGAGAAATAAAGCAAATTTGGCTGTTTTTCTTGTCAATATTTTTAACCTGAGGGAGAAAAAGGAAAATTCCCTGAAAATGTTGGACAAATTTGTCAGTTCCCAGGAAAGATATATTTTTAATGCCAACAATATTTTTATCCAATATATGAAACTGTTGAAAATTATATATTTTGGTTCAGTTATTACGTGGTGCGTTTAAATAAACAATACCCAGTGCTTTTTGTCCACAACAGCCAAAATGCATAAATGACATATAACAAGTTTATTAAAGTTCTATTCATGAATTTTTCGTCCTTTTTTGAATTTCGTATAATTTTGAAAAGATATACTTTGTTTTCCAAAAATTATAATCCAGTAAATGACATTTTCGATAGAGGTCACTATCGCGTGCCTGTGTACTGGAAAAAAGCCTTTACGGAAAATACCACTTACTAGGTTATACATTTGGACAGCAGTGCTGGATTTGTTACTGCTCGGGCAATGCCTGGTAAATTTTTTCTAGCATTAAAACAAAACTTACAGTTATAGAAGAACGGATGAGATGTTGAATCCTTTGTCCCATTGACGTCTGACAATATGATATAGATGAAAGTCGTGACAAGGGTCTATGACAGTTTCCAGGCAAGTGTTTTTTTATTGGATCATGTTTCTTCTACATTTTGTATTCTACATTTGAGAAGAGCATGGGCCAAAAAGGATTTGAACTCTAACTACTAATGTTGATGAAAATTTAAGAAGAGTATGGACCAAACAGGTTTTTTTGATGAAATTTAGAAGAAACAGGGTCTATCCTAATAATATTTCTAATTCTATACCTAAAATGGATTCGATTCATATGTATAGTAAGTTTTGTAAATACAATAATTTGATATCCCCAACAATGTTAAAAAAACAGCTGAAACAATTAGAGATCAAGGGAATCCATAACTATCTTAAACTCGTTGTCATGACACAATTAGAAAACACTTGTCTGAAAGCTGTTGTATACCCTTGACACTACTTTCATCTATATCATATTCCCAGACGCTTATAACACGAAGGATTTAACACCTCATTCGTTATTCTATAACTATAAGTTTATAAGCATTGACTAGTATTGAATTATCATCATATTTTTAAAATGGATTTTATTTTACCGTGGACCAGAAGCTTTTACTGCAACAAAGGATTGTATTAATGTTAATGAAAATTTAAGAAGAGCATGGGCCAAAAATGATTTTTTTATGGAATCTTGAACAAACAGGTTATATCCTAACAATATTTCTAATTCTATGCCTAACATTAATTCGATTCATATGTATACAGTTTTCTGAAGACAACACAGAAAAAAAAAAGTCTTAATACAATACCAAATATGGGCTTGTTTTAAGGTGTAACAAAAAGAAGACAGCATTTGCTAAAAACTAGAATAGGATTAAGGCTTTAAAAGAAAGCGATTGAGAAACTAAAGTTGAGACGTTGCATGGGCTGAAAAGTAGTCGCAAGCCAGAATGTGGGCTTGAATGTAACTGCTATACTGTCTAAAACTAGCCGTAAGCCAAAACGTGGGCTTGAAGAAAGCGTTATCGCAGACTAAAATATAGAAGGACTAAAGCAATAATAAATATATATATAATTTTGTTTCTTATCATGAGACTATACAAAAATTTACATTTAATACTGAAACATACGAAACTCTTGTTTCATTTGCTGTGAAATAACCTAATTGCGATCCAATCATAATGTGAAGAGTTGTATAGGTTATAGGTGTCGCGAGACGAGAACCCCGACTATATGACTGTGCGGTGAATAACATTAACAAGAGTATATGATGAGATGTACTAACCTCGAATATGGTTGAGAATATGTTAAATTAGGTTTAATAAATAGAGCAGGTTAAATAAGATATAATTTCACTTAATAAAAACTTATAATTGACGCATTTCGCATGCTTGGCGTGGCGTCTATTTTCCTGCTCCTGTCACAACTGCGAGAAGACGTTAGATTTTTGAATCTCGCTTCTAGAGGGCTAAACGGTAGCCTCAATATCGTCTTCTTTTTAACTGCGAAGATCTTGCTGTCTTAATAAGTCTAATGGGGCTTGTTTCAAGATGAATATTTGCAAAGAAGCCATATCAATGGATTAATTTTAGTTCTAAGCCGATAAGGCCTTCTTTTAAAACGATATTCATGCTCTCATTTAGTATTGGGCTTAATTTAAGGCAAAAATAAAAACAAGACCAACCCAACTTTAAGACTTTTTTTTTTCTGTGAATAATTTGATATCCCCAACAATTTTAAAAGATGGTTGAGACAATTAGAAATTAAGGACATCCATAACCACGTTGAACTTGTTATCATGACACAATAAAAAAACACTTGTTTGAAAGCTGTCGTAGAACCTTGTCACCACTTTCATCTATTTTATATTCCCAGACGTTAATAATACGAAGAATTCAGCACATCACCATTATACGCACTGACTAATATTGCGTTAACATCATTTATTGAAATGAATTCTATGTAATCACCGACCAGAACCCTCAGCTAGAGCGAAGGATTGGAATGATATTAATGAATATTTAAAAAGAGCATGGGCAAAAAAGGATTTTTTGTTATGGAATGTTGCATCCAAACAGTATGTCTAATTGTATGGTTAACATTAATCTGATTCATATGTATAGCCAATCTTGTAAAGACAAGTTACTTGATATCTCCCACCATGCTGAAAGACGCTTGAGACAATCAGATGTCAATGGCATTCATAACCATATTAAATTCGTTATCATGACGCAATCAAAAACGAAGGATTTAGTACCTCATCCATTTTTCTATAACTATAAACGTATACGCATTGACTATTATTACGCTATCATCAGGTTTTCAAATGGATTCTATCTTTCCACAGACCAGAAGGTTTCACTACAACGAAGGATTGGATTAATGTTAATGAAAGTTTAAATGGAACATTGGCCAAAAAGGAGGTTTTGATGAAATTTGAAAGAAATAGGCTGCATCCGAACAATATGTCCAATTGTATGTCTAACATAAATTTGATCTATGTGTATGGTAAATCTTATAGAGAAAAGTTATTTTATATCTTCAACAACGTTAAAATACAGTTGACACCATTAGAGATCAAGAACATTCATAACCATATCAAACTCGTTATCACGACAACATAAAAAACATTGTCTGGAAGTTGTCGTTGATCCTTGTCGCCATTCTCATCTATATCTCATACCCAGAAGTAAAAAACACGAAGGATTTATCAACTGTTCAGCTTTTCTATAACTATAAGATTATAAGGTTGACTAGCATTGCGTTTTTATCATCTTATTAAATGGATTTTATTTCATCACGGAGCAGAAGCTTTAACTATAACGAAGGATTGGAATAATATTAATGAAAATTTAAGAAGGACATGGGCCAAAAAAGATTTTTGATGAATAGCAGAAGAAACAGGTTGCTTTCTAACAATGTGTCTAATTGTATGACTAACATTAATTCGATTTATAGGTTTCTAAAAACAACTTATTTGATATCTCCAACAATGTTGAAAGACAGTTAAGAGAATTAGAGATCAAACATATTCATAACCATGATACGAATGGAATTTCCTCTTAAATTTAAGGTTGGAACGAATTTCATTTTTCTGAAAAAGAATCTTTTTTCAGCAAGCATTATCTTTTTGTGACAAACATCACCTACTCTTGCAGCCAAGTAATTCTACTTGTGTAAAAACGATATTTAAGTGGTTCAATACAAAAAAGGCAAAAGGAGGATGCTTTTATTTCAAGAAACTTTTCCTCTGAGTGTGTTAAACTCATTATCAAGACACAATAGAAAACACTTGTCTGAAAGCTGTTGTAGACCCTCGTCACCACTTTCATATATGTCTTATTCCCAGGCGTAAAAAACACAAAGGATTTAAGACCTCTTCCGTTCTTCTATAACTATAAGTTCATACGATTTACTAGCATTGCGTTACCATCATGTTATTAAAAGGGTTTCATATCATCACGGATCGGAAGCTTTAACTAGAGCGAAGAATTGGATTAATGTTAATGAAAATTCAAGAAAAGCACGCGCCAGAAAAAGATTATTCAATGAAGTATAGAAGAAACAGGTTGTATCCTAACAATACTTTCGGTCGTATCGCTAACATAATTTCGAATGATATGTATATTAAGTATTGTCAAGACAAGTTATTTGATATCTTTAACCATGTTGAAAGAAAGTTGAGACAATCAGAGGTCAATGGCATTCAAAACCATATTAAATTCCTTATGATGACACAATTAAAAACACCTTACTGGCAGCTGTCGTAAACCCTTGTGACTACTTTTTTCTATATCATATTACCAGACGTTAATGATACGAAGGATTTAGTAACTCATCCGTTATTCTATAAGTATATGCCCATTGACTATTATTGCGTTGTCATCAGGTTTTTAAATGAATTATATTTCATCAGGGATGAGAAGCTTTCACTACAATGAAGGATTAGATTAATGTTGATGAAAATCTGAATAGAACATGGGCCAAAAAGGATTGTTTGATGGAATGTAGAAGTAGCAGGTTGCATCCTAACGATATGTCTAATTGTATGGCTAACATTATTTCGATTTATATGTATAGTAAACCTTGCGAAGTCAAGTTATTTGATATTTGCAACAATGTTAAGAGACACTTGAGACAATTAGAGACCAAGAACATTTGTAACCATATTAAACTCGTTATCATGACACAATAAAAACACTTGACCGGCAGCAGTCGTTGACCGTTGTCACCAAATTCATCTATATCATATTCCGAGACGTAAAGAACACAAAGGATTTAAAACTTCTTCAGTTTTTCTATAACTATAATCTTTTACGATTAACTAGTATTGTGTTATCATCATGTTTTTGAATGGATTTTATTTCATCACGGACCAGAAGCTTCAACTACAAGGAAGGATTTTTGATGGAATGCAGAAGAGGTTGCATCCTAACAATGTTTCTAATTGTATGGCTAACAATAATTCGATTTATATGTACAGTAAGGTTTCTAAAAACAGGTTATTTGATATCTCCAACAATGTTGGAAGACAATTAAGACAATAAGAGATCAAGAACATCCATAACTATATTATACACGTTATCACAACAGAATAGAAAACACTTGTCTGGAAGCTGTCGTAGACCCATTCACCGCTTTCATCTATATCATGTTCACAGACGTTGATAACGCAAAGGATTTAGCCCCTCATCCATTCTTCTATAGCAATAGGTTTATAAGCAAGGACTAGAATTGCGTTATTATTATGTTATTAAAATGGATTCTATTTCATCACGGACCAGAAGCTTCAACTGCGACTGAGGATTGAATTGATGTTAATGAAATTTTAAGAAGAGCATGGTCCAAAAAGGATTTTTTGATGTAATATAGAAAAAAAGGTTGCACCCTAACAATTTGCCTAACGGTGTGGCTAACAGTAATTCGATTTATATTAGTATGACTTATAAAGACAAGTTATTTGATATCTCCAACAATATTGAAAGACAGTTGAGACATATTAGAGATCAAGAACATCCATAACCATATTAAACTCGTTATCATGACACAACAGAAAATACTTGTCTGGTTGTATTCGTAGATTCTTGTCACCGGTTTCATCAAAACAAAAGGAAACAATGGAAATAAGTGAAAATTTTGTTTCTATGATGACTTACCCATCCAATAGGGATCAATTTGAAATCTTCTGGCTATTGTGGCACTTGTAACGTAGAGATAAGCATGTGCTGCTGCCTGCAATAGGCCAAGCCAACAGAGGAGGCTTACGAATACTCGACGTGTTGCAAATCGTGCTAATTTCGGGCATCGTACTTGGCTGCATCCACAGTCTATCGATTGTTCGGAAATGGGATGAGCTGGTCCTGTCAGACCTTCAACCTCCGACCTCATCACCTCCTGAGGTCCTATGGTCATTTTTGAGGCCTGAAAAAATTAATATCTTCAAGGGTTGTTGAAAATCATAATTAATTATTCGGTATAACATTTTAAATTATCAAAAATTTTCAATTTTCAATTTTTAGAATTGAAAATTCTATAATTTTGATGGTTCACATTTGAAGCATCTTCAATTTGGAAGATTTGGAATTGAACACTCTTGATTTTTAATCTTCAAAATCATCTTTTAAGAATTTAGATTTATACATCTATAAAGTTGAAGAGCTTTCGATTCCTAATCTTCAAAATTGAAGTAATCCAAAAAAATATTTGAAATTACGTGATTCTGAATTATAGACATTGAAAGTTGAAGAATCTTTAATTGCAAATCTTTACAATCATGGAATGTTCCAGCGTCAATATTTAAAATGGAACTACATATTTTTAAAAAAACTTTCAAAATGACACACCTTTAAAACATAAATCTTCAACAATGAATAATTTTTAATTCTATATTTTCAAAATTCAAGAATTTTCAATTTTAACCTTCAAAATTGTTGAAGTTTGAATTGTACATGGAAGAGTTCTTAATTTGGAAAATTTATATTTGAAAATTATGCCAGTTTTTATTTTCACAATTAAAAATTCTGTAAGTTTGATAATTTACATGTGAAACTTCATTAAGTTGGAAGACTTAGAATTTCAAACTCTTGCCTTTTGATCTTCCTAATCATCCAAATTCATGAATTTATGATTCATGCATCTTTTAAGATAAAGAGTTCTCAATTGTTAATTTTAAAAATTGAATTATTACAAAAAAAATATTTAAAATTGCATGATTCTAAACTAAACACATCAAAAATTAATTAATCGTCAAATTTGAATTGAATATGTACCAAAAAAACGTTCAAAGTTACATAATTTTAAACTATAAATATTCCAAATTGATGCTTCTTCAATTGTAAATCACAAAAATTGACGAACTTCAAATTGCAAATCATAAAGTTGAAGAATTTTCAATTGTAAATCTTGAAAAAGAAATTAGTGAATTATTAAATTATTGAAAATGAAAAATTGGTCAGGGAAAAATAAGGGAATTTAAAAAATGAAGTTTTGCGGTAATCCTGATTATTATATTCTTGTTAGTAATACTTATTTCCCTTGTATTAATATTTCTTTCTCTTCTTTTCAGTTTATTGCTCCTGAAAATTATCCTTTCACTTATAAATTTTATTATTTGTTTGAAAATTCAACGATTTTGTTAAAAAGTAATCCTTTTTTGTGGAAAATTCACCTATCTCGTAGAAAATTTACTTGTTGTTTAAAATTCATATTTCTGTGCTGAAAACGAAACTAAAATCTTTTTCGGATGAAAATTGAACCATTTTTTTTTAAACTTCTCTTTTTAATTAGAAACTTCATCTATTTTAGTGGAAATTGCGTCTTTCTTAGATAAAATTTGAACTGTTTGATTAAAATTTAACAATGTTGTTAAAAAGTCATCGTTTTTGGTTGAAAATTCAACTGTTTTGTTGAAAATTTGTCTTTTTGGGTTGAAGATTCAAGTATCTTTGTAAGAAGAATTACTTATTTTTTGAAATTCATATTCTGATGTTAAAAAGTCAAACTAAAATCTATTTTTGATGAAAATTCAACTATTTTTTTTTAATTTATGTTTGTTAATTTGGAAATTCATCTATTGAAGTAGTATTGCATCTTTCCTGGATAAAAATACAAAAGTTTGGTTCAAAATTAATCTATTTTTTCGAAAAATTGTCTTTTTGTTTCAGGCTCATATTTTTAGTTGAGAATTTATCTCTTTGGTTGAAAATTTACCTATTTTGTTCAAAACTGATTCTTTTTTAATTGAAAATTCAACTGCGTGCGTAAAAGTTGACTATTTTGTTGAAAATTCATTTTTTTCCGAAAACTCATATTGTCTGCCTGAAAATTCAATTATTGTACACAAAATTCGTTTTATGGCTTGAAGGTTCAACACTTTCGGTGAACTTTTGTTTTCATCACTGAAAAATATTTCTTGAAAATTCGTCTTTTTGGGTTTAAAATTCATTTTAAAATGAAATTTCATCTTTCTTGGTTGAAATAACAATTATTATACTTTTTTGTTGAGAATCCCTCTTCTTAATTTGAAAATTCAATCATTTTGTTGAGATTTCAATATTTTGGTGAAAATTCAAGTATTTTGTTGAAAAGTCATATTTTATTGTAAAAATGTCTTTTTCTCCGTTTAAAATAAATAAATTTGAAAATTTCAAACTTGTATCTCAAATATAGTTTTATTCCGTTTATAAAAGATCCCATGTTGAAAATGTTACAAAATTGAAATGCTGGTATCTGAATGTTAACGGCCAAGAAGAAGAAAAATTGATCAAGGAGATATCATAGAATTTTGAAATTTAAGTTTTCACCCTGCGAAGCATGTATTATTTTGAATACAAACAATTTTCATTGGCTTCAAGTCCCATATATTATTATTTCTGAAACCTATAAATTACGTACAGAAAGAGGGGAGGGCGTAGAAATATTTTGTTACGGTTCGTCACAGGGGGATGGGTGGTCTTGGGGAGGGCATATAATCCGTTACATAATTTAAATACGTCCCCTTCATCAAAAAGTGGACAAAAAGTGGAGAAACACTAGAAAATTTTAGAAAAAATGCAGCTTTCCAGCATCATTCTGAACGAATATTATTTTGAATGATAATAAATAGTTTGAACAATTATTTATGATAAATTAAATTTATTATTGCTTCGCTTCAACTGAAGAGTTGAAAATAAATTCAAAAATTCGGAAAAACCGCGACTTCCTATCTCTATTCTAAGAGAAAATTGCAAAAAACAATAATAAATTGTTTAAACAATTTATGTACACATTTAATTATCAGTAGGAAGTAGAATTTCATGTATTAGAAACAATTTGTATTTAAACCCCCGAAAAAATTTATAATTTGCGCTAAAAACTGGCAAAACCCAATTTTTCATTCATGGGGTTTTTTTGAACCCTATAAAACAAATCTATGGGGGTGACATTTGAAATGTAATCATTCTTCCATATTCTATAGCTAATTAGGAATTAAATGTTGAGTTTCTATCATAGTCACCTAATATTGACGAGCCTGAATAAAATGTACAAAAACGTCTTTTTTTCTTATGAGGAATACATGTTAAACTTCATGGGCTTGGGGAACCTCTAAATATTATTTTAAAACATTATTTTTTTTGTAGATTTAAAAAAATTTGGGGCCGATATGCATGAAAATTACAAAAAAAGCACAGAAATTTCACAATGATTTCAAAGATTTCAAAACATTTCACAAAGATTTCAGATATTTTTAAAGATTTTAAAAATGTTCAAAAGGTTTCAAAAATATCTCAAAGATTTTGAAAGTGTTTGAAAGATTTCAAGTTATTTTCACCGATTCCAAAATATCTTTCGGAGATTTTACAAAGATTTTTTAAATTCTGAAGATTTCACACATTTCAAAGATTTCAAAATATGTCATAAATATTTCAAAGGTATCAAAGATTTAAAATGTTCATAAAGATTTAAAAGACTTTAAAAAGATTTTAAAGATGTAAAAGATTTACAAAAAATTTCACAAACTTTCAAAAAGATTAAAAATTTGAAAATATTGCAATATGTTTCTCTAATTGTATGATTTGAAAGATTTCAAAATGATTTCAAAGATCTCAAAGATTTCAGAGATCTCAAAGAATTCAAAGATCTGAAACGATTTCAGAAGGCTTCAAAGGTTTCACAAATATTTTAGGGAATTCGAAAAAATTTCAAAGATTCACAAGAAATTTTACAAAGATTCGAATATTTCAAAAATTCAAAAATATTTCAATAGGTTTAACCAAGATTTAAAAGATTCTAAAATGATTTCAAAGATCTCAAAGATTTCAAATAACTCAAAGATTTCTAAGATCGCAAAGATTTTCAAGATTTCACAACGAATTTCAAATATTGCACATTAAAAAAGTTTCCAAAAATTTTTAAAGATTCCATGAAGATTTCAAATGTATCAAAAATTAAATGAAAACTTCAAAGATTTCAAAATTTTTAAAAGAGTTCATAAAGATTTTACAATGATTTCGAAGATTTCAAAACATTTCACGAAGATTTAAAATATTTCTAAAGATTTCAAAAATTTTCAAAAGGTTTCAAAAACATTTCAAAGATTTCAAAGAGATTTCAATTTATTTGACGAAGATTTTACAAAGATTTTTTTATTTCTAAATATTTCATATACATGTTTCAAAGATTTTAAATTACTTCAAATGTTTTCAAAAGATTTTCAAAGATTTTATACATTTTTAAAATGTATCAAAGATTTAACAAAAACTTAAAAGTTTTCAAATATTTCATAAAATTTTCAAGATTTCACAATAATTCCAAAGATTTCAAAACATTTCACAAAGATTTAGAAGATTTGAAAAGATGTCCAAAGACTTTAAAAGTTTTTAAAACGATTTCTATGATTTTAGAAACATTTCAAAGATTTAAAAAAGATTTTGAAGAATTCAAAAGATTTTGAAAAATTTTAATTCATTTGACAAAAAAAAATATAATAAAATACCTTTGAAATACTTTCAAATTACTATAAATCTTTCAAATCTTCCGAAGTCCCTGAAAATCTAGATAACGGTAAAAACAATTGATGTTTGTATACATTGAGCCAAAAATGTAAAAAAATTTTTGTCAGAGTTAAATCTTGCATTTAAATTTTGACACACTTCCACATACACCTAAAATCGACTTGAAACTTTATACATTTACGTATTTCCGATGAAAATACAAAATTCTGTTCAATTTTAGTTAAAAAAATAATTAATGCAATCCAATACATTCTGAAGATAACTAAAGAATGTAAGTTAAACACGCTCAGGATAAAATACACCATTTACTATTATTGCATAGCTAACAAATCTCATTCATGGTAGCAATGGCAAAAAATCACTTTCCTTCGTGATGAAATCCACTTTTTCAGTCATAAACTTATCCATAAAAACATACCTTGGCGATATCTGTGAATCACCGTTCTAATCATATCTGACATAAATCATGCTCTTACCTGTCCCGCTATTTATACTCACTTTCGCCAAATTGAAATCACATCATCCTATTCCAAACATAATTATAATTTCAATTCAACAAATTCTAATTTGTTTTAGAATATTCCACCAAAAAGAAGTTAAGAATCCCACTTAAAAATAAGACACCAAATATAGTTAGCCTCTATGTCTAACATAAGACTCAAGCCGGTTGTTACTCACGTGTTCAATGTCACTAATTACACTCATGAATGCTCTCTACATGGATTCGGCACGCATGCATTTATTAAGTCGGTCGCCTCCTAATCTACGTAACTATCCACTTACCGCTCTAGAAATCCACACACGCGATATTTCCTCTCCAGAAGAACAGTTTTAAAATGACACTGTTCTCCTCAGATCGCAGCAATCATTCTTGGTTTCTCGAACTGGAGGCCACTTTCAGAAATTCACTTCATTTCGAAATCGTTTAAAAAAAAAAACACCTTGCGGCAAGACTGGAACCGGCAAAGAAGCGACGAAAACTTAGAGGCGCGGCGCCATGAGCATAGGAACACGCATGTTATCGTACTACAGATACGACCTGAAGATATCTTCTGATAAGACTGTCTCATAGGCACATAGGCTGCACACATGTGCCGCAGCAGGCATTGGAATAATATTACTCACCGAGTACCTGTTACACTTGGAGAGACGTTGAGTGTAGTTGTTTTATCTCCCCCCCCCCCTCCTCCCCCACACCCAGCATGTTTCACTGTTCGTGACTAGGTGAGTGTACAGAGTTTCAGATGCACGAGTATCGGACACCTGCGACATGCTTTTGAGTCGAGACCGTATTTCCGAGGGCATTTGCTGGAAATTAGACATTGTCATTAAGGGGCCATCTGCAAATGCGACACATTTCAAGGTGGGGAGGAACTTTCTGAAATTCTATACAGAACGTAGAAAAAAAAATGGACTTGTGGGTGATTCTGATACCAATCTATTCAGATTATTAAATTTTTCAATGAGGAAAAGAAAACAATCCAAACTATTTGAAAACATTGAGAAAAATCGCTAAAATTCGATACATTCTTTTTTAAAAATTTGTAACAAAAAGAAAGATATCTTAAAATAAAATTAGGGTGAAAATATGTAAACTCGATTTAAAGAAATCTTAAATTATTCATAAGCAAACCCTGCAGATTGGAAAGAATCATGAGTTTAATGTCTCTATTAAAAAATTTTTAAATTAAGATTGCAAAGAATTCCACTTTATCATGAATAATTTTTGCAAAATAAGCAAGAAAAAGATTCATAATCAAAAAATAAAATTCGAAAGCAACCTCACTTTTCGGCTCATTAGAGACTAATCTCTAAACATCAATTAAAAATAGTCATGCTTTCTTAAAACTAATTGACAATGAAATTAATACCTTCAGATCATATATTTGTCTCTTTTGATGTAATAGATATGTTTCCAAATATTCCCTATGAAAGAGTTGAAATTACCATAAAAAAACGTTGGGATGTTTTTCATTCAGTATATTTTAAATTCAATAATAATTTTTATAAACAAAAGTTTGGAACTCCTATAGGATCAGTTTTGTCACCTATTTTAGCTGAAATTGTTATGGAGGATTTAGAGAAAGAAGTTTTCCAAAAAATTGATTTTCACATCGATTTTTATGCCAGATATGTTGATGATTCAGTACTTAGTGTATATAAAAATAATGTTAATACTCTTCTAAATGCTCTCAATAGGATGAACTCAAGATTGCAATTTACTGTTGAAATCGTAACTGAAGAAAAATTAAATTTTCTAGATTTGTCTTTAATTAAAACCTATGAAAGACATATTATTACTGACTGGCATAGGAAAAAGATTTGTTCAGGTAGAACACTTAGTTTTCTCTCAAATCACTCTATTCAAAATAAGATAGGAATCATTAAACATTTGATTGATTGAGCTTTTAAATTATCACATCCAGTTTTCCATGAAAAAAATATCGAACTATGTAAACAAATTTTTTTTCCTAACCATTACCCTTTTGAATTCATTGGAAAACATGTGCATAACAAAATAAATTATATTAAAAACAAAAATAATGATCAAAATATAATTACGAGCAATGTGATTTTAAAATTGTGGGAAGATAGATATGAAAAGCTAGACAAAAAATGTGTTATTTACATAAATAATTGTAATGATTGCAATGCAAGTTATATAGATAAAGAGAGAATTCATGGAAATGTTATTTATAAAGAGAGAAGGTAACAAGGCTATCAATTTAAAAAGGGACCTCTCAAGATATAACAAAGTATGGGATAGAGTAATCAATTGGTTAAAGTAATTTTCTTTGACTAGATAATAGAATTATTTTCTATTGAACAATCAATTTCTCATTAAATAATTTTATTTACATTAAACTTTATTAATTTATAATTCAGGCTGAATGGAAAAGTTTTCCTTTACAGGCATATTAATTTTCCATACCTTCAGTTATTCCCTATAAATAGTCCCTGATGAGGAGGTCTAAATTGGCCTCGAAACATGTTGGTCTCCTCTTAGTATAAAAAGGACGGAGAAAGGAAAAAGTGAGAGGTTGGTTTTTGGTTAACTTTTTCCCTTTTTATCCCTCTTTTTTAATTTTGTTATTTTTGTCTTTAATGCGCCGAAAAGTGAGGTTGCTTTGGAATTTTATTTTTTGATTATGAATCTTTTTCTTGCTTATTTTGAAAAAATTATTCATGATAAAATGGAATTCTTTTCAATCTAATTAAAAAAAAATATAAATAATTTTTTTCAAAAGAAACTTTTATTGAAATATACTGAAAAGAAGGAATATCATTCACTTGGAGAAGGGGGGTAGCAATAATAATACTATAATAATAATATTAATATTTCCGCCCAAAGCTTTCGTTTCTAGTCACGTTATTATTATATTATTATTACACCCCCCCCCCTAATTTGAGTGAATTATATTGTATCTTTTTGCATATTATAATGAATGCTTGTTTACAAAAAAAAAACATATTTAAAATTTTGTTTGAACATTTATATTATTTTAGTCCTATTTTAATCAGAAGTCAATTAGATATGTAGTTAATTATATATATATATATATATATATATATATATATTTATATATGTATGTATATGTATATGTCAAATTAGAATATGACTCTCGGTGAGGGGATAGTTCGTCGGAGGAACTCTAATTTTTGAAAAATTCATTTTTAAATTCCTTTTTCACATAAATGTAGTATTCAGTTGGTGGAAAATCAAATTTGATACAATATTAAATTGTCAATAATTTTTTTTACATTTTTCTTTTTAATTTTTTTTCTGCTATTCAAATATGACAGAATTTTTCATTTTCATTTTAATTTTTAATTTTATGTATACATAGCTTGAAGACGATTGTATATGTGGAAGTGTGTCAAAATTTAAATGCAAGATTTGACTCTAACATAAAAAAATTGTACATTTTTTACTCAATCTATAAAAAAACTAATTATTTTTTACCTTTATCTATATTTTCAAGGATTTCAGAAAATCTGAAAGATTTTTAGTCATTTAAAAGTATTTTAAAAGATTTAAAGGAATTTTAAGGTATTTCACAAATATTTTATTTTTTGTGAAATCAATGGAAAATTTTCAAAATCTTTTGAAATCTTTGAAATCTTTTTAGAATCTTTGTAATGTTTCTACAAACTGAGAAATCTTTTCCAAAACTTTTGAAGACATTTGAAATCTATTGAAATCTTTGTGACACCTTTTCAAGACTTTTCAAATCTTCTGAGGTCTTTGAAATCTTTGAAGTCTTCGAAATGTGTGAAATATTTAGAATTTGAAAAATCTTTGTAAAATCTAGTGCTTAAAATCATTTGAAATTTTTTTAGAATCTTTAGAATCTTTTTAAAAACTGTTAAAGATTTTTGAAATCTTTAAAAATATTGGAAATCTTTGTAAAATGAGTTGAAATCTTTGGAATCATTGTGAAATCTTTGTGAAACTTTGACGTTTTTTGAAATCTTTGAAATGTTTATGAAATCTTTGGAAATAATTAGAAAATTTGTCAAATGTAAAATATTTGAAATTGTTGTGAAATCTTGGAAATCTTTGCAATTTTCAAAATCTTTGAGATATTTGAAATCTTCGAGATCTTTGAAATCATCATCAAATTTTTTAAATCTCAGTGAAACATATTGGAATAATTTTCAAATTTTTGAAATACTCAAATCTTTGTGAAATTCTTTGTAAATCTTTGAAATCTTTGAAATCCTTTTGAAATCTTTAAAATCTTTGTGAAGCTTTTTGAAGACTTTTGAAATCTTTCGAGATCTTTGAAATCATTGAGATATTTGAAATCGTTTTGAAACATATTGAAATATTAAAGAAAATTTTCAAATATTTGAATCTTCGTTTATTTTTATTCAAATCTTTGAAATCTTTTTAAAATCCTTCAAATTTTTGTGAAAACTTTTGAAGACTTTTTAAATCTTTGGAAATATTTGAAGCCTTTGAAATCTTTGTGCAATGTTTCAAAAGGCTTCAATTTATTGAAGCTTTTGTTAAATCTTTGATACCTTTGAAATCTTTATAAAATCCTTGGAAATATTTCGAAATTTTAGAAATCATTAAAATGTTTTCAAAATTTTTGAAATCATTCAAATCTTTTAAAATCTTTTGAAATCTTCGAAATCTTGTAGGTCGAATGGTTCAACCCATCAATACCGAAAAAATAATGAACGAAACACAAATTTTTCGAAAAATGAAAGTTTCCGAAAAAAAATAAAACTACCGGAAATGTTTATTCTCGAAATTTTCAATTCTCTAAATCTTTTTAAATGTTTGAAACCTTTAAAATCTTTGTCGAATCTTTGCAAATTTTGAAATCTTTGGAAAATATTTGAAAATATTTTGAAATCTTTGTAAATCTTCTGGAAATTTTTGTAATCTGAAATATTTGAAATCGTTATGGAATCTTGGAAATCTTTGTGATCTTTGAAATCTTTCAGAACTTTAAAATTATTTTAAAATCTTCTCATATTCTGTAACATTTTTTTGCATTTCTCTTTTTCATTATTTTCAAACTCAAATTGGACAGAATTTTGTATTTTCATTCGAAATACGTAAATATGTATATAAAGTTTCAAGTCGATTGTATATGTGGAAGTGTGTCAAAACTAAAATTCAAGTTTTAATCCTAACATTTAAAAAACTGTTTTAAAATTGATCTTCGAAATTTTTGAGATCCTTGAATTCATTCATGAATATTTTGAATCTTGGTAAAACATATTCAAATTGTCTCTTGAATTTTCGAATATTGGAATTTTTGTGAAATTTTTTTGTAAATCTTTGAAATCTTTTTAAAATCTCTTAAATCTTTGTGAAACATTTTGCAGACTTTTAAAATCTTATGAAATATTTGAAATCTTTGAATATGTAAAATCTCTAAAAAAAATGTAAATCTTTGTAGAATCTTCGTTAAATCATTTGAAATCTGTGAAAATAATGTGAAATCTTTGAAATGTTTTTAAAACCTTTTGAAGATTTTTGAAATCTTTAGAAATCTTCGAAATCGTTGTGAAATATTTGGATGTATTTTGAAATCTTTGGAATATTTTTAATGTGAAATATTTGAAATCGTTGTGAAATCTTGAAAATCTTTGAGATCTTTGGAAACATTTTTAAATCTTTAAATTCCAGTAAAATCTATAGATATATTAAAAAAAAGTCTGGAATATTTGAATCTGTGAAATCTCTTGTAAGTCCTTGCAATCTATGACATTTTTGTGAAATCTTTGGAAATATTTATTTATTTTCAAATTCCCGGAACAATAAAATTTAATAAAACACATAAGGAATGATGTCAGATATAAAATAAAAGATTATTCTAACGAAAAAAAAACTAATAAATATTTTTTTATGAGAATCTGGAAATTCAGCAATTTGCTATTTCCCGAAAATTCAAATTTTCGGCAATTTACCTTTCTAGAGAATTTGAAAATTCGGCAATGTACTATTTTCGGGAATTTGAGAA
This sequence comes from Andricus quercusramuli, assembly GCA_932178445.1. Classification (NCBI taxonomy): domain Eukaryota; kingdom Metazoa; phylum Arthropoda; class Insecta; order Hymenoptera; family Cynipidae; genus Andricus; species Andricus quercusramuli. Next base: position 364,424 of record CAKNXH010000113.1, read on the forward strand.
TTTGGTTTTAAAAATGTCTGCTATAAACATTTCTCTTGCTTTTATTTTCCTCCGGGAATCCGAAATTTCGGAGATTACATTTTACGGGAAATTTCTGTTACTTTTTCCTTGAAATCTTTTGAAAATTTTTAAAACGTTTTAAAACGATTTGAAATCTTTCAAATCTTTGTGAAATCTTTGAAATCGTTGTAAGATCTTTGAAATCTTCTGTGAGTTCTTTTAATCTTTTGAAATCTTTTCAAGTCTCTCAAAATCGTTGGAAATTGTGAAATCTGTGGAATCAATAGAATCTTTAGAAAAAATTTGAAATCCTTTTAAATGTTTGAAATGTTAATGTTTAGAAAAATATATAATTTTTCATTTTAAAAAGAACTATCAGTTTTGATATTAACCCCTAAGTATGGATGTGATTTCATTTTATCACTAACATGAAGATTGACATAAGTAAGAAATTAATCAATTTCATCAACTTTTATTATTAATTGCCTTTTACACCAATGGGGAGAGGAACCCACATATCAGTATCATGATGCGGTCTGAGAGACCGCACGGCCACAGAGTACCTGAAACAAATTAAAGCAAATATGAAATTGTGACGCTACCGTGGCCGTGCTGTCTTACGTACCGCGCATGAGCTATTAATTGATATGACTCACCAATTACATGCAGGAACATACGTTGTTTCCCAACCTCAGAAAAAGAACGGCTAAAACCAAAGCTACTAATAGCGGCAGCATCAAGGACCAAGGGGAGGAGGAACCACATATCAAAAGCATGGTGCGGTCTGTAAGACCGCACGCCCATACTTGAAGGTTAATCATGACATCGATATTTTATCATCATAAGAATTAGATATTAATTCTTAATGAACATCTTAATTTTTCTATTCAAAGCTATGAATTTTGCTTTAGGTAATATTTAATTTACTATTCTACCGCAAATCCTGGAAAATGCTTATAAAATCCGTTCTTAATTTACACAGTAGATCTTTTAGAACCATTGTTTCCACAATTACCTCTCAAGTTAAAATCGCAAGTAATGAATTCAGCTTTTGTCCTCTAAACAGTCTCTTCCATATTTTCTTTCCGATTCTATTCGGGAAAAGAAGGAGGTACCTGGTCCGTTGCCTCGAAGGAGTTACCTTAACTTAAGCACACTTAAGTCGATGCCGTAAGAAAATGACGAATGCCAATTAGCATATGAAAAGCCCCCGGCTCTCGGACCGGGCTTGGTTCCGGCATCTCCTTCCAAGCGCTTGGCAGGGCGATCACGTTTTTGAATATTAAGGGCAGGATTACACCGAGAGCTTAACGCGCGAAATTTAGTCCGTCGCGCCTTCGGAAAAATCACCCTTAAGACCCAACCCTGTCAGCTTCAGAATCGAGAGAGTCGAGCTGGCTAGCTCTTATTTCCACGTCACTCGTTTCCTTCTTCAAAAATAAGTACTTTTTGTCAGCGTAGCCATACTTCTCCCGCCAGGATGATAAATTTGAAATTATTGCACCTTTCCCCCTCATCTAAGCCCAACTGATTAATGAATCCAACTCTCTATCTTTGATGCGGTTATTATTATTTCAGCATCAGTCATTCTTTCATGTCTTCATGATGTTTAATTACCTGTTTTCTGTAGGGTTCCAGGAAGGCTTTTTGAGGATTCGTAGGCGAAAGCTCATAATTTGGGCTTGAACTGCTTGACCTTTGATCTATGACCTATAATATTTCAGTTTTTATCTCTGACCTTTGACTTTTTACACCTGACCTACAACCTCTAACATTTGACCTTTGACCTCCGACAACTGAGTTTTTTCCTCTGTCTTTAGACGTATAACCTTTCTCTACTCTTTTTCTAATCTTTCCCTTTGTTACTCCTGACCTATGACCGATCATCTTTTACCTTTTTATTTCTAATGATCTATTATTGATCTTCACCAGAATAATTTTCCTTGCGCCTACAAAAATGTATTTTATAGCCTTTTAAGATGATAATTAGGTTGTTCAAACATCCACCTACCAAACTTTCCTTCCTTTTATTTTCTCCTTTTATTATTCCTTCTCCTCTTCACCCCTACTTCCCTATCCCTTACTCTCTCAGCTATCACTCCCATTCCCCTACTTTCCTACCCCCGTCGTCACTTTCCTCTCGGGCCCTACTTCCTCATTCCGTACTTTCTCAGCTAACACTCCCATTCCCCCGATTCCCTACCCCATCGTCACTTTCCCTCTCTTACTCACTTCCCTCACTACTTCTCATCACTTCCATTCATTTCCTCTACTTCCCCTCCCAAATTGTCCCTAACCTCCTCTACTTACCGTCCTCTCATTTCCACTCATTCATTCTACTTTCCCTTCTACTTCCTCCCTTCCTTTCCCCCTAGTTTTCCGCTGCTCATTTTCCCTCACTCACCTACTTTCTTTTCCCCACTTCCCCTCACTTCTCATTCTTTCCCTCCTATTACTTCCCTCATTACAACTACTTCCCCTCCCCTTATTTCCTTACTCTTTCTTTACTTTTTCTTACCTGATTTCCCCTCTTCTTATTTCCTCTCTCTTTCTTTACTTTTCCTCACCTGATTTCCCCTCACGTCCCCTACTTCTCCTCTTCTCATTTTCGCTTATAGGAAAAAATAATGACGGTTGGGCGGACGCTATTCCGAGCAAAACTATAAGGGTTTCAGCCTTGCACTACGAAACCCTAAAAATTGAATAAATCCAATCATCGCATTTGATAATATTATGCTTATATAATATGGTATGGGAAGTGGGAGAAAATGAGGGTAAGTGAAGAGAAGGGAAGTAGGGAAAGTGAGGGGAAAAAGGGTGATGAAAATACTGGGAAGTGAGGGTAAATAAGAGGATGAGAAAAAGGGGGATTGGGGGGAAATAAGAGGAGGAGAAAAAGGGGAATTGAGGGGTTAAAAAGAGGAAGTGAGAAGAAATTAGAAACAAAATGTAACAAAAGTGAAGGAAAGTAGAGGAAATTGTTGGAATTCGGAGCTAGTAGGGTAGTCTGGGTGAGTAGGAGAGGGACAGCGATGGCTGGGGGAAAATCAGGGAAAGAGGATTCTTAGCTGAGGAAGTGAGGAGAGGGGAGAGTAGTAGAGGAAGAAGTTGGTGAAGGGAAGCCTAGCGAAGGATGAAGTTAGGGTGGGAAAAGTAGGGGAGGAGTGGGAAATTGGTGGGAGTAGGGAAGGGGAAGTATGGAATAGAAAGTATGGAAGGAAAAGTATGGGTTGGATATGTTTAAACGACTTAATTAACATTTTAATAGGCTACAAAAACCTTTTTTGTAGGGTTGGAAAAAAGGCACAATTGTGTTATCACTCACGCCATCCCTTTTTCGAGTAGGGCCCCTTCAACTAAAATGTTACCAACTAGAATTTCCTTTTTTTTTACTCTTCGGGATGGAGGGGGTCTACTGGAAACGGGATATGGTTGCAAATTCACTTTTTACATAATGGAAAGCAAGATTACTGAAAATGGGATATGGCTGTATTCACCTTTCTCATGATGACAAGATAGGCTACTGGAAAAGGGGTAAGGGTGTGTTTCTACTCAGCCCTATCTTATTTCCAGATATTACCGTTTTAACAAACCGCACTAAACCCTAGAATGGGTAGGGGTGCTTTTCACTTTCGACTACACCTTTTGTAATATAGCCAATTTCAAAAACATGCCCCTATTTTACCTCGCGGGCTGGGTATAAAAGGCAGAATGATGAGAAGAGCTGCTGGAAAGGGAGTGAGAATGTGATCTTACTCGACCCTATCTTTCAGCCGGTATAGTCTTTTTAACAAACACGCTTGCCCCTTAGCCCCTAGAATTCCTTTTTTCCATTTTAATTTTTATATCGTATTTTCGTTTGTTTTAATTTTGAAAATGACTTCTCTTACTTTTGGGAATATTTTTATACTTAATGTACGAAAAATTATTGATTTAGGATGTTTGAAAAATATCGTAACTTCTTCTCGTAACCTTAAAAAAAATTCTGCCAAAGCGGTTGAATATATAAATCAAAGAGATAAATTAAAAAAAAAAGTTGAATTTTCTTTTAAAAAAGATTTCAGTTGCCTTTTCACGATAAAAATATGAATTTTCAACCAAGAAATAAGTTTCTACGGACAAAAATGGATTTTCAATCACAATAGATGAATTTTTACCCAAAAAGAATGACTTCTCAACAAAAATGTTGAATTATTTACCCAATAGTTGCATTTCAATCCAAAAAGATGAAATTTCTCTAAAAACAGATGAATTTTCATTTAAAAAGAAAACAATTTTTTTTAAATAGTTGAATTTAATCCAGAAAAGATTTCAGTTGACTTTTCAAGATCAAAATATGGATTTTGAAAAAAAAAAGTTTCTACGAATAAAATTGAAATTTTCATCCGAAAAGACGAATTTTTCCAACCGAAGGGATGCATTTTTAAAGAATTAGTTGAATTCTCTACAAAATAGTTGAATTTTTACCCAAGAAAGATGAAATTTGTACTAAAACAGATGAATTTTTAATAAAAAAGGACACATTTTTTTTAAGTTAAACTTTTATCCAGGAAAGCTTTCAGTTCATTTTTTAAGATCAAAATATTTTAAACAAAAAGTAACTTTTCTACGATACATTTAAATTTTAAACGAAATAGTAGAATTTCATTTTCATTCAAGAACGATGAAATTTCTCTTCAAACAGATGAATTTTTAATTAGAGAAAAAAAAATTTTCAAAAAGAAAAGATTTCAGTTCTCTTTTTAACACCAAAATATTAAATTTAACCAAAAAGTAAATTTTCTGCAAAATAGTTAAATCTTCAACAAAACAGCATAATTGCCAACCAAAAAGTATGACTTCAACAAAATTGTTGCATTTTAAACCAAAAAGTTGCAGTTTTATCCAAGAATGATGTAATTTCTGTTAAAGTAGGCAATTTTCTAAATCAAAAAGACAAATTTTCAAAAAAAGAGTTGAATTTTCATTCAAACGGAATTCAACAGACTTTTCTACAGAAGAATACAAATTTTAAACAAACAGTAAATTTTCTGGGATATAGTTGAATTTTCAACAAAACAGTTCCATTTTTGTCCAAGAAAGATGCAATATTTCTACCAAAAAAAGATGAACTTTTAAATTAGGAAGAAAAATTTTAAGAAAAAATATTTTTCATCCAAATAATATTTCAGTTGACTTATTAGCAACAAAATATGAATTTTAAACAAGAGGTTGATATCATACGAAAAGATTTATATTTTCAACCCAAAAAGACAAACTTTTAACGAAATAGTTGAATTTGCAAAAAATTAATTATTTCTTTTTGAGAAGATTGTTAAATTTTCGAACAAATAATAAAATTTATAACTAAAAAGATAATCTTCAGGAGAAAGTTTTTGCGAATTTGCAAAAATTACGTACATGAGTGAAGGACCCCCTCCCTCATTCCGTAACAAATCGTAACAAAATGTGCCCCCCCCCCCACCCTCTTGAGATGTTTCGTAATTTGAGTACGGTCCCCAAAGTGTAAGTCTCAAATAAAAATACAATTCTTCATTTTAATTTTGTTTTGGTAATGAGTGAAGTAATCTGTATGGTATCGATAGACTGCTTATTAGGGTGGTCCAAAATTTTTTTTTTTGAATTTTTATGGGGACACCCCCCAAATTTGTTTGAATCCACCCAAAAATAAATCCATTTTTTTTTGTTTTGAAAAAAAATGAAATTTAGGGGTGGCGCAAGCCCCATGAAGTTTAACATGTATTTCCCATAAGAAAAAAAGACGTTTTTGTAAATCTTATTCAGAATCCTCAATATTATCTCAATCGAGTTGAAACTCAACATTTCTCTTCACAATTAGCCATAGAATACGAATAAAATATCACTTTTCGAAAACCAACGCCATAAGTCTGTTTTATAGGGTCCCAAAGAAACCCCATAAGTGAAAAAATGGGTTTTGCGAGTTTTCGGCGCTAATTATGATTTTTTGCGGTTTTTTTTTTTAATGCGAATTGTTTCTGATACATAAAATATCACTTTATACTGAAAATTAGATATTTTCATGAATTGTTTAAACAATTTATTATTGTTTTTAGCAATTTTCTCACAGAATTAAGTTAGAAAGACGCGGTTTTTTCACAAATTTTCCATTTGTTATCCAATTTTCAATTAGAGGAAAGTGATAGTTCATCAATGTTAACAATAAAGATTGTTCAAACAATTTATCATAATTATTAATAATGCTATATATTTGAATAATGCTAGAAAGATGCAGATTTTAAAAAAAATTTCTGGCTTTTTGTCCAATTTTCATCTGTAGTGGAGTAATAATAAATTCAATTTAACAAAATAATTGTTTAAACAATTCATTATAGTTATTAATAATATTATATTTGAATAATGCTGGAAAGATGCGGTATTTTTTTGAAATTTCTGGTTTTTTGTCCACTTTTCATTCGGAGTGGAGTAATAATGAATTCAAGTTAACAAAATAATTGTTTTAACAATTTGTTATACTCATTAATAATATTATATTTGAATAATGCTAGAAAGATGCAGTTTTTTTGTTGAAATTTCTGGCTTTTTGTCGAATTTTCATGTGGAGTGAAGTAATGATGAATTTAAGTTAACAAAATAATTGTTCAAACAATTCATTAGAATAAATAATAATATTATATTTGAATAATGCTAGAAAGATGCGTTTTTTTAATTTCTGGCTTTTTGTCCAATTTTCATTTGGAGTGAAGTGATAATGAATTGAAGTTAACAAACTAATTGTTTGAACAATTTATTATCATTGTTAATAATAGTCTATTTGCTTAATTGGTAGAATGTTGTGGGTTTTTCTGAAATTTTCAACTGTTTGCTTATTTTTTATTAGGCGTGACTCAATAATTAATCAGATTCAGCAAAAATATTTGTTTAAACAAATTATTATTGTTTATGACTATGTTCATCTATATCGATTGCGCCTGATAGATGCGGTTTTTGGACAATTTTTACCTTTCTGTCCCTTTTTCACTTAGTGAGGTAATAATTAAATAAAGTTAACAAAAAAGTTGTTCAAATAATTTAATATTGTTTATAACTATCTTTCCTTATATAAGTGCCAGAAAGTGGCGGTCTTTTCCAAAATCTTTCACCTTGTTTCGCCTGCTTAATTACTAACAATTAATAAATAAACATTAGAGAAAACTATATTTGAAATAAACTCTTTCCTTTTCGCGAATATATATTTTTCTGAAATAAAATAGATATTTGAAATTCTTTTTAAGAAGATAATTAGAAACACAATATTATGAAGTCAATCTGTGCAAAAATTCTATTATTGAACAAAAAAACTGAGAAACATTATGAAACTGAAGATCAGTTATTTTGAAAAAACATATTCGAAAAGCTCAATATATGCAAGAAGAATTGCGTTTTTGTCTCTTGTGTAAAATAGCTTTTTTTCTTTGAATCAATTCTTTTAAGCATTTGGAAAAGAGCAAAAATAATTTACTTAAAACAACAATACCTTTTGAAAAATCATTTTTGTTGTGGTTGACTTATTACTTGTTCATAAATAAAAAGGCGATGCAAAGTGAAAGATTTTAGAAAAAACCGCCACTTTCTAGCACTTATCTGAGAATAGATAGTTATAAACAATATTAAATTGCTTAAACAACTTTTCTGTTAACTTTAATTAATTATTACCTCACTAAGTGAAAACAGGACAGAAAGGTAAAAATTGCCAAAAACCGCAACTATCAAGCGCAATCGATACAGATGAAGATAGTCATAAACTATAATAATTTGTTTAAACAATTATTTTGGCTGAATCTAATTAATTATCAAGTAACGCCTAATAAAAAATAAACAAACAGTTGAAAATTTCAGAAAAAACCGCACATTCTACCGATTAAGCGAAAAGAATATTATCAACAATGATAATAAATTGTTTAAACAATTATTTTGTTAACTCGAATTCATTATTACTTCACTCCAAATGAAAATTAAACAAAAATCCAGAAATTTAAAAAAAAAA
>CAKNXH010000114.1:0-69299 GCA_932178445.1 Andricus quercusramuli
TAACACAATGCCATCCGATCGAGTCAAAACAACCCCGGATTCGGATTCAGCGACCCCAAAAAGTACAGAAATGTGTATCTTGACTGGTGGACAAGACTATTCATTTCTTTCGTGTGCCTGTGCAATCAAATGCAATATTTTACAATCCTATGCAACCTTTTGGAATACCTCGTAATTGCCGCTTACGAAAAAATAATATAGAAAATTCAGTACATTAAACAAAAAATGTTGTGGGGCTTTTACGGATTTAGGGCTTTTAAGGATTCTGCGAATATGTTGACTAATTTAAGAAAAACTCATTGCTTTTCACGATATTTAAAAATATTTACAATGATTTCAGGAAATTCCGACAAATTTCGAGGGATTTCAAAGAATTCTGTAGGGTTTCCAAAGAGTTTGAGATATTTTAAGTGAACTTTAAAAAATTAGAATAAATTAAATTTGAAGAGAATCCCGGCTTTTTTGAAGATTTTAACAGATTCCGAAGGATTTCAAGGGATTTCACAAGATTGAAGGATTTAAAATCTTCATAGGGATTTGAAAGTGTTATTAGAGAACTTCAATTAAAAGGTTTAATTTAATTTAAATTCTAGGAAACTCCAGTAGATTTGGAGAAATTTCATTCATATTTTATGAAAATTTCGAAACATATCAAGAGGTTTCAAGGGATTCCGAAGGATTTCAATAAATTTCGAGAGAAATCTACGGATTTTAAGATTTCTGAAAGGATTTTGTGTGATTTTCGAATATTTCTATTAATTTAAAGACGTTTAATAGGTGTTGTAAGGAATACAAATATTTTCACGGTTTCGAAGAAATTTTTTAACTTTCCAACTGATTTCAAGGTATTTCACAAAGATTTCATCGAAGATTTCTAGGAATTGAAATGGGCTTTGTTTCGGAAACTTTCATGAATAAGTTTAATTTGAATTATATTCAAAGGCTTATTGATAATTTATACTCTTATCAATGGATTTTTACACTTTCCAAACACTTTAAAGGTTACTAACGAATTCTAAAGGATTTTGAGAGACAAAAAAATGTAAAGTAGTTTCAAAGAATTTTGCCGGATTTTCACAGATTTCACGGGATTTCTAATGATCAATGGGAACTTTCTTAATTCAAATGAAATTTCAAGCGATTCCTAGAGATTCAAAAGATTTCAAGGAATGTTACGATATTTTAGAGCATTTCACAATATGTAAGGATTTTATCAAATCTCCAAGAATTTCAAGAGATTTCAAGATATTTCAAAGATTTCTAGAGATTGAACCTGAATCTTGTGAAAACTTCGATGGATAACTTTAAATTATAATCAAAGGCTTTCAAATGACTTATACTTTTTCAAATAGATTTTTACGTTTTTCAAAGATTTTAATGGATTCTAAGGGATTCTGAAGTATTTAACGAGGTGTAAAAAATTGAAAGAAATTTCAAAGAATTTAATAGGACATTCAAAGATTTCAAGTGATTTCTGAAGAACTTTGAAGCGATTTTGAAGTATTCAAAAAAATTCCAAAATATTGAGAGGATTTTATTACATCTCCAAGAACTTTAAGAGTTTTCAGAGACTTCTAGGGATTTCAACGTGTCTCCTGCATAAATTTAATGACAATGCTTAATTTCAACTATATTTAAGGGAGTTCAAATCATTTATACCTTACGGAATAAATTTAATTCAATTGCAAAGGATTCAAACAATTCGAGGAGACAAGATTAAGATTCGAATTTCCCAACCCCATATTTTTCAACCAATGATATGAATTTCTAGTTAAAACGATGAAGATGAATCTTCAACGAAAAAATTAAATTTTGACAACGTCGTTCAACTTTTTACCAAGTAGTAGAACGAGCCTTGGGAATTTGGAAAGATTCTTCAAAAATATTCAGCACCATTTTTCAGCAATTTGAATTCTAAATTTTTGAAATTTAAACTCTCTACATCTGAAAATAGTCCACTATTAGGTTTTAAAATTCATTAATTTTCAGCCTTCAATTCTTTGAAAGTGTACAATTTTAGGTATTTCTTTGAAATTGTTCAATTCCAAATGCTTATTCGAAAAAAGGGCGTTTTCAATGTTATATTCTGCAATTTCTAAGGAATAAAATTTGAAAGCTACTTGCCACGATTTTCGTGTTTTTGTGTTGCATTTTCACAAAAAAAAAAAAAATAAGCAAATTTAAATATTCAGGCATTTAGTTTGAATACTAAAAAGTAATAACGTTTCCCCCCCAAAGGGTAAAAGACGGTTATTTTGGTTTCGCCGAAGGCCCGACCATTGAAATTACGCTTCCCCCTCCCTTGCGATTTGGACGTGTGTTACTCTCTCTCTCTCTCTTTCACCTTTACAAGCTAGTCTTTCCCTCTCTATCGTCTCCATCCCTCCTTACCCCCCATCTTTAGGTCACTCTCCCACGGTGGCGGCTAGTCCCGCGCTTTGAGCGAGCCTCAGTGTATTAAGCCGGCAAGGATTTAAACTGGTCAGGCCTTTGGCAAGACCGAAATACTCGTTTTTTACCATTTTGGAGAAAAACGTTCTTATTTCTAGTCTGTGCCTTCGGCCTGACCGTTGAGAAGTGTTTGTACTCTGCCGGCACTGTGGAATAAGTGCACTGTGATATTGAGAATGAAAACTGTAGAGCGCATAATTTGCTTGCTAGACAGAATGATAACAAAAGTATCGGAACATGAAATTTTTCAAAATTTGTTATTATAATGAACGATATATTCATATAAAGGGGATGAAGACCCATTCAGTAATACGAAAAAACAACAATACAGCTATATCTTAAATAAAGGATGTTTGCTACTTTCTAACAAGACGACAATAATTGGAGAATAATTCTGAATATCTTCGAAATAATGTTTGAAGACGGTATCAGTTGATTTCAAGTTTCCTTTCTGTAATATTTCGTCTATTGGAAGACCAGACTTGAGACGAGATGATGCCACTGCTGATCGAAAGCTTCCCGCAGAGGTGCCGATACCTGCCTCATCTAAAGCAGTCCGGATTCAGCCTGCAATCACAGTAAGAGAAGCTGCAACCACACTTCCTCTCGTGGTCATGAACAGACTTCCCAATCCTGTTCTTGCACTTCTTCACGATTTAGTGATCTTGATTAAGAGCCGTAGCCACCAAGTTGGATCCATTTTTTGTTCTCTATTTCTTGGGAGCCCCCAACCAGACTTCCTATGTGAGACACTGTCAGTTTTTGAGCCGAAAACGGGCCCAAGAACTTCTCCCATCGCTGGATTTGCGACCGTTGCAACAACCGACTTATAAACCAAGATTGTGCTGTAGGCCGATTTTTTCTCTCTGTGTAAGTAGCCCAAGTACTGTGCTAGTTTCTGCGGAGATGGGTTATTCAATGATACACCTTGTGACGTAGACCATGCTACCAAAAATTTCCAAGGTGCGGCGTACGTTTTCTGCGTGGATTCTCGCCAAGATGATTCCAACAAAGCTACGTCCTCTTCGTGCCATTCTTCTGTATGGCTCAACCACCCCATACCTTCCAAGCCTTCAATTGTAGGTCAAGAACTCTTGAGGTCCGCTCGCCAGAATAGTTTCTCCCATTTTGGGAGAATCAAGATGTATACTGCTCGAGCTAGATTGGGATGTTGAAGCACTCTCGGTATTAGAGATGGAGGAGGGAATATTCATGCCAATTTGTACTCCCAGGTCCGGCTGAAAGCGTTCACGAATGCTGAAGTCTGTTCCGTGGTTTGAGATGCATAGGTCAAGACTACTGCTGAGCGAGCAGTCGCCATTTAATCTATCTGTGGGGCTCCCCACTTCTCGAAAGTTCGGTCCGTCACCTCCTTCGATAAATGCCAATCGGGTAGCGAATTTTCTCTCGACAATCAGTCGGCCACAACATTGTGAATTCCCGGAATGAAGTGAGCTTCTATTTGGAGATCTAGGCGCGAGATCAGCATCAAAAACTTCCTTGCTAATTGTGAAATGGGTTTAGACTTCGTTCCCTCTTGACGTCGAATGTAAGCCAATACCGTCTTGTTGTCTGACTGAATACACAAGCTTCTTTCTTGTAACCAGCGGGCATTCTTGACAATAGCAATATATACTACCCACATCTCCTTCTTGTTGATGTGCCAGCTTTTCTGTTCTAAACTCCGAAGGCCTTTCATTAATTTGTCCCCTATTTGGGTTCTCCAGCCCTTGTTGGATGCATCCGTTACCAAGTGAATAATGGGCATGTTTAGGAAGATTCGCAAATTTGCTGACGCATTTTGTATCCACCAGTTCATGTCGGACTTTATTTGATGAGAGAATAAAATTCTGATTTGGGGAATCTTTCGGGAGCAAGCGCGCTGCTCGCTGCATGTTCCTGCAAAATAGTCTTCGTAGAAGAACTACAAAGGAAGCGAATTCCAAGGTTCCTAGGAGAGACTTCGCTTGCTAACAACTCCATTTTTACTGACTCATTAGTTTTTCTAGGATTTGCTTCATTCTTTTCCTCTTCTTCTCGGATAAAAATTGTATGTCCGTCCAAGGATTCCACATGATGCCCAGATACTCTAACTGTCGACTTGGCGCTAGAATTGATTTTGGAAAATTTATTTTCCATCCCATGAAGTTGAGAAAATGTATTGCTTTCTTTACCTATTGAATCAAAAGGTGCTCGTCTTGGTTCACCAAAAGAAAGTTGTCTAAGTAGACCAAAACTCTCATCCCTCTTTTTCTTAGTTGACCTGCTAACCAATTCGACACTCTTGAAAAGGCTAAAGGAGCGCTTGAGAGGCCGAAAGGCAACACCGTCCAGCAGTATATTTCTTTTCGATAGTACATAGCCAGATATCGCATGTGAGCCTCTTTTATGGGGACATGTAGTTAAGCTTGCGATAGATCTATTTTGGCTAACAAGTCTTCCTTCTGAAGGTAACCTGGAACTTTCAAGTTGCTTATTAATTGAAATTTTTCTGGTCTCAGATACTCGTTCAAACGCTTGAGATTGATAACCGGTCTCAGGGAAACATCTGATTTCGGGACTAAGAAAATGGTCGACGGGAATCCGGACGGAACATTCGTCCTCTCTAGAACTCCCGACTTGATTAACTCTGCCAATGCCCTGTCCATGTCGGTTGATGGTCTCGTTTTTAATCGTGTGCAAAGGCTGTCTGAAAATGGAATTGTCGGTGGTTTCTTTATGAAAGGAATGGAATACCCTTTTAGAACATTGATGATCGAATCTGGAGCCCCGAGACTGACCCACATTTTTGTGAAGTGTCTCAATTGTCCCCCTTGAAATTCTCTTTGATCCTGCAAATTACAAATTTTTTGAATTCTTTTCTCTACCAGCGCCTGAAGATCTAGAAATATTTCTAGACTTCTGTGATGTCCCATGCCCTCCTCGATTCGTTTTTCTTTGATCTGAGCTGAAAGAAGCTTCTTGATGGAAACCTCCTCGATTCGATGTGGGCTGCGCAGATGGTTTTTTACTGGTACTCTCTCTTGATGAACTATCTCCTCCAAAAGTTTGGGACTTCCAAGACCCTGAAGATTTTGAGGTTCCAAAAAGATTATGGAACCCGCCATGTTCTTTGGATGAAGCACTCAATTTATTTTCATCGGAAAGATGTTTTTCTGAGGGTGGAACAGTAGCCAGGAGGGAAGCCATGTAGTTATTTTTTGGTACAAAGGCCTTTCTTCTCATGGCAATTAAGTCTGCTCGTCTGCCGCATGTGTACTGAAGGAGATCCTCTGAGATGACTCGAAAAAGAGATTCATTTTCTGGCCAAGGACATAATGGCGGATTGAAATGCATTCCTTTTAAGGAGCAAACCATGAGTGAGCGTACCGAGAGAAAGATCGTATTTACCCGATAGATCTGAATGACGGGTGTGTAACGCTAAGCCGTTAAGTTGCGAACTTACTAGTAACGCTGAAAAAATTGGGGCAGCCTGTAACTCCAGTTGTTTAATTTTCACGATTTTAGTTTAAAATAATTTCATGTTGAAAATATCGAGCTGATTAGGTAAGATATGAAATTTTTCAATTTACAAGTAGAAATACTTTAAAATGTGGAAGTCATACCACTGTTATGGTATTTGAAATTATGCTGACTCTCTTATAAAATAAACTGAGAAGGTTAAACTCTCCACTGATGTTTGAAATAAAAAAAATTCAATCGGAATAAATTTGAGCAATTTCATTATTTTTACTGGGACCACTCAAGCTAACATAAGAAGTCATAAAGTTCAAAGGCTTCTTCTTTATTTCGAAAATATTAGTTACCAATTATTAATTTCATTTTGTTGTACAATTTTGAAGATATAAAATGGATCTCAAAGAATTTTATATATATCATCAATTGAATACGACTCCATTTCCCACTTATTTCTAAACTTTAATTATTGAAACGATCAACTTAAAAAACAGGAATAGAATATAAAAGCATCTTTGCGAACAAACTCTGTGAACGGAATATATTAGCTGCGAACAATTGTCGATTATTATATATATACAATTGTTTACAAGATTCATTTCCGTTAAATACATTTTTCAAATGTTTCAGTTTGCCCTGGTTTTCCGCAAGGTGTATCAACCACACCTCAACTAGTACCTGCTGATTATAGGTCATTCGAAATTCAACCACAACATTATCCTGGAGCTCACCTCTTAGATTTCCAGACTGGTTCAATTTATCCAGTGACATTTTCTATAAACGTATATGCAAGGGGAGATATGATCGTTGGAAGGAAACTCAATGATCGTCTTCGTCTAATATTTAATTCTGACGGCAAACCAACTGTGCGAAATATGAGAACCCGGACTACCGAGATATTGACGAGGCAAGTTGCTCAGGAATTAGGAATATGGCAATATTATAGAAGTAGAGCACAAGCTGTTCTACACCATCTATAAATTATGTAACCAAAAAATCGTAAAACTGTTACACAGACGTGGTAGGGCTCATGTACGTAACATGAATTGTGAAATTAATAATAATAAAATACAACTTCGTTTGTAAAATGTATTGTGTTTCTCACTCTTGTAGCAGTAATGTCTAATTGTCGATTACCTGCGTCTAATACCTATTCTAATCCAAATTTGGATTTGAAAATTACATTTGTCAATCAGGAAAATACACGTTTCAGTTTTCCGACACCTCATTTTTTACTAAGTCTTCCCTGTCCTCGTCCCAATTCCACCATACACCTTCTATCTGTATTCTCCCATACTTAACCCATGTTCTTTTTCCCTTTTTTCTTTCCTCTTCCGCTATTTTCCTTAACTTATACTGCATGTTCCTTTCTACCCATGTCAAACCATCCTCTATTCTCTTCGAGCTTCCATATAATACCCCCTTCTTCGTCATCACTTCCCTCTTATGTTTCCATTTCTTTAGTTTTACTAGTACCATTCTCTCACCTCTTCGCTCTTCCCTTCCTACACTTCGCACTTCCTCTATCTCTACCTTAGCATCAATCCTTTTTAGTACTTTCTCCACTCCTTCCATCAGCTCCTTCCCCTCTAATCTTAGACCCTTTATCACTATGTTTCTTTTTCTTTCTTCTCTCTCTTTCTTTTCTGTTCTTTGTTCTATTTTTCTCAGCCTTTCCTTCTGCTTATTCCCACTCTCCTCACCTCCAAACTCACGGTTTGAGCTTTCAATTTTTTGTATTCTACCTTCCAACTCATCTACCTTTTTATTAGGCTCTTCCTTCTTTCCTAGCCTTTGCTCCAACATCTGCATCCTTTTCACTAGCTTTTTCCTGACTTCTTCCCATTTCCTCATTTCTTTCCTAAGTTCGGCCATTCCCTGTCTAAGTTCTTTCTTTATTTCCTCCACCCTTTTCTCCTGCCTTTCTTCATACATCCGCATTACTTCTATCATCATTTCGCCCGTTTCTTTTAATCATTCCAGTTCCATCGGATCTTTAGCCTCAGCTCTATCTCTTTCTGTCCCCTTATTTTTCTCATCCTTCTCTACAACACTATGTTTTTCCGGTCTGTCGTCTGCTACGTCCTTTGCAGCAATGAAAAAAAGGCAAAGTATAAGTGAAAAGCTATAAATCAGGACACCAGATTTTAAACATTTTATCGCTTACCTAATTGTTATTTTTAAAATAATTGGATTTTTCGCTGACGAATCAAAACATATTTTTCGTGAATGTAAATAAAGAACTTGACACAACAACCATCGTCACCATCTTTAAAGATTACTCCATAGTTTATGTAGTACATACGACCGATCTTGAAAGATTTTATAGTGATACTTTCTGCCACAGTCGGTATTGTGGGTTAGGAAAAAAACAAAAAGTAGGAATCGAATTGATTTTGAAGTTGGAACATTTAGTGGCGGATCTAGGTATTTTTTCCAGCTTGGACATAAATGATTTTTCGGACCAACTGAAAAATGCCGAAAATAAAATTATCGACACTGTAGAATTCCCGGACTGGAAAATTCACGATTAATAAAATTCCCGAACAATTGATAATATTACCGTATTTTCAAATTCCCGGCAATTAATAATATTACTGAATTTGAAAATTCTTGACAGAAAGTGGCCTATTTGTAAAATATCTAAATTAGAAAATTCCCAAATTTAAACAATTATTTTTTTCCGAATGAATATTATTTATTTGTTTAGTGAGATACAATAATCAAATATTTCCATTGTAGAAAATATTCAGTGTTTGAAGTCTCTAGAATTATTGTTAGAATTTAAAATAACAATGTTTGAAAAAAAAATTTGGAGGACTTGACAATCCAGGAAAATAAAATTCCCGATACTGTCAAACTCCCGAATTGGGAAATCCCTGAATTAGGAAATTCCCGAATAATAAAATTTTCGAATATGCAATGAAATTCCCGATTAATAAAAGGCCCGAATAATGAAATTGACAAATTGGAAAATTTCTGATTAAAAAATTCCCGAACAGTTTTGGATATTACCGAAATGGATAATTTCCGACAGTTTATAATATTATGGAATTTAAAAATTCCCGACAGAAAATTGCCAAATTATAAAATATCTAGACTAGAAAATTCCCGAATTTAGACAAATATAATAATAAAATATTTTAATCGCAAAAAATTATTCTTAAAGTTTTATTTCTTAACTTTGAAATAACAATAATTGAAAAAAATATATTTCTGGAAGGAAATTGTCTTCAAGTATTGTTATTTTAAATTCAAACAATAATTTTAGAAACTTAAAACAAGAAAAATATTTTTTTTTCATAAAATTATTTGATTATTGCATTTTGAAGAAGTTGATAATATTTATTAAAAAACAGATTTTTCATTGTTCCGGGAGTTTTATAATTCTAGAATTTTTGAGTTCGGATATTTTATAATTTGGCAATGTTCTTTCGGGAATTTCAAAATTCGGTAATATTATAAACAGCCGGGAATTTTCCATTTCGATGATATCATGAATTGTTCGAGAATTTTTTATTCGGGAATTTCATTATTCGGGAATCATATTATTCGCGAATTTTATGTTATGATTTTTCAGTCGTCCAAAATTTCTCATAAAAAAATATATTTTTCTAATAATTATTATTTTTAATTCAAACAACAATTTTAAAAACTTTGAACAGGAAAAAAATATTTTTCATATTAAAATATTTCATGATTGTATTTTTAATAAATGAATAATATTGATTGAAAAGCAATTTTTTTCATTGTTTCGGGAGTTTTATAATTCAAGAATTTTCTATCGGGAATTTCAAAATTCAGTAATATTATAAACTGTCGGGAATTTTCCATTTTGGTAATATCATAAATTGTTCTTAAATTTTGTATTCGGGAATTAAATTATTTGGAAATTTTCCAATTCGGAAATTTTATTCCAAATTCGAAAATTTTATTAGTCAGGAATTTCTCAAGTCAGGAATTAGACAGAGTTATGAATTTTATTTTTTACAATTTTTCAGTCGTCCAAAAATTTTCATTCAAAAATATATTTTCTTAATAATTGTTATTTTGAATTCAAAGAATAATTTTAGAAACTTTGATCAGGAAAAAAAAAATTTTTTTTCTATAAATATACTTAATGATTGTATTTTCAGTAAATAAATAATATTGATTGAAAACCCATTTTTTATATTATTTCGAGAGTTTTATAATTCAGGAATTTTCCAGTTCGGATATCTCATAATTCGGCAATTTTATACTGGGAATTTTCAAATTTGGAAATATTATAAACTGTCAGGAATTTCCTATTTTGGTAATATCATAAGCTGTTCGGGAATTTTCCAATTTAGGAAGTTTATGACATATTCGAAAAATTTTTATTCGAGAATTTGACAGTCATGAAGTTTATTTTTTAGGATTTTTCAGTTGTCCAAAAATTTTCATCCAAAAATATATTTTCTCAATAATTGTTATTTGAGATCCAATCAGTAATTTTAGAAACTTTAAACATTGAAATTTGAAAAAATGTCGATTATTGTATTTTCAATGAATAAATAATATTCATGAAAAATGTGTTTCTATTGACGATTTTCGTGAAAAGTTTATTCGATAAGATTAATTTTTGTTGCAGCGAATATTTCAACGGAAATCGATGTAAAGTTTATCTTCTTCAAATTTGTCAATTATGGGATTTTCTTTGGCAACCCATTACAGTAGCTTAAATTTATTCACACTCAAAATTTATGATTGATTATCATTCCTTGACGAATTTTTAACAATATAATAAAATACAGAATTATTTGTAACATATTATCGCGTTAAAATATTTGGTATACAAAAAGCTGGCTTTTTCCCATGCTTAATCAATAGTCATGGTCTTTGAACGACCTCTAAATATTAACAGATTCCGCTAAAATTTGGAGATTTTTTTTCTGGCATTCGAAACAAAACTGGTTTTTATAGCACTTGTTCTGGATGTGCTAACTTTTATCTCAACATTTTCTCTTATCTGTCGCTCGGCTTTTTATGGTTTTCGCACATCGTTCTCGATTTGCATAAAAACAAGAAATTTGCTAAATAATGCTAAAATAAGACTGAAGTTACAAATCATATTTGCTAGTATACTATAATTCTAATGACAGATACTAATACATTGGTAAAAAAAATTATATTCTTTCACATATTATATTAGGCAAATATTCTGTCCTAAAACAAAACCCACTTTCTTGAAGAACATTATTTTTTGTAGAGTTTAAAGCATTCTGCAATGAAAGTTTCATATTCCATAATTTTCTTGTATAATAAATTTCTTTAAATTTTTTGAGATATGATAAAAGTTTTATTTCTATTTTTATAACTAATGAGCCATATATAAGAAACTCTTCTTATATTTATTTTATTTCTTTTGGGCTTTCAGACGATAATATTTCAAATATTGAGAATACCAGCGTTCTTTTTATTACTCATCGAAAAGCGTAATGTCAAATAATTTACGGACATCAGGTAGATCTAAAATGGTAACCTTCATGTTTTTTTCCAGTTTGATTATCATTTACAGAAAATTAAGTGCTTCGTTAATAAACAAATATTTGTTTTGTAATAACGAATAAGGTTTCGTCCTCCCGCATGACGTATATTTACCAGCTTGGTTTAATTTCAAAAGATGAATCAGATAGTGACTGACTCGTCTGAGTAAAAAATATTTAAGAATATTCATTAGTTATACTGTGATCACGAATTTCCTTCTCAAAAACTTTATCTAGCTACAAAAAATGAGTTTCGTTAGTATTCTGGTTTTTGCTTTAGCAGTTTTATTTCATTCTATTGGTAAATATATATACACACATTATACACATATATACATTAGAGTGGTCCAATTTTTTTCCTTCGAATTTTCATGCATATTCTTTTCAAATTTGTTCGAATCCACACAAAAAATAAAGTAATATTAGAAATTTTTCACATATATTTTCCATAAAAAAGACGCTCTTGTAAATTTCATTCAGGATACTCAATGTTAGGTGAATTGAGTTGAAACTCAACATTTCTCTTTACAATGAGCTATAGAATACAACTAAATAATTATTTTTTCAATATCATCCCCACAAGTCTGCTTTATATGGTACCAAAAAACCTCATAAGTGAACAATTGGGTTTTCAGAGTTTTTGGCTCTAATTATGATTTTTTGCTTGTGTACCGAAATTTTGGTACGAGTAGCCAGATTTTTTCGGTGCGAATAGGGGAAGCTGAAAAAGGGGCTATTTTTACCGGAATAATTATCTTTTCTTATAATAATACAAGATAGTTGCGGATTTTCCTTGAATTTTTAACTTTTTTTCAACTTTTACTTTGTGGGATAACAATGCGTGTAATTTAACAAATATAATTATTTAAATATAATTATTTACTTTTTCACTAGAAACAACCAATGAATATTAATGATAATTTGAACAAAGAGGCCAACCGTAACTACTTTAAGGATAATTTACATTTAATATGATTCATATATGAGATTTGAAGAATATTTCCAATATCGGTTTTATTTCTGGAAGATATGTTCACAAAAAAAATCATTCAAAAAATGATTCCATGTATTGTTTTTCATTATTTGTTAATAACTAAACAGCCAAAGCGGAGTGTAAAATTTCAGAAAAAAACTTCTCTAAATATCATTTTTTCAACGAAAAAAAAGTAATAATTTGTTTGTGGGTTCGAACAAATTTGTAGGTGACATGCATAACAAATTTTGAACTATTTTTACATTTTCTATCTGTCGCTGTGAATTGCGTATTTTTTTACAAGGTGACCATAGATCAAGGAAAACCCGGAAATCAGGGAGCAGTCAGATTTTTTTTTTAATTTTCTTTAAAATTCATAGAATAGTTTGTATTGAAATGTTACAAACTTCAATTTCTGATATTTCAATGATAATGGACAGGGAAAATAAAAATTCATCAGGGAAAAATAAGAGAATTATGAAATTAAGATTTTCGGCCAGACTATTTTAGGACCCATCGAATTGTAGTTTTACTGTAGTGAATATTTATTACATAGCTACACAACAAAAATAAAAGTATTTTGATCTGCGGATGAGACATATATATTCCTACATATATTAACGCGCTGAATCTGAATCCGTCATCAGAATTCACCCAACGGGTCTTCGTTTGACCTTAACCTGAAAAATCACCTTACAATCGCTAAAATGACCCGATTTCCTTGTACAAAATTGAGCAAGACAATTATTTATGCATTTTTGGGGTAGTGCGAGTGAGCGCCACTCGCACACATCTCGTGGGAGAAAAAGAGATAGCAGATGACAGTGCGCATGCCCGACTGGCTAGAGTGTTGATTCAAAACGTCTGAGGTTGGCAATAAAGGTGCAAATTGACGCAGTCAGAACGCATGTACGAAGATCGGTCTGCTTCTTATTTAGTTCTGGCTGTTTGCTGGATAGCGATAAGCCACAATCAAGAAGAAGAAGGCCTCATTATGACTCCGTGGTTCCTGGGCAAACGGCATTCATGGCGTCATGGCAGGCACAGATAAAAACTGTTTGACGATGCAGGGATTGGGAACCTCAGTATCGGCTTCTGGTCATGGTGGAAGAACGGACCCTCCGACGTCATCATGCAACCATAGCTCTCCATCAATGGGTAACTTGGTTTATGAAGAGTCTTATGCTACAAGAGAAAAGACGTCAGGCATTTCTTGATCTGTCTTGTGGTGAGGAATATATTGCCGCCTAGTAGGTTTCACGAAACCGTTAAGTTGGACTCTGATATCCCGAGAACGTATAGGAATATGTGAGGTTCCAGTTTCAGCGCACAAAACATGTCATCTCCATGGATTTGAGACGTTCTTTAAGGTTTTGTTTGACAGTTTTGAAGTTATAAATAAATTCTTACCTGATTAGCTCGTTCAAGTCAAACCAAGACCAGTTGAGCCAATTCTGACAGCTTATTCAGATTCAACGCGTCAAAAAACATAGGAATGTAAATGTCTCGTCTCCAGATCAGGATACTTTTTTGTGTGTGGCTGTGTTATGAGCTAGCCACGACTCGTCCTCATACCTCTTTCAGGAGAAGATCGTACATAAAGTCTGACCCCTATGCAACGAACAATAATTAATTTACTATAAAGTGATAAATCAACTCTCTACTTTAATCATTCAATTTTTTCGATTATTCCCGCAACACGTTTCAGCCAAAATTCAGTGTACTCCCCCTACATACTGACATAAGAATCTCAGTGATGTAAGAAAGCAATTTTTCAAAACGCCAGCTTGTCTTTTAAGAGCTGCTACTTTGAAGCCTACAGAAAGCAGAATGTCGATCGGACTAAAAAGTTCGGAAATCATTCAAAAAACAGTTTGTTGGATTTGACAGCAACAACAACAAGTTTATACTACGAATCGAATCGGCATTCTGAGAAGTGTGAAAGAAAAATTGTTCCCAACCTATACATAGTTTCATGATGTGCTGAAAGTTCCATTTCCCGTTATCATTCCACCAGTCGGGTGACAATACTGGTGGTGCCTGTCGTCAATACCGGGGCCAAAACGTGCGTACTATATCCTAAAGGAGGTGTGAGGACGAGTCGTGGACTGCCCATTTTTTCTCTATTCAAAATTGTTCGGTTAGACAGCTTTGCCTTCAGAAAATAGATTTGCAGTATTTGTTTGTACTCCTCGTCGATTTGCTACCATAAATATTGATTTGATAAATACAATGTGTATTTATATAAAACATCTTTTCCTAATATTTCAGTTGGTCCGGGTTTTCCACCACCTGCTTCATTTAGGACATTCTTAGTTGAACCAGAAGTTTATCCTGGTGCTTACATCAGGTCGGAACCGAGAGCTCCCCGACAATTAGTCACGGGTCCTTTCGCTGTATATAAAAAGGGAGATATGATCGTTGGATGGAACTGCAATGATCATCTTCGTCTAATATATAATTATGAAGGCCACCCAACTGTGCGAAATACAACATCCCAGATCACCCATTTATTGACGTATGAACTTGCTGTGGATTTAGGTATAATTGAAAGGTTGGCACAACAGGCTTTTGGAATCAACATATAAATCACGTAACCCATTTTGGATGAGGGGCGTCCAGCTATATGTTGCAGCGAAAAATTGTACGGAAAAATCGAAAAAGCGTTACATTGAAGAAGGGATCTGTCAAAGTTTTCGGAAAATTGCACTCCTATTTTCTTTTAGTCAATGTCAAAATAATTGTGCAGTTTTTTATAAATTAAACAAAAAGTTCAACCCATAGTCCAGAGGCTTCATACACGAAGAAGTGTACATTCATTTTTTTCATTAAAAATAACAAATGAACAGTGCCGGATTGATGAAAATTTTATCCCGAAACGATGATTGCTTAACGCCTACGACTGTTTCATACTCTTGCACATTTGACATTCAACTGAATAAATTCATTTCAGCCTGTGAAGATTAGTTTTTAGTAACTGATTTCCAAAATTTAATTTGTCCCTTCTAATAGAAAAAAGTAATTTCAAAAAGTTGCCGAAATGAAGTGGAATATTGTATAATAGTTTTATTATTTTTTTCTTATTTACTGAATTGCGTCAGAGTAATAATCATTTATGACCCAGAACTGATTGAGAATAAATGTTATTTTTATAAATAATTGTTTTTAAGAAATTCACTTATATCGCATTTGTGAAAATTGAACCTTTCTTCATTTCCTACGGATCACAAATTTGCAACCTCCTACATGGTATTCTTTTCACTTTGTAGGGCTTTTGATTTATAAAAAATTACAAAATCATTGTTACATCAAATGAAAGAGAGGAGGGGGTTCAGATGACAGCAATCGAAATATTTTTTTTTTTTCAAAATGAATATGATTTTTATTAGAAAAAATTATAAAGTGTGACGTTGACTTCACTTTTTAAGGATCTTCATTTTTTAAATTTTTATTAATATAATTGTCAATCAAGAAATTTATAACTTATAATTATTTATTTAACATGGTGGCTGCCCTCAAATACATTAAATTAATCATTTCGTCTACAAAAAACTGATATACTGGTTTATTTTTAAAACAAATAGTTTATAAGAATTTATTGCAATTTATACGTTCTTCAAGTTTATTTTGGTGTGTCGCGAGTGACTTCAAGGTTATATGAAAGAAATTAAGTGTTTTAATAATTCTCGTTTTTTCATGTTGACACGGTAACTTGTAAATATGTTTTCGTCATGATGATAGAGGTGACGTAGTTTATTTGCCAGTTTCACAATATTTTCTTTTTATTGTTTCAATAAAGCTGAAAATTTTACCAAAAACGATTTCTTTTATTAACTTATCTATTTGTCACGATAAACATTGAAATGAATTTACATATTTTCCTCAAGCAATTAGTAGTAATTTTCTACTAATCTTCATTTGCTCATTTTTTCTAATTGAATGTCATTGATTTGGATTTAGGGATGACTCTAAGAAAATTGATTTGCAGAAATAATGTTCTTCTTTCAGAATAATAAGTTTAGAAAAATTATTTCTAATATTTTTAACGGTGTCTAGTAAGTTATTTAAATGAAAAAGAAACTTAGGTTAACAAATAGTATTGAGAAATCATTTTTAGCAATTAAAAATTTCATTTTTCGCGAAAACGACGCAAAACATGAATAGCAGTTCATTGTTTAAAATTGTTTCCCCCACCTAAAATCTATAAAATCATACCCTCGCGAGAAGTTTATCTTATATAGTTCAACACATTTTTCCGAAAAGATAGGAGAAATCCATAGAAATCGATTAAAATGGCATTTAGTTCAAAGAACTTGAAGATTTTATTTTTAAAAAAAGGTTGTATTCAGTTCAATGACTATGTGAAGAACATGTTCCATGAGATATCAAAGGTTCCTGAGCTTCAAACCAAAGAAAAATTGGGTTTTATCTCTAAAGTTGAAGAAACATAATTTTCAATAATTTCAAAATTATTATCGAAATTTATTATCAAAATTATTCTCCTTCCTAAAATCTAAGAGAATGTACCCTTGCCAGACGTATGTCTTGTTTATTTTAACAAAAAAAAATATCAAAAATCTATTCAAGCTGAATCTATTTGATATTTTTTTTGAAAATTTTTGTTAAGATACACAAGAAATGATTAGTCTCATAATAATTTTGACTGTTCCAAAGTTGAACTTGCATAAAAACAACAATAGCCATTTCCGCTATGACAAAAACCTTACCAATTCTCTCATCAAAACTCATCAAAACTGTACGCATCACTTCAAAGGCAAATTTGCACCCCAAAGTTTGATTGTTAGATAATACACATTTTCAGACTTTTGCCAGAAAATGTCTATTTCTAGAGAAGAAATAGGAGAACACTTTCGAGGATTTCATAGATCGCGAGGAATTCAAGTGATTCCAGAAATTGATAGAATTCAAAGAATTCTGATCATTCAAGGAAATCAGATAATTCAAGGGATTCAGATAATTCAAGCAATTCAGGGAATTCAAGGCATTCAGGGAATTTGAGCCATTCAGTGAATGCAAGAAATTTAACGATTTCATGGAATTCAGAGAATTCAGAGACTTTAGATGATTCAAAGAATTCAGGAAATTCAGGAAGTTCAGAGAATTCAGGGAGTTCAGAGAATTCACGGAATTCAGAGACTTCAGAGAATTCAAAGTATTCAGGAAATTCAGGCAATTAGGATCATTTAGGGAGTTCAGAGAATTTGGATCATTTAGGAACTTCAGAGAATTCAGGGGATTCAGGGGATTCAGGGGATTCAGGAAATTCAGGAAATTATGATAATTCAGGTAATTAAGAGAATTCAGTGACTTCAAAGTATTTGGAGAATTAAGAGAATTTAGGAAATTGGACAAATTTAGGGAATTTTGGGATTTTGGATTATTTAGGAAATTCAGAGAATTCAAAGAATTTAGAGAATTCAGAGAATTCAGGGAATTCAGAGAATTCAGGGAATTCAGAGACTTCAGAGTATTTAAAGAATTCAGGAAGTTCAGGGAATGAGGATCATTCGGGGAATTCAGGGGAATGAGGAGATACAGAGGATTCAGGAATTCAGAGGATTAGGACAATTCAGAGAACACAAAGGATTTAGAAAATTTAGAGAATTCAGAGAATTCAGAGAATTCAGAGAATTCAGAGAATTCAGAGAATTCAGAGAATTCAGAGAATTCAGAGAATTCAGATAATTCAGAGAATTCAGAGAATTCAGAGAATGTAGAGAATTCAGAGAATTCGGAAAATTCAGAAAATTGAAAGAATTCAGAGAATTCAAGGTCATCAGATAATTCAAGGAATTCAGATCATTTTTCAAGGCATTCAGCGAATTCAAGCCATTTCGTGAAGGCAAGGAATTTGACGATTTCAAAGAATTCGGAGAATTCAGAGAATTCAGGTGATTCCAAGAATCCAGGAAATTCAGAGAATTCAGGAAATTCAGAGACTTCAGAGAATTCAGAGAATTCAGGGAATTCAGGGGATTCAGGGGATGCAGAGACTTCAGAGTATTCAAAGACTCTGACTGAATATATCGATATCATAGGATATTTTGTTCATTAAATAAAATGATCTACAAATAGATGATAACGTGGTGTGCTTTCCATAGTTAACCATCTGGCCGAAGAGATCTAGATGGTATTTCGAATGAAATTTGTTGCAATAACTTCACGCAGTCCATTAATTTATTTAGAATCTTAAATAGAAATATCTGTCCAGCTTGAGATCTTCCACATTCTACGGATTTTTGATTGATCATTTTAAATAAAGTTCGAAGGTAATTAGTTTCTCTCGTAATTCTGAGAATTCGGATGATGCAGGAAATGCAGGGAATTTCGGGAATTCATGTAATTTAGAGTATTGAGGGAATTCAACGAATTCAGGGAATTCAGAGAATTAAGGGAATTCAGAGAATTCAGGGAATTCGGAGAAATCGGGAAATCTTGAAAATTCAGGGAATTTTGGGATAATTTAGGGAATTCAGAGAATTCAGAGCATTTAGGAACTTCAGAGAATTCAGGGGATTCAGGGGATTCACAAGATTTAGGAAATTCAGGGAATTATGATAATTCAGGTAATTCAGAGAATTCAGTGACTTCAAAGAATTTGGGGAATTAAGGGAATTCAGGAAATTTGGAAAATTTAGAGAATTTTGGGATTTCGGATAATTTAGGAAATTCAGAGAATTCAAAGAATTTAGAGAATTTAGAGAATTCAGGGAATTCAGAGACTTCAGAGTATTTAAAGAATTCAGGAAGTTCAGGGAATGAGGATCATTTAGGAAATTCAAGGGAATTAGGAGATACAGAGGATTCAGGAAATTCAGAGGATTAGGACAATTGAGAGAACATAGAGAATTCAGAGAAATCAGAGGATTTAGAGAATTCAGAGAATTCGGAAAATTCAAAGAATTTAGAGAATTCAAGGAAATCAGATAATTCAAGGAATTCAGATAATTGAAGTCATTCAGGGAATTCAAGGCATTCAGCGTATTCAAGCCATTTAGTGAAGGCAAGGAATTTTACAATTTCAAAGAATTCGGAGAATTCAGAGACTTCAGATGAATCCAAGAAGCCAGGAAATTCAGAGAATTCAGGGAATTTAGAGACTTCAGAGAATTCAGAGAATTCAGAAAATTCAGGGAATTAAATGAATTCAAGAAATTTTGAAAATTTAGGGAATTTTTATGATTTCGGATAATTTAGGGAATTCAGGAAATTCAGGGGAATGAGGAGATTCAGAGGATTCAGGAAATTCACTGAGAGTTTGACTGGATACATCGATATCGTAGGATATTTTGTTCATTGAATAAAATGATGTACAAATAGATGATATCGTGGTGAACTTCCCATAGTTCACGGTCTGGCCGAAGATATGTAGATGGTATTTCGAATGGAATTTGTTGCAGTAATTTCGGGCAGTCCATTAAGTTATTTAGAATCTTACATAGAAATATCTGTCCAGCTTGAAATCTTCTACATTCTAGGGATTTTTGATTTATCATTTCAGATAAAGTTCGAAGGTAATTAGTCTCTCTCGTAATTCTTTGAATTAGGATAATTTAGGAAATGCAGGGAATTTCGGAAATTCATGTAATTCAGACAATTCAGGAAATTCAGAGAATTGGAGAAATCGTGAAAATTCAGGGAATTTTGGGATCATTTAGGGAATTCAGAGATTTCAGAAAAATTCAGGGAATTCCAGTAATTCAGGAAATTCAGGGAATTCAGAAAATATGAGGAATCCAGGAAATTTGAGGAATCCCGGAAATTCAG
Source organism: Andricus quercusramuli (assembly GCA_932178445.1). NCBI lineage: Eukaryota > Metazoa > Arthropoda > Insecta > Hymenoptera > Cynipidae > Andricus > Andricus quercusramuli. The sequence goes on from CAKNXH010000114.1 coordinate 20,176, forward strand.
AGAATTCAGGGAATTCCGAAAGTTCAAGGAATTCAGAGAATTTAGGGGATTTGGAAAAATCGGGGAATTAATAGATTTAAAGAAATTTTGCAAGTGGAGGGAATTCAGAATTCGGATGCTCCGAATTCTGCTATACTTATAATAATAGTTAATAATATATTAATAAACAGAAATTTACATTTTGTTACGTTTTATATTAACCCTATTTTTTGTCCTAAAACAAGACTCACTTTCTTGGAAAATTTTTTTGTTTTCCAGTTTGGATCATTTTGCAACTAAAAATTCATATTCTGTAATATTTTCTATACTCTCTAAATCGTAATTAGTGAAATTTCACTAATTGATAGTGAAATTCCCCTAATTTAATTAAAGAGAAGTCATTACACTAACGATTAGTAGAAAACTACTAATTTGATTAATGGAAATTGACCACTATTAAAATTAGTAAAATTCCACTAAATAATTAGTAGTTCGTGCCGCTGCAGTGTTTTTTAATTGAATAGTGGAAAATCACTAATTGAATAGTTAAAATGCACCAATTTTAAGTGACAAAATTAACATTTTTAAAATAAATATAAATTCACAAAATCAATACATTTTTAAATGAAAAAAAATTCAAATAAAAATATAATATTGAAATTTTCTACCAAAACAAAAACGAACTTTTTCAACAAAATAATTCAATTCTCAGTCAAGGAAATTAATTTTTAACTTATAATAGAATACTAAAATTTGTAGTGGAAAAATACATTTTTAATGAAAGAGAATAAATTTTTAACCACACAGATGGATTCTTAATGAAGTTGAAACCAAAGTTTCAAACAAATAATTAAATTTTTTTAGTAAAAAAACTAATCACTTTTAGACAAGAAGATACATTTTTAACCAAGAAGATTAATTATCTACTTCTTGGTGCATTAGTCACCAAGAAGATTAAGGGTTTCCGACAGAAAAAGATTTTTCAACCAGAAAGTGGAATTTTTTACTAAAGAAGACACATTTTCAACCAAACGTAGAATAGTTAAATTTTCAGAAAAAAATAGATTCAATAGCAAAACAAATGTTCAAATGAATAGTTAAATTTTGAACGAAACAAACAGATTTTTCAACCATAATGCGGAATTATTAACAACAAGACTTCAATAAAGTAGTTCCATTTTCAACTAGGTAGTTTAATTTCCAAGCAAGAAAGATGAATTCTTAACAAAAAGTGTAACGGCTGATATTTCATCTAAAAGAGATTTTGATTTTTTACCAAAAGCAGTTGAATTCAACCAAAATTGTTGAATTTTCTACAAAATAGTTGAACCCTCAAACTAAATAGATTAATTTTCAGCCAAAAATTTGTGATTTTTAACCAGAAAGATACCCTTTTTACCTAAATAGATGAATTCTCAACCCAAAAAGACAAATCTTCAACAAAACAGTTGGATTTTTGAATAAAAGGAATCATTTCTTAGAATTATTTCTTCTTACTATAAAAAACAATCGAACTCACACATCCAAATTCTCTGGTTTTACCCTTCAATGTGGGAAATTCCTGCACTATATTTTTAGCTAAAGCCCACTTTGCTTCATCAGGTGGATAGCTAAAATTGAAAGAAAATGTTTTAAGTAAGAAGGAAATCAATAGCCTATACTATGAGATGTCAAACTTACTGTGAAATAATGGATTAATCTTTTTGAATATTTCCCTAAAATTAATTTTTTTTCAAATAAAAAATCATTCTGAATTTTGCTAGGAATCTTAAGAAAAAGTTGCTATTCTTCTGAAAGCTTTCACAATTCTTGAAATAATTTAAAGTGCCTCTTGAAATTACTTGGACTTTTTCTAAACCAATAAATGTTACATTTTTATTTATGAATCAAAATTCAAAAATTTCACTCTCACATATTTTTTTTTTTTTAAATAATACAATCAAGAATGTAATTCTCAAACTTTGAATTCAGCTCTCTAAAAATTAATCCAAGAAGTTAATAACTGGTCTTAGCATTAAAATAACAAGTTGGAATCGAACTTATTTTAAATTCGTGAATAATTTTCCAAAAAAGAGAAAAGATAGAAAGATTATTTTAAATTACATTATATCATCAAACAATATGAAATTTAAGATATTTCAAGTGATTAGATAGATTTTTCTTCTAAAAATGGGTTGAATTCCTGATTAAAAATCAAACCACCCTGTAAGTGGCCTTGCGGATGTTAAAATCGACATTCAGTGTCGAAACCCTGAGAAGAGCGTTCTAAAGCTTTGTTCATAATAATGTTTTCATACCCATCAAAATTTTTGCAGAATCTTTATCCAGTGAGACATCCCTGTCCTCGCACAAATCCTTTGCCAACTTTTTGATTGTTGTTTTAATTAACCTAGCCTCAAAATTGAATTACATATTAGGATAGGTATAATATTACAATTTATTGATTATAATAATATATAATATAGTTGATGATGATGTACTTACTCAATAAGACCAGTATAAATCTTTTGATTCATAAATTTATTTACCACAATTCAACAATTCTTTCACTTATTCGTTAGTGATCGCGCTAGGTTACTATTGAATTAGTAGAGCGTAGTTACTAAATAATAGTGAACCATGTTTACTAATTGATATTAGTAAGACTTATACTAATTCATCAGTAAAATACTTACTATTTTAGAAGTCAAACCTCAAAATATTACTATTTTGTTAGTGAACCATACATTTACTAATTTAATTAGTGAAATTTTTACTAATTCAGATTTAGAGAGTAGTTTTTGAAGATAATCGAAAAAACTAGGTTAAAATTTTTAAAAATACGGGGAATAAGTCCTGTTTCTTACACAATTTTCCCGTGTAATAAATCCATTCAAATTTAGTAAGATATGAAGATAGAAATTTGAAAAAAAAGTTTCCATAATGAACCCTTTTCATATTTCTTTTATTTTCATGTAGCTTTCAGACGATATTTACCCAAGTATAAAGAAATACAGCGTTTTCTTATCACTTCGTAAAAAACGTAATGTCAAATAATGTATGCATTTCAGCCAGATATATATATATATATAATAACCTTCATGTTTTCTCAGTTCAATCAACATTTACAGAAAATTAAGTGCTGTCGTAATACACAAGTAATTTTGAAAGATGAATTAGATAGTGACTGAATGGTGTAAATGTAACATATTGTAGAATATTGATCAGTTTTACACTGTGATAACGAATTTCTTAATAAATAAATTCTCTCCAGCTAAAAAAAATGAGTGTCATTGGTATCGTGGTCTTTGCTTTGGCAGTTTTGATTCATTCTATTGGTAAATACATACACCTATATACATTAGAGTAGCGCAAAAAATTTTTTCTCGAATTTCCATGCATATCGAATTCACTTTTGTTTGAATCCACAGAAAAATAAATGCGTTTTCCAATGATATTATAAGTTCCGCGAGCCCTAATCATTGATTTAAGGCTTTTCGAAAATAGTTTTCATTCCTATAATAGAGCGAGTGTCAGTGAAACCCAAAAATATCTCAACAAGTCCAATTAGAATTCGTGCTGGTTACAGAAATATCAATATTTTACTGGTTTCGGAAAAAAAATACGAAAATTTGTAATGAAATCTGACAAAAAGTTGATTTTAGACGTTTAAGAAAAACTGTATCTCTATCGAATTTCGAGTACTTTTCGGAAGAACTATTTTTCAAATAATCTCATCAGAATCTTAAACGGATACAGAAATATCAATACTTGACTGGATTCGAACAAAAGTCACAAGAATTTGTACTGAAATGCGAGAAATATTCAAAAAATGAATTAGAATTAAAAAAAATATATAATACATTTTTTTACACGTATATCCCATAAGAAAAAAGACGTTTTTGTCAATATTATTCAGATGTGTCAATATAAGGTGAATCAACTTGAAACTCAACGTTCCTCTTCAAAATTAGCTGTATAATACAAATAATTATTTTTTTAATATCAGCCCCAAAAGTTTGATTTATATGATCCCAAAAAACCCCCACTGGTGAAAAATGGGGTTTTTCGAGTTTTTGGCTCTAATGATGATTTTTTGCAGTTTTTTAAATTTAAATTGTTTCTTATACACGAGATACTACTTTTTACTGATAATGAGGCGTTCACATAAACTGTTAAATTTAAATTTGTTATTTTCTTTAGCAAATTTTCTATTAGAATTGTTAGAGGGCTGCATTTTTTCCAATTTTTCAACTTATTTTGAACATTCCCTGTTGAATACAGGTAATCAACTTAATTTCACGGAAATAATTGTTTCAAAAAATTATTATTATTTATAATAATATTCTCCTAGAATAATGTTAGAAAGTTGCAGTTCGTTCTAATATTCTTCACTTTTAGTCCACTTGTCAATTAGAGTCAGGTAAAAATCAATTTGAGACAAATACGATTGTTTAAACAATTCATGATTGTTTTTAACTATATTTCCCTACACTAATGCCTAGTCGTTGCGGTTTTTTTCTGAAATATTGCACTGTTTGTCAACTTTTTACTTAGAGCGACTTGATAATCAATGGAATCTAACAATCACAATTATTTGAACAAATCGTTATTGTTTATAACTATTCTCTTCTATATTATTGCTAGACAGTTGCGGTTTTCATTTGGAAATTCATAATTTGAGTCGAGAATTTATTTCTTTGGTTCTTAATTGAACTATTCTGTTGAAAATTCACCTTTTTGCTGAAAAATGATATTTTTTTGTTAAAAATTCAACTGATTTGTAGAAAAGTCTCCCTTTGGTCGAAAGTATGTTATTGTTTTCGTTGTCGATTAAAATACTTTGTTAAAAATTCATTTTTGTTGATCCGAAATTCAACATTTTATTTTAGAATCCATCTATTTGCTTAAATTTTTTTTAATGAAGGTTTGGGTTTTCCACTTTTGACTGAAGACATATCTGTCTTAATCAACAATTTGTGTATTTTGTTGAAAATCCATCTCTTTTGGTCAAAAATTAATCTTCTTGGTTAGAAATTCGACTAATTATTCGAAAATTAAATTATTTTGTTGGAAGTTTAACTCTATGACTGGCAATTGACCTATTTCGTTGAAAATTCAAGTCTTTTTTCAAGAAGTCATATTTTTTGGTCATATATTCCACAGTTTTGTTGAGCATTTACCTATTTGGCCGGAAATTTAATTCGTTTGCATTGAGAATTCACCTTTTTTTTAATTTATTTTGTTTACAAATATTTCAACTATTTGATTAAAAATGTAATAGTTTTTGGTTGACATTCAATCTTTTTTGTCTTAGAATTCCACCACTTAGTGAAAAATTCATCTCTGCAGCTTGAAAATTCAACTACATTGTTGGAAATTAAACGGTTTTATTGAAAATTCATGTTTTCTGGTCGAAAATGGAACTTTTTTGTGCAAAACTTGTCCTTCGGGATGGAAAATTGATCATTTATAGTGGAAATGACATGTCTTTTGGTTGAAATGAATAAATAAAAAATTTTCATGGAATTTGTCTCATTTCGTTTGTAACCTATTTTAAATTAAAATTACTACACGAATAAAATGATGGGTTTTGAATAATAATGGTTAAACAGCCAGGCTGTTTAGAGCTGAAATAGAAAGTTATATAAAATTGGAAAGCTTGAAAATTTCTTATTTTTATCTGAAGATTCAAACAAATAAATTATTTCAAGTTAAAAAGTATGCGACTAATAAATTTCAAGAATGGATAATAATTCTAAAAGAAGTGTTGAAAATAAAACGATATAAAATGAAGAAATTACAAATTGTGTTTAAAATCAGAATAGACAAAAAATCAAATTAACTGAAATTGATGCCTCAGTAATAGAGAAATTTTTATAATTTCAAACAACTGCAATTTTGTGTAGAAATTTTTTCAATTTCAATGATTCACATTGAAACTTAATATTTATTTTGAACATTTTTTTTTAGAATAACTTAGTTCATTTTTCGATTTTAGACAAATTTGTTTGATCAGCTTTAATATTAAATTATAATTTTCTGATATAATAACAATTTAAAATTTCAGAAGCTTCGATTGTGGAAGATTCAGTTTAGTTTTCAATTCCAAATTGTCAAATAATTATAGCTTAGAATTTAAAATTATTCGAATTTCAAAGTTTTCAATTTTCACCTATTGACTTTTGAACGCTTTTAATTTGTAATTATACAGCTTGGATTCCTTTGGATTTTAAATGATACAATTTCCACACCTTGAACCTGCAAATATTCAATTTTTAACTTTTTGAAAATGTCCTATTTTCGAAATTTTAATCTGAAATCAATCAATTTCGAGATTCTTCGATTGAAAAAAATGGTTTCATTTTTAATTAAATTGTGCAAACGAGTTTTACTTGTATATTTTTTAAATTTCAAACACTTTCAATTCCAAATTAGAAATTATTAATCATTGTTGTGAAAAGGGTGAATAATAATATTGAAAACTTGAGTTAATAATGGATTTTCATATTGTCGATATTATTAATTCATCATCTTAATTAATTAATTATTTTCAATGTTGGGAAATAAAAATTTACAGACGTTCATCAGACACAAAAATTTCCTTATCCTACTTATTATATTCATAGTTGATAGATTTCTTGCAAAAAGGTTTGTTGAAGCTTATCGACTTCCGCAATGGATCATATATGTAAAAAAAACTGTGTGTTATTTTATTATTTATTTATATAAATCAATTTATGAATTATTTATTCCTCAATTATTTGCAACTTCACTAAAAAAACCGCAGTATTATAAGCGCAGTAATGGGGTCACCTCAATAATTCGCGCGCAGTAATTCATGCAAACCCGCAGTTATATCTTTATGGAACATTTTTTCTAGATTCGCATTTTTTACGTAAATCTGATTTATTTTCAGGGTTTAGAGTAGAACAGGGCGAGGCATCCAGTGGGGCGAGGCAGCCAATTCCTTCTTATTCCCACAGCGGTTATTGAAATCGCGCGCCTTTGTAATGTAAGGTCGGTTAGGGTAGTCCGCTGTATCTGCCGGAAATTGAGTGTCGTGACTGTCGCAGTTTGCGAAAATCAGCGTCATTTGTGAAAAACTACTAACAGAAGGAACATTTTCGTGACTTATGTTTGTTTATCCTTCGTGTATAGCTGGTGTAAAAAAATTTAGGTATTTTCCGCAGTAGAATTTTGTGCTCAACACGATGAAATGGTTGGTTTTTCGATATTCAAAATACTTTTTTGCGTGAAAGTTTTTTAGAATAAATCATATGTGGCGCGAGGTAGCCAACAAACGACAGATTCAGACATTCAACTTTGTTCTTCATTCTCATATATCATCTGGGGCCTAATGGAGAACTCATACGTCATCATACGTCTGTGTATTATATGGTTGGCTGCCTCGCCCCACGTTTTCACAATTGAGCAAAAACATAGCGTCTCTGGAAAACGGTTGTAGAAACTGCAATGGGCAAGCTACGGCAAAATGCCACCAGACAATTTCGTAGCCAAAGAATCAAGCTTTCTAACGACACCATACACAATTTGATACAATTTCGAACAAGTGCTCTGTACTCAAAAATGTGGCGTCCTGGCTGCCTCGCCCTGTTCTACTCTAACGACTCAATTCTATCAATTAAGTACCAAAGATTGCTTCAAGAAATAATGCGTGATGAATTTCTCATTTAAACACTTGTTTTTTATCTTCAAAACTCATCTTGATTTATTGCCCGCAGTAATACCCACATTTACCCTAGTGGGCACCTTGTAGGCTATATGCTCTTTGCAATCCTAGAGAATGGGGGGGGGGGGGGGGGCCACCTACATTTTTGGGACTTCACCACTCCTCATGAGGTACTGAAAGTTCCATTTCCTTTCCCATGCCACCAGTCGGTTATCAATTGGTGGTGCCTCTCGTCAACATCGGGACAGTACCAGCGTACTGTCTCATCTTGAAGGAGGTGTTATACAGCTTTGTCTTCAGAAAATAGATTTGCGGTATTTCCACGTCGATTTGCAACAATAAATATTGATCCAATAAATACAATATTCATTTCCATTAAACACCTATTTTTAATGTTTCAGTTGGCCCGGGTTTTCCACCGCCTGCTACATTTAGGACATTCTTAATTGAACCAGAAGTTTATCCTCATGCTTACATCAGGCATGTAGCAGGAGGTCCCCTGCAGTTAGTCATAGGTCCTTTAGCTGTATATAAAAAAAGAGATATGATCGTTGGATGGAACTTCAATGATTGTCTTTGTCTAATATATAATTCTGAAGGCCACTTTACTGTGCGAAATACAACATCCAAGAAGACCGAAATTTTGACGTATGATCTTGCTGAAGAATTAGAGATAATTGAAGTTTTGAAAGCACAACTTCTTGAACACTTTTCAGTAAATCGCGAAAAATTGTGAAGAAAATCGGAAAAGCTTTTCATAAGGGAGGAGGGACTGTCAACGTTGTCGGAAAATTGCGTTACGTTATTAATGAATCGCCCCTTAGGCGTACATAAGGGTGGCAAAAAGAAATTAATTTTGTTGTTGAACCAATGGTTCAAGCCTTTCGAACCCTGAGAAGTATCAATTTTTTCACCAAAATAACAAATGACCTGTAAACATTATATTTCAGTAACTAATTTCCAAAATTTAATTTTTTTTTCGTAGTAGAAAACAAATTATTGCAAACAGTTGTTGAAATGAAAAAGTGAAATATTTTATAATAGTTTCATTATACTTTGCATATGTGCTAAATTGCGTAAAAGTAATAATTATTCATGGCCGAGAACTGAGAATAACTGATATTTTTTATGAATAATTGTTATAAAGAATTCACTCATATTGCTTCTTTGAAGATAGGCCCATCTATTGTTGTAAACAATTTTTGTAAATGACATAATCTATCCCACATCTTTGAGAATAGACAATTTTATTTAGTAAACCTACTTCTTTTCTTCTCTAACGAATAAAATTATGATAAAATTATTGCCAATCAACAACAATTATATCATTGTTATAAACAATTATTATAAGGAAGTTCACTCATATCTTCTACGTAACAAGAAAATATTTCTTCTCTGCAGGATAATTCCTTTTAATCTTAAGAATAATATCGTGACACGAGAAATTAACATAAAACAAAAATTATTATTGTTACAAAGAAACTTACTTTTATCGCATTTTTTCTTCTTACCTGACTAAAAAATCTTTCTTCGTTCAAAATTAAATTTTTTGTTGGAAATAAGTTATTTCAGTTTGAAAATTTATCTCTTTCTTTAGAAATTCTCTCAGTTTCCGTTAGAACTGATAATATTAGGTTAAAAATTTATCTGCTTTGGCTGAGTATTTAAACATTTTTTTGAAGTTCGTCTTTGTTGGTGGAAAATCAATTTCCTTGCTTGAAAAATCAATTACTTGGTTGCAAGTTAAAATTATTTGTTAATAATCAATTTTTCTGCTTGAAGATTCATCCTTTTAGTTCAAAGTTCGTCTCTTTGTTTGAAAATTAAGTTTATTAAACTGATAATTCAACTATTCCATTTAGAGTTGAAAAATTATAGTTTTCAGTTGAAAATTCAACTATTCTGTTGAAAATTCATCTTTTCGGTGAAAAATCATTTTTCGCGGTTGATAATTAATTTTTTTGTTACAAATTTAACTTCTCAGTTTAAAATTGAAATCCATTGTCAAAAAATCATTTTTTTCGGTGAAGATTCATAATTTTAGTTGAAAATTCAACTATTCCGATGAAAATTCATATATTTAGTTGAAAATTCATGTATTTCGTTTAAAAATTGTTTTTTTTTTTTTAGAAAATGTATCCTCTTGGGTTTTTTGTCGATTTAATGCCATTCTTTGATCTACTTAGTCTAAACCAAAATGGTTATGATCTCCAGCTGTAAGAAAATTCTTCTTTGCCAAAAATACCGTAATTCAATCGAGAAAAAAAAATTTCACTGCGCTAATCAACAGACAAAACATCAAAATCTTATTAATCTTTTTGGTTGCTAATTTACATTTTTTCGTTAAAAATTCAATCACGTAGTTGAAATTTGAACTAGATAGTAATCTTCTATACAATCCTATTATTCTTCAGATGAAAAGATGTGACTTTAAAGAGAATAACTATATTCTATGCTAAAAAATGCGAAATAAGTTGATATAAGTAATCTTGTTTATAATTATATATAAAATTATACAGTTTATTGAATATTCTTTAGGACAGAAAAGAATTGACTCCACTACAAAGAAAAATTGTGACATCATAGATTAAATTAATCATTTATTTCTACAAATAAACTGATATACTGGTTTATCTTTTCGAACATACCGTTTAAACGGGAATTTATTAAAATGTATACGTTTTTCAAGTTAATCATGGTGTGTCTCCAGTGGCTTCAAATGTAAGGTAAAATAAATTAAGTGTTGTAAATAATTCTTGATTTTCCATTTTGATACGATAACTTGTAAATATGTTTTCGTCATGTTGATAGAGGTGACGTATGTTATTCACCAGTATCACAATATTCTCTTCTTATTGTTTCAATAAAGCTGAAAATTTTACAAAACCATGAAAAATCATATTTTTCGGCTCCCAAAAAGGCCTCGTTACCGCATTGAAACTTTTTCAACATTTTGTACAGAATTCTAGGCATTTTCTCTTAACAATCTGAAAGAATTCGGGAGGTACCGTTTTGAAAATTTTCATTTTTGATTTTGAAACGACACCCTCTTGTCTTCGTAAGCAGCATTTTATGATTTAGCAGAACACCACAATATACGGAGACATTTTCAAAATAAGTATAATTTTTATTAGGGAAAAAATGTGACGTGTTACCTTCACTTCATTTTTCAAGGGCTTCATTCATTCTTCAAATTTTTATTCAAATAATTGTCAATCAACAATTTTTGTAATTTATAGTTATTTATTCAACGTGGTAGCTTAAATTATTACAATTATATACACTGAAATACAACAAACAATCATTTCTTTCTCCATAAAACTATTAAAGTGGTTTATTTATTTAAACAAATTTTTTCGAAGAATTTGATAAATTGGTATATTCCTTGAATTTATCATGGTGTGTTTCGAGTGACTTCGAAGGTAATGTGAAATGAATAAGTGTGTAAATAATTCTAGTTTTTCCATATTGATACAGCAACTTATAAATATATTTTCGTCATATTGATAGTGGTGACATAGTTTATTTACAAATTTGACAATATTCTCTTAATATTGTTTCAATGAAGCTGAAAATTTTACGTCGAATTTTTTTATTACTAACTTATCTATTTGTCACGTTTGCCATTTATATAACCTTCTTGCAATTATGATGATATACATTCTAATGGATTTGTATATTTTTACTAAGCAATTACTAGTAATTTTCCACTAATCGTTAGTGGCTCACTAATTATTAGAAGATGATATTTTTCAAATATCATCCTTATATGTGTGCCTTATAGGGTCCCAAAAACCCTGTAACTAAAAAATTGGGTTTTTCGAGTCTTTGGCGCTAATTGAGATACTTGTTTTTCACTTGAAGAAAGGCAATAATTAGTGAAATTTAACAAAAATAATTGTTCGAACCATTTATTATAATTTATAACAATATTCTCTTAGAATAATACTAGAAAGTTGGATTTTTTCTCAAATTGTATAACTTTTGGCCACTTTTCATTTTTTTTTTAATACGAATTGTTCCTAATTCATAAACTATATCTTTATATTCATAACTGAATCTTTAAATGAATTACTCAAACAATGTATCATTATTTAAAGCATTTTTCTCTGAGAATGAGTCAGGAAATCGCAGTTTTTTTCGAATTTTTCAACATTTTTGAACTTTTTAGTTATAGCGAGGCAACATTAAATTTAATTTAACAAAAATATTTGTTTGAATAATTTATTTATATTTACAACAATATTCTCTTAGAATAATGCAAGAAAGTTGTAGTTCTTCCTAAAAAATTTTACCTTGTGTCCACTTTTCAATTGAAGTGAGGCAATAATTAATTCAAGTTAACAAACATGACCGTTTAAACAATTTATTATTACTCTAGATAATATTGTTTTTAAAAAAGCTAGAAAGTTGCGGTTTTTCTGGAATTTTCTACTCTTTGTCAACTTTTTACTTAGTACAAGGTAAAAGTTAATGCGTTTCAACAAACATAATTTTTCAAGCAAATTATTATTGATTACGACTATCTTTTCTTATATTAATGCTAGATAGCTACGGTTTTTTTCTTATTTTTTTTACTTTTTTCTCAATTTTTCCCTTGAAGCGAGGTAATCAATTGATTGAATTTAACAAACGCAATTGTTGTAACAAATCATTATTGATTATAACTATCTTTTCCTTCAGTGATGCCATATACGAAATTTGAATTATCTGAAGAAAAATAGTTATAAACAATAATAATTTGTTAAATTAATTATGTTAGTTAACTTGCAATAATTATTACCTCATTAAATGAAAAGTTGCCAAATAGTTGAATTTTTCAGAAAAAACGGCAATTTCCTAGCATCACTCAAAACTAATATAATTAAAAACAATAACAAATTGGTAAAAATACATTTTTTGCTCTATTGAATTAATTATTGCGTCACTATGTGTAAAAAGTTGACAAAAAGTGGAAAAACTTTGAAATAAACTGCAATTTTCTAGCATTATTCTAAAAGAATATTATTATAAATAATGATAAATGGTTGTAACAATTTTTTTTGTTAAATTTAATTGATTATTGAGTAACTCTAACTAAAAAGTAGAGAAATAATTCAAAAAGTTGTGCAAAACCGCGACTTTCTAACTATATTCTAACAGAAATTGCTGAGAACGATAATAAATTGTTGAAAGAATTTAAACGTGTAATTATCAGTTGAAAGTAGTATTTTATGTATTCGAAACCATTTTTGTTGGAAAAAACACAATAAGATTATAATTAGCGTCAAAAACTCGCAAAACCCAATTTTTCACTTACGAGGTTTTTTTGGGATCATATCAATAAAAATTGTGGGCATATTACTTCAAAAATGATTATTTACTTGTGTTTAGAGCTAACGATTTCACCTAATATTGACGATTCGGAATAAAATTTACAAAAACGTCTTGCTTCTTAGGAAAAAGCTCAGTCTTCACAAAATGCATACAATACTAGTTTCGTATCTTAAGTTTATCGACTAATTTTAATGTAAATCAGTTAAAAAGTCCGAAAAACTGGATTACATGAATATAAGATGTATTTTTATTTAAAAAATTGTTAACATCATCCAAAAATGCAAGAAAAGAAAAGCCCCCAGATTAATGAATTGATTGGCCTATTTATGTTTCTGTATTTTTATGATAGGAATCTCGAAATAATATAAAATATTTTCCTTATTTAATAAACATTGTTGATAAACAATTAATGATTCCTCTAGTGATAGCAAATGAATTTTTTAAGTTTATATTTGAAGGCAGGGATAACGTCGATCAACAAGTATATCAGACTATGATCACAGTTTGAGAAAAAATTCCGGCGAAACAGGTGTTTGTTGATACTACGTTATCGCTGCCGAGATATCGTTATCTTAATACTTGGCAATTCGAGTTCAAAAATTTGTTTCACGCGCAAAAAGCTATATTCAAATATTCTTCATATTATTTGATCATAACAATTAATTAAGATGTTAAATAAATTATTTTTATTTTCCGTGTATAAGAAATAATGCCGAAATAGTAATTTTGTCAATATATTCGTTTTCTTGTTATTATACATGAAAAGAATTAAAAAAACAACTATAAGGTCTTTGTGATTGTCACAAATTTAAGCTGATTATTTCTGAAAAAATTCAAAATCCGTTTAAATTCGTACAGCCGTCCCACTGTGTGCTGCCTGACCATAACGTCACGTGATTACTATCGTCCGTTAGTGCCAGTAGTGCAATTCCGGCTATGGTCAGACGCGGCGTGTCCCTGTGCGCCGCACGCATTTCGCTCGAATGATGCAATTTTTTTAATTGTAAAAATTAATTTTTTTGCGCATTTCTTAAGTTTGATAAATCTCTTACAATGTTTATTAATATTTTTTTCTGGATGGGAAGTATATTTTCAAAAACTTCTACAAAGTATTCCGAAACTACAAAAACGTTATAGGCTTCAATAAAAACTACTACATTTGATGTAGTTTCAGAAATTCAGAGAATTCACAGAATTGAGGACATTCAGAGGAATCAGGGTATTCAGAGAATTCCGGTAATTTAGAAAATTCAGGGAATTTATAGAATTAACTGAAGTCCAGAAATGCGGAGAATTCAGGGATTTCAGAGAATTCATAGATTGGAAGGAATTTTGCGAATTTAGGGTTTTCAAAGAATTAAAGGAATTTAGAGAATTCAAGGACTTTAGAGAGTACAAGGAATTCAGAAAATATAAGAAATTTCGAGTATTCAGACAATTCAGACAATTCAGGAAATTCAGAGAATTCAGAGGATTCAGGAAATCCAGAGATTTCAGGGAATTCAGGGTATTCAGAGATTCCAGAGAATTCAGGGAATTCAGAGAATTCAATAAATTTAAGAAATTCAGAGAATTCAGAGAAATCAGCGTATACAGAGAATTCTGGTAATTTAGGAAATTCAGGGAATTCATAGAATTCAGGAAATTCACAGAATTCCGGGAATCAATAGATTCGAAGAAATTTTGCAAATTCAGGGTATTCAGAAAATTGAAGGAATTCAATGAGTTCAAGGAATTCAGAATATATGAGGAATTTGGAAAATTCAGAGAATTCCGGAAATTCAGGAAACTCAGAGAATTTCGAGAATTCAGGGTCTTCAGAGATTTCAGAGGATTTAGGGAGTTCAGGGAATTAAGAGAATTAAAAAAATTCAAGAAATTCAGAGAATTCACAGAATTGAGGGAATTCAGAGGAATCAGGGTATTTAGAGAATTCAGGTAATTTAGAAAATTCAGGGAATTCATAGAATTAACTGAAGTCCAGAAATACAGAGAATTCAGGGATTTTAGAGAATTCTTATATTGGAAGGATTTTTGTGAATTTAGGGTTTTCAGAGAATTCAAGGAATTTAGAGAATTCAAAGACTTCAGAGAGTTCAAAGAATTCAGAAAATATGAGACATTTGGAGAATTCAGACAATTAAGGAATTCAGGAAATTCATGGAATTCAGGAAATTAATAGATTCAAAGAAATTTTGCAAATTCAGGATATTTAGAAAATTAAAGGAATTCAGAGAATTCAAGGACTTCAGAGAGTTCAAGGAATTCAGAAAATATGAGAAATTTTGAGAATTCAGACAATTCAGGGAATTGAGGAAATTCAGGGAATTCAGGAAATTCAGAGAATTCAGAAAATTTAGGAAATTCAGACAATAAAAAAATTTAAGAAATTAAGAGTATTCAGAGAATTAGGGGAATTAAGAGAAATCAGGGTATTCAGAGAATTCTGGTAATTAAAGAAATTCAGGGAATTCAGAGAATCCATAGAATTCATGAAATTCATAGAATTCAGGGAAGTAATAGATTCGAAGAACTTTCGCAAATCCAGGTTTTTCAGAAAATTGAAGGCATTCAGAGAGTTCAAGGAATTCAGAAAACATGAGGAATAATTCATATAATTCAAGGAATTCAAGAAATCGTGGGCATTCCTTAAATTCTGAAAATTGAAGGAATTTTCAGAATTTACAGAATACCTTGATTCCGGAAATTCTGAGGATTACTCAAATTTCTGAATTCCCAGGATTCCTTGAATTCTCTACATTCCTTGAAGTTTGGGAATTTTCTTGAAGTTTCTGAATTCCTCAAATTCGCTGAATTCCTCAAATTCGCTGATTTCCTTGAATTCTTTGAATTCTTGAAAATATCTGAATTCCTTGAATTCCTTGATTGCCTTGAATTCTATTGATTTCTTAAATTTTCTCAATTCCTCGAAAACCACGAATTCTTTGAAACTGAATGTGTGTAAACTGACATTGGGTAGGGTCGGCCTCAGGAATATGGGATTTCTACAATTTTGCACATGACAAAATTCTTCCTCTTATTTGTTCTTTAGAGTTAGAAATTTTCCCGCTAAAATATAAAAAATGTGTATTATCTAACAATCAAACTTCGGGCTGTAAAATGTTATTATCAAGCTAGAACATATAGATTTCAACCAATTTTGATAAATTTATGGAAATTACCTGTGGAGTGACGCATATAGTTTGTATATTCGGAAACAATCATGAATTTTTATTCGAAAAAGCGCTTAAGACTTTGCCAATTTGAGTGAAATGGTAGAAAGAAAGAATTAGTGAGGTTTTAGTAATAGCGGAATTCTCTTTTTTTTGTTTTTATGCAAGTTAAACTATATCTCTATCTATGATTTCCGAAAATCGCGGGAAAAAGAAGTCGGGGTTTTTGTGATTTTTTTTCTTTTTAGAAAAATGTAAAATAACGTTACCAGTTTTTATTATTTCTTGATTTTTTTTACATATTCCAAAAAAGTTACAGGGTGCCTAAGATCATAGGATAAGAAATTCACACCATCAAAAAAAGACTTTTTTTCTCATCATCTTGACAGTCTGGTCTGGTTCAGGTTTGGCACTGATCGGCGAGCCAAGAACAAAAAGTTCCAAGTTCGATCAAAAAATTTTTTTTACATATTTCAAAAAAGTTACAGGTGCTTGAAAAGATAGAAAATCAGAAATTCACACGATCAAAAAAAAAGACTTTTTTTCTCATCACCTTGACGAAAATTCCATATTTTCTATAGGTTTTGAAAATAATTGGAAAAATTGAGTTCACATTTTTGAAAAGTATAGGGAAAATGTCTGTTAATTTACTCAATTTTCCTATATAATAAATAGATTTAAATTTCTTAAGATATGATGATAAAAGTTTTATTTTATTTTATAAGTAATTTTATTTCTTTTATCTGTGTAGGTTTCAGACGATATGTACCCAAGCACATATGAAGAAATACAGCATACTCTTATGAGTCCCGAAAAAAAGTAAAGTGAAATAATTTATGGATATCAGCTAGATCTGAAATAATAACCTTCAGACTTTTTTCCAGTTTGATCAGCATTTACAGAAAATTAAATTCTGTCGAAAGACAAGGAATTTTAAAAGATGAATCATATAGTGACTGGCTGGTATAAATGTAACATATTGTAGAATATTCATTAATTTCACACTGCGATCACGAATTTCTTTATCAATAAATTCTCTCCAGCTTAAAAAAATGAGTGTCATTGGTATTCTGGCCTTTGCTTTAGCAGTTTTTGTTCATTCTATTGGTAAATATATACACATATATATATTAGAGTGGTCCAAAATTTTTTTCTCGAATTTTCATGCATATCGCTTCCAAATTTGTTTGAATCCACAAAAAAATAAATGCGTTTTTTTAAATGATATTTAAAAGTTCTGCGAGCCCCAATCTTTGACTTATTGCTTTTAGAGAACAGTTTTCATCCCTAAAACCGATCGAGTGTCAGTAAAATCCTAAAATTTCTCAGCAAGTCAAATCAGAATTCGTGCCGGTCACAGAAATATCAATATTTTGTAATTAGAAAAACATTTGGAAATGCGAAAAATCTTTGATATTAGAATTTGTTTTAAATAGTTTTCATCCCTATAATAGTTCGAGCGTTAGTAAACCCCAACAAAAATTTAAATAGTCTCATCAGAATCTGTGCCGGATAGAGAAATATCAATATTTGACTAGTTTCGGACAAAAGTTACACAAAGTAGTGAAATGCTACGAACATTTAGAAAATTGCTTGAAAAAAAATTAATATAATATTAAAATTTTTTAACTCTAATTTTACATAAGAAACAAGATTTTTTGTGAATTTTATTCAGAATCGTCAATATTAGGTGAATCAACTTGAAACTCATCATTACTCTTCACAATTAGCTATAGAATACAAATAATTACTTTCTGAATATCATCTCTCTTTGAAAAAGAATTGTTTTCATTACATTATATACTAATTTTTACTGCCAAGCGGATGTTTACATAATTTGTTTGAACAATTCGTTGTTTTCTTTAGCAACTTTTCTATCAGAAAAGAGTTAGAAAGTTG
The DNA here is from genome assembly GCA_932178445.1 of Andricus quercusramuli. NCBI lineage: Eukaryota > Metazoa > Arthropoda > Insecta > Hymenoptera > Cynipidae > Andricus > Andricus quercusramuli. The sequence goes on from CAKNXH010000114.1 coordinate 38,215, forward strand.
CAGTTTTTTCCAAATTTTTCATCTTAATTTTAAATTTCCAGATGAATCCAGGTGATTAATTTAATTTAATGGAAATAGTGGTTTAAACGATTTACTATTATTCATAATAATATTCTCTTAGAATAATGTTAGAAAGTTGCAGTTTGTTATAAAATTTTTCATTTTTAGTTCACTTTTCAATTAGAGTAAGGTAAAAATTAATTCGAGTTAACAAATCTAATTGTTCAAACAATCATTTATTGTTTCTAACTATCTCCATCTACAGCAATGCTTTATAGTTGCGTTTTTTCTGAAAATGTTCAACTTTTTGTGCGCTTTCCACAAAGGACGATAATAATTAAATAAATTAAATAAATAAATTTTTCAGCTTTCCTTAAACTTTTTAGTTAGAAACAAATAATAAATTATGATATTGAATTAAACCAAAAGGTTTTCAGTAATTATTTCAAAAAAATGTACCTGCAATATGATGCATATAGAAAATTTGAAGAATATTTCGAATATCTATTTTATTTATAAAAAATGTGTTGACAAAGAAGAAAAGAATTGTCTAAAAATGATTCTCCCTATTGTTTATTTGCTATTTCTCTATAACAGAAAAGACTCCGAAAATTCCAACAAAGAGAATGCATTGATTTTTTTTGTGGATTTGAACAAATTTGGGGTTGATATACATGAAAATTGGAGAAATTTAAATATTAATGGTCAGGGAAAATAAAAAATTGGTAAGGGAAAAATTAGGGAATTTGGAAAATGAGGTTTGTGGTATGGCATTCTTGTTAGTAATTTATTTGCCTTCAGTTACTTCCTCCTACAGCTTATATTTTCAAATAGAAATTTTATTTTGCTGAAAATCCAATTGTATTGGTAAAAATTTAACTTTTGTATTAAAAATTCATATTTTGAACCAATTTGTTATAATTATTATTATTTTTTTTTGTTGAAGGTTCATCTCTTTGGTTGAAAATTAAACTATGCTATTTAAAATTCTATTTTCTTGGTTATAAATTAATTTTTGAAACGTAAAATGTGACTTTTTTATTTTTTATTGAAAAATGATCTTTTTTATTTAAAAATCCTTTTTTTGGCAGAAAATCAAATTTTTGGGGGAAATTTCCTTTTTTTTGGTTAAAAAGGCAACTGTTTGGTTGCAAATTAATTTTTTGTTCAAATTCATTCATATTCATATGTTTCATGACTGAAACATTTTATTTCTTTATAATTCGCCTTTTTTGTTAAAAAATTAAAATACTTTGTGGTAATTTAGAATAATTTATTGAACATTTATTTTTTGAGTGAAAAATTCGAGAATAAGGTCTAGAATTTATCTCTTCGGTTGAAAATCAAACTATTCTATTGAAAATTCATCATTTTGGTAGAAAGTTAATATTTTTTGGTTGAAAATATAACTGTTTTGTAGAAATGTCTTATTGACTTTGAAAATTGGTCTTTTTGGGTTAAAAATGGAATGACTTTGTTAAAAACTATTTTTTGCTAGTCGCAGATTCATAATTTCATTTTAAAATTCATCTATTTGCTTAAAAATTATTTGTTCTTTGAATGAAGATGAAGGTTTTCCACTGTTTGTTGAAAACATATATTATTTAATTAAAAATGTAGGTATTTTGTTGAAAATCAATCTTTTTAGTCGAAAATTAGTTTCCTTGTTTAAAAATTGGACTAATTTGTTAAAAATAAAAATATCTTGTTGAGAGTTCTACTCTTTGGCTGGAAAAATAATTATTTTGTTGAAAATTCGGGGGATTTTTTGGTTGAATGATCAACTATTATATTTTTTGAGATTTTTGGTTAACGCTGAATTTTTTTTCTTTAAAATTTCAATATATGGTTTAGAATTCATCTTCATGAGGAGAAAATTTCAGTACTTGATTAACAATTCAACTATTTTGTTGAAAAATAAATTATTTGTTTGAAAATTCAAGAATTTTTTCAATAAGTCATATTTTTTGCCATTAATTCAACTTTTTTTAACATTCATCTATTCGGACCTAAAATTCCGTTCGATTAAATTTGATTGAAAATTCATCTATTTTGTTCAAAATTCAACTATGGTCTAAAAATGTTAACTATTTGATTGGAAGTGCATGGTTGACGTTGAATATTTTTCGTTCAAAAATTCCACCACTTAGTAAAAAATGAATCTCTGTAGCTTGAGAATTCAACTACTTTGTTGAAAAGTAAACGTTTTTTGTTTTGGAAAGTCATGTTTTTAGGTCGAAAATTCAACTTTTTTGTGGAAAATTAGTCCTTCGGAATGGAAAATTGATAATTTATGGTGGAAAGTTCATGTTTGCTGGTTAAAGTAAATAAATTCAAAATAATTATTGGAAATCATTTTATTCCGTTTATAAAAGATTTTATTTTCAAAATATCACGCGATTAAAATGCTCGTTTTTGAATATGAATGGTCAGTAAAATTCGGGGAAAATTCAGAGAATTATGAAATTATGTTTTTCATCCACGATTTTTTAGGGTCTATCAAATTCTAGCTTAACCGCAGTGAAAATTTATCATCGATCCACGACGCGTCCTCATGAGTTTCAGCCGAAATTCAGTAAGCTGGTCCTACATTCTAACATAAGACTCATTGATGTAAAAAAGCAATTTTTTTATCACGTCAGCTCATCTTTTAGGAGCTGCTACTCTTGAGCCCAGTAGAAGCAGAATGTCGATCGAATTGAAAAGTTGGGAAATTATTCAGAAAACAGTTTGTTGGATTTAAAAACAACAACAACAAAAATTGTTCTCGAACTATTCATAATTCCATAAGGTAGACTAGAAAAGAGCGAGGCAGCCAGTGGGGCGAGGCATCCAATTCCTTCTTATTCCCACAGCGTTATTTGAAATTGCGCGCCTTTTGTAATGGAGGTCGGTTAGGTTAGTATATTCGGGTATCAATATTTTTGTTGCCTGTCGTCAACACTGTGGCCAGAACTTGCCTACTATCTCACCCTAGAGGAGGTGTGTGGACGATTCGTGGACTGCCCATTTTTTCTTTATTCAAAATTGTTTGGTTAGACAGCTTTGTCTTCAGAAAACAGATTTGCGGTATTTGTTCGTACTTCACGTCGATTTGCTACCATAAATATTGATTTAATAAATACAATATTTATTCACATAAAACACCCATTTCTAATGTTTCAGTTGGCCCGGGTTTTCCACCACCAGCTAAATTTAGGACATTCCTAATTGAAGCACAGGTTTATCCTCATGCTTACATCAGGCATGTAGCGGGAGGTCCCCTACAATTAGTCACAGGTCTGTTAGCTGTATATAAAAGGAAAGATGTGATCGTTGGATGGAACTTAAATGATCGTCTTCGTCTAGTATATAATTTTCAAGGCCACCCAACTATCCGAAATACAACATCCAACACGACCGAATTTTTAGATTATGCACTTGCTCAAGAATTAGGGATAGTTGAAGATTTGGAAGCACAACTTCTTCAAGCCGTTTCAATGAATCACTAACTCGATTTGATTGTGGGGGGGGGGGGGTCCAGTCATATGTAACAGAATGGCGAAAAATTTTAAGGAAAAATCGAAATTTTCGTTACGTTATTAATGGATCGCCCCTCATATTTGACCCATCGTCCAAACCTTTCAAACTCTACAAAGTGTCAATTTTATTTGTCAAAATAAAAAACGACCTGTCAAAATTATATTTTAGTAAATAGTTGTCAAACCTCCATTTGTTTCTTCTAATACAAAAAAAAATTAATTTCAATCAGTTTTCGAGATGTAGAAGTGAAATATTTTATAAGAGTTTTACTATACTTTTCATATGTGCTTAACTGCGTAAAAGTAATAATTATTTATGACCGGGATATAACTGAGAATAACTTCTATTTTTCACAAATAATTGTTATAAAGAAATTCACTTATATTGCGTCTCTGAACATAGAACCTTTTTTTTTACTGAATCATTTCACTTTATCTCAAGGAAAATAGCTTGATATAAGATTCATTCAACAAAAACTTCTCTGAAGAATAATACCAAGATAAAATTATTAATATTGTGACACAAGAAATTAACAGTGAACAAAAATTATTATTGTCATGAGAAAAAGCACTTTCATCGCGTTTTTGTATGTAGAACATTTTCATTCTCTTAATCCAACAATTCAACTATTTTGGTAGAAAATTAACTCTTTCCCTAAAAATTCAACTGTTCTGTGAAAAATTCGAAAGGTCAAATTCTTTGTTAAAGATGATTTTTTCTGGTTAAATATTCACCATTTTAGTTGAAAGTTCATTTCTCTGCTGAACAATTATTTTTTCAAACTGATAATTCAGCTATTCCATTTTGAGTTGAAAATTGTTAGTTTTCAGTTGAAACATATATACTGTTGAAAATTCGTTTTTTTGGTAAAAAATTATTCTTTGCGGTTGAAAATTCCTTTTTTTAGTTGAAATTCAACTGCTTAGTTGAAAGTTGATTTCCATTGTCAAAAATTTATTTTTCTGTTGAAGATTCAGAATTTTAGTCGAAAATTGAACTATTTGAATGAAAATTCATCTATTTAGTAGAAAATTTATGTATTTCGTTCAAAATTAGTTCCTTTTTTAGGAAATTATTCCTCTTGGTTTTTGTCGATTTAATGCCGGTCTTTGATCTATTCAGTCTGAATCAAATTATTTATAATTTTTAGCTGTAAAAAACTTCTTTTTCGTCACAAATACCGTAATTTAATCGAGAAAAAAATTATCCTTCTTTTTACTAAAAAATTATTACTTCTTCTAAGAAAATGTAGCTGTGTTATCTACATTTCTAGATGTGTTACCTGAATATCTAGCTGTTTTAGCTAATTTTGCCATCTAGAAATTATCTACCTATTTATATAGATAATTTCTAAATGGCAAAATTTAGCTGGAACAGCTAGATATTTAGGTGACACAGCTATATTTTCTTAGAAGACAAAATCCAGCTGATCCTTTAGCTAAAACAGCCAAACCATTTTTTTCAGTGCTTAATTAAAAGTTGAACTGGATATTAATCTTTTCTATGATAGTATTAATTATTCTCGAGATGAAAAGATGTGACTCCAAGAAGGTAAACTATATTCTTTGATCAAGAATGCGAAGTGAATTGATATAGTGTGAGTGAATTGTTTATAATTATTTATAAAATTATATATTTTTTCAAATATCCTTCAGGAGAAAAATGAGTAGGGAGTGAAATGATAGCAAAAAAAATATTTTATGTAATTGTGCTTCTCATTGTAATATTAGTAATGTGGAATGGTCAATTCCATGCATTTAATGCCTATTTTAGTCCAACTTTAGATGTTAAATTTGATTATATTCTTCAATCAGAAAAATGTAACAAATTTATTTCACTTAGCGTGTATTTTTTATTTTAATCAACATTTTTCTATCAGGCTTCATGATTCAATAATACGGAACTGATTTTATAAATCTAAATTTCGTTGAAATTTATCAAAGATGATTCTTTGCAAAAAAATACAGCAGACTTATATCTCTCTAACCAAACGTAAGTTTCAGCTACGTTAAGGAAAAAACGTTTTTTTATGTAAAAACTCTATTGTAAACATATAAGTTTAATTAATGTTAATTGAAATTTAACTCAACAAAAAAGTCGTAATAAAATGCTCCAATTAATCGAAATTTGGGTTTAAAATAATAAGTTGAAAAAAGAATATTTCTCAAATTTTAACCAGTGTCCAATAGTACACTATTTGATTTCTTTAATTGAGTAAATAGTTTTTGAAAAATCATTTTTTTATCTCCAAGACGGACAAAGACACAATAATTTTAATACAGACAAATGTTTCTTCCTTTAACGGTTATTTAACTTTAAATTTAAAATAACGAAAGTTAAGGAAACAATTTTTTCAAACATAACTTTTCTCGGATGTACAGTGTTAACCGATTACTATTTCTGAATAAATTTTTTTTTATTTCGAAATTTGAAAAAAATGTTCAATATTAGGTAAATCGAGTTGAAACTTAAGATTTCTCGCTACAATTACCAATATCATACGAATCATAACTTATTTTTTAAATATCACCCTCATATGTCTGTTTTATTGGGCCTCAAAACCACTCTTTTTCCACTTTTTTTTAAATTCAAGTGTTCGTATTATTCATAACTGAATGTTTAAATAAATCATTCAAACAATTTATCAATATTTATAAGAATTTTTTCTTAGAATAAAGCTAGAAAATAGCAGTTTTTTTTCAAATTTTTACGTTTTAAAAAATTTTAAGGTTAGATCCAATAACCAATAACTGTTTAAAGAAATTATTATTAATTATGACTATCTTCTCCTGTAGTAATGCTGTATAGTTGCGATTTTTTTGAAGTTTCCACTTTCTGGCAACTTTTCACTTGAAGCGAGATAATAATTAATGCAAATTAACAAACCTTATTATTTGAATATGTTATTATTGTTTTTAACTACCTTATCCTATAGTAATGCTATACGTAGCTACGGTTTCTTCTGAAATTTTCCACCCTACCTCAAAATTTTACTTAGTGAGATAATAATTATTGCAAATTAACAAACATAATTATTTTGAAAATTTATTATTGTTTTTGATAATATTCTCTTTGATTAATGCTAGAAAGTTACGATTTTTCCGAAATAATACAAAGAAAATTTACATTTAATATGATTCATATACAAAATTTGAATTATCTAGGTGGAGATCGTTATGTGCAATAATAATTTATTAAAATAATTACGTTCTTCAACTTGCAATAATAATTACTCCACTAAGTAAAAAGTTGAGAAAAAGTGAAGAATTGCTGAAAAACCGCAACTATCTACCACTGCTTTAGGAGAATAATGATGATGACTTGTATATACAATTATACTTGTTAAATTTCATTGATTTTCAGCTCGCTCTAAGTGAAAAGTGGACGAAAAGTTGAATTCTTCCGAAAAATCTGCAACTCTCTATCATTATTCAAAGATAATATAATCAAAAACAATATTAAATTGCTGTAAAAATAATTTTTGCTACATTGAATCAATTATCACGTCACTCTAGTGAAAAGTTGACGAAAAGTGGAAAACTTTGAAACAAACTGCAATTTTCTAGCATTATTGTAAGAGAATATTAGTATAAAAAACCGCGACTTTCTAACAACATTCTAAGAGAAAATTGCTGAAAACAATAACAGATTGTTTGAAAATTTTATTTAAAAATCTAATTATCACTTCTAAGTAATATTTTATGTATTATCAATAATTTGTATTGAAAAAAACTACAAGAAAATATATATTTTTTGACACGACGCAATTTTTTAACGACAGGTAACAACCAAAACTTCATGTTACACAGTAGGTTTTTGTATTTTAGTTCCTTTTAACTCATCATACAACACGATTTTTTTTTAGAAATGACCAAATTTTTTCTGATGAAGGCCCGCAGTGAGAGCCGAAACGTAGAAGAAAATAAAACGATTCTTTAACAACTACAATCGTTAATTTAAAATGCTTATTTATTTATTGGACCGCAAGACCGAAAAAAGAGAAGTTTTTTGAACATTCAAATTTTGAAAATCATACTTAGCGCGAAAAACTCGCAAAGCCCAATTTTTTACTAATGGGTGTTTTTTGAGACCATATAAATCAAACTTGTGACCATAATACTTGAAAATAATTATATATTTGTATTCCATAGCTGATGCTGAAGAGGAATGTTGAGATTCAAGATGATTCACTGGATACTGAAACTTCAGGATAAAATTTACAAAAACATATTTTTTCTAATGGGAAAGCTCAATGTTCACAAAATTAATATAATATTAATTTTGAATTTTGAATTTATCGACTAATTTAAAAGAAATCAGTTGAAAAAACCTTCATTGATGAATTGATTGACCTATTTATATTCCTGTATTTTTATGGTAAAAATTTAGAAATAATTGAAAATATTTTCCTTGTTGAATAAAATTTCTTTAGAAAATAATTAATGCTTCTTCTAGTCAAAGCAAGTTAATATTTGAAGGCAGATATAACGTCGATCAACAAGTATATCAGACTATGATCACAGTTTGAGAAAAAATTCCAGCGTAACAGGTGTTTGTTGATACAACGTTATCTCTGCCCAGATATCGTTATCTTAATAATCAGAAATTCAGGCTTTCAAATTTTTGTAATTTTTAGAAATTATATATGGATTATTTCTGAAAAAAAATTAAAATCCGTTTAAATTCGTACATTTGTCCTACTGTGTGCCGCCTGACCATAACGCCACGTGATTCAGTGGTGCAATTCCGGCTATGGCCAGACACGGCGTGTGGCGTACGCCACTCGCATTTCCCTTTAATGATGCAATTTTTTTAATTCTATAAATGAAATTTTTTACGCATTTCTTAAGTTTATGAAATCTCTTGAAATCTTCGATTATATATTTTTTGTAGGATGGAAAGAATATGTTTGAAAACTTCTGTAAAGTATACTCTCTAAATCTGAAATTCTAAGAATCTAATATTTTATTAGTCAGGGAAAGTCAGGAATTAAAAAAAAACTTTGCGAGAGTCAGGGAATCTCTGTAAGTGGCACTTTGAATAAATAACTGTCAATGATATTAAAATCGGAATTTTCAAACTTGAATTTCAAATTGTTTTATTCCGTTTATAAAAGATTCTTCGTAACAAGATTGATATCCGGGTCTTTAAATAATGATATTCAAGATAAAAAATTGATTGAGGAAAAATTAGAAAATTTTGAAAATTAAGTTTTCCGGCCACTCTGATATAATATTTCTGTTAGTAATTTATTTGCTTTGTATTTAGGATTATTTGGTTAAAAATTCAACAATTTTGTTGAATGATAATCCTTTTTGTTTGAAAGTTCAACCGCCTTGTTGAAAATTCCTCTTTTAAGCATCAAATTCTGCTGTTCTGGAAATTGATTGAATTCAACTGTTTTTTATTCTAATACCAATTTTCTTATTAAATACTAAGCTACTTGATTGGAGGTTATCCAAATGGTAAACAATTTTTTTTATAACAAAATTTTTATTTGAGTTTAAAATTCAACTACTTGGGTAAAAGTTGAACTCATTTATGATAAATTTATTTTTTTGGTGGAAGGTTCATTTCTCAGATTGAAATTTTAATTATCTTTTCGGAAATTATTTTGTTTGTTTGTTTGAAATTGATTTTTTCGACGGAAAATTGATTTACTTGATCTTTGATTGAAAATGTATCCTTTCTAGTTGAAAATTAGTATTATTGGTTTCAAATTTTCTCTTTTATTTAAAAAAATGAAATTTCTTTATTGGAAATAAACTTTTCTGTTGAACATTCAACAAATATTGTTGAAAATTCGTCTTTTTGGGCATCTTTTTAGATAAAAATGCAACTGTTTGATTGGAAATAAATCTTATTTGGTTGAGGATTAAACAATTTTGTTAAAAGTTTGTCTTTTTTTCGACTTCAACTCTTTCTGATTAAAAATCAAAATCTTTTTTGGTTGAAATATCTACTATTGCATAATTCGTTGAAAATTCATTGTTTTTATTTAAATATTAAACTACTCAATTGATGTTCGGATCACTTTGTGAAAAAAATCATTTCCTCGTTGATGATTCATAATTTTTATTGAAAATTCATCTCTTCCTTTGAAAATTCGTTTTTTCTTCTAACTGAAAATTTAACTATTCTACATGAAAATTTATCATTTTATGTTGGCTGAAAATTCCTCTCTTCGATTGCAAGTGTAACTATTCGATTAAAAATTGATATTTAATTGTGAACTCAATTACTTGGGAAAAAATTGTACTACAATATTGAAAATGTAGTTTTTTTTTGTCAAAGTTGCATCTCTCAGATGAAAAATTTGAATGTTTTGCTGAGAATTCGTTGTTTTTTATTTTAAATTAATGTTTGGAATAGAAAATTTTGTATTTTATTTTTTGTTGAAAATATATATTTTTTGTTGTTAAAAAGTAATTCTCTTGGTTTAAAATTTTTCATTTTTGATTAAAAATTGAACTTCTTGGTTGAATATTAACTTTTTTCGTTGAAAATTTAAGTCTTTTGCAGAAAATTGTTTCTATTCGTCTTGACAATTCACCAATTTATATTAACTTTTTTTTTTCTTTATGGGCTGAAAAGTCTCTATTTGTTGAAAATTCGCCTTTTTGGTTTTAAAATTTGTTTTCATAGGTGGAAAATTCAACTAATTGATTACAAATTCAACTATTTTGTTAACAAGTCAACACTTTGGTTGAAAATTTAACTATTTTGTTAAAAAAAATTTTTTTTTGTTGTTCAAATATCAAATATAACATTTTTCATTGAGAATTATTCCGTCTTGTTGAAAAATCAAATATCTTCTAAAAAATCCGACTTTTTAGTATAAACATTCAACGACTTGGTTGAAAGTTGAACTATTTTGTTGAAAAATCATCTTTTTTTAATTGAAAATTAACTTTTTTGCGGGAAATTTGTCTTTTTGGGACTAGAGGTTCACTTTTTGTAAAATATTCGACTTTTCAGCTGGAAAATTCAATTATTTGGTTTAAAATTCGACCGTTTGATTAAAAAGTTACATGCCATCTAAAAAAATTAGTCCTGTTAGTTCTGACATTCAACTGCTTGGTTGAAAGTTTGACTATTTTGTTGAATAATCATCTTATTTGATTGGAAATGCATTTTTTTGCGGAAAATTGGTCTTTTTGGGGTTAGAGGTAAACTTTTTTCTAAACCGTTTAAATTTTTAACTTGCAAATACAATTATTTGGTTCAACTGTTTTGTTGAAAATTGGTCCTTCTTTTTCGAAAATTCTTCTTTTCAGTTACAAAAGTAATCTGTTTCAGGTGAAATAAGAAAAAAATTCATTTTTAAATTTCAGTGTCCTTTTTTTTAATTTCATTTATAAAAGATTCTATGTTGAGAATATTACAAAACTGAAATGCTGTTCTTCAAATATTCATGGTCAGAAAAAATATAAAAAAATTGTCAGAAAAATATCGGGGACACGTCGTGGATTTTTACAAATGATGTTTTTCGGCCTCCCTGAATATCTAAAATCTGATATTCTGCTAATTGAAGTTCCTTCTCTATCAGATAATAAATTTTCTTTTTATAAATTTTTTTCAGACTCAATTGAAGAAAATCCGCATCAAGAAGAGTTCCGTCTCTAATTCTAGGAAAACAAAGTTTATACAAATGAGCGAATTTGTAGCAATAACGTAATCGACGAAGGCATTTAAGGAGTGTCTTTTTGTCTCTATCTCCCCGAGTAGGGTCGTTTCGATTCCCATTCTTCGGCACTTCGTCTCCCTCGCGAAGCCTCCCTCTTTGCTTGCGAAATCTTCACCGCCGCTTTTTTTATGGGGAACCAATAATGAACTTTTTTCAGTATAAAAGTTGATTTGTAGCGGTATCTCCTTCATGCTGCCGGACTATGAAAAGTATCTTGCTCTCGCTCGCGATATCACTCGCGGCATTGCTCATTACTCACGGCTTCTTATCGTTTTTACCGCCCCCCACTGAGAACCCATTGCGTTCGCCTTCTGCAGAATTCTGTTCTACCCAACCCCTAACTCACCCCGACTTATTCTTCCTGCATTTTTTTTCTCGTAATAATGTAAGGCTCTGCTAGTTCATCTCCTATCAGTTTTGTTTCACATAGGTTGATGGCACCAAAGGTCGTCCGAGAAATTATTAGGTCTATACTTTTTTTCATTAACAAATATAATTGAATTATTCGAATAAATATTTTTAGAGGGGTTAAAGTAAATCATTGAAGGGTGAAACATTTGAATAGATTTGGAAGAAAGTTAGGTGGATTCAGGTTAAGAGATGACGAAAATAGAACTACCAACAAACAAAGGAAATTATATTTTGGCAATAACTATTGTTTCTAAATTTCGTTTCTGTTTTGAAAATGTAAATATTACCGCTTACTTGTTTTTGTAAAATGTGTCATTTTGGGCAAAAGCGAAGAAATTTCCTGTCTGAACGTTTTTCAATTACAAAATGAACGTTCTAAGGAATTCGCCAGATTTATAAGTGTGTATCTGTGAGTTCCAAGAATATCAACTACCTTTTCTTAGCTCTTTATAACATTTCTTGAAAGGGTTTTTTATATTAAAACTTTTATCATTAACATAATTAAAAGTTCATGCAAGAACATAAAAGATGCTTTGACTCTAGAAGAATCGATTGAGCTATAATATTAGTACCTTTTATTCAAAATTGAGGATGTTATGGAGCTTCTTTACTTTTCTCTTGCACTCCATTTTCCTACACTTTTCCTCCACTTCTTCGTCCTTTTTTCTTATGCAACTCCTCAAACCATGCACACATGATTCAATTTCTCCTATGCATCTCCTGCATTCCTGCTACCCCCTTTCTTGCACTTTTCCTGGATACCTATGTTCCTTTTTCCTGCATTTCTTCTGCACTCGTACGTAACTTTTTCCCACACTTCTTCTGCTCTCCTCAAGTCCCATTTCCTACACTTCTCCAAATAAGCCTGCGTTTCTTTTTTCTAGACTTCTCCTGAACTCCTGAGTTTCTTTTCCCTTTACTTCTCCTACACTCCTACTTTCTTTTTCCCTACACTTCTGCTGGACTCGTGCGTCCCTTTTTCCTACACTGCTCTTGCACATCTGTGTCCCTTTCTCCTACACTTCTCTGGACCTTATGCATCCCTTTTTCAGACACTTCTCCTATATCCCTGCGTTCTTTTTTCCTATACTTTTCTTGAATACCTGCGTTCCTTTTTCCTGCACTTCTCCTACACTCGTGAGTCACTTTTTCCTACACTTCTCCGGCACTCCTGCGTTGCTTTTCCCTACGCCTTTCCTGGACTTCTAAGTTTCTCTGAGTTTCCTTTTCCTACATTTCTCCTGCACTACTGCTTTCTTTCTGCTAGACTTCAGCTGAACTCGTGCCTCCCTTTTTCCCACACTTCTCTAGTCCTCCTGCATCACTTTTCATACACTTCTCCTATACCCCTGCGTTCCTTTTCTCTACACTGTTCTTGGGTACCTGCGTTTCTTTTTCCAGCACTCTTCCTACACTCCTCTGATACTGCAGCGTTGCCTTCCCCTACACTTTTCCTGGACTTCTGTGTTTTTTTCTTACACTTCTGCTGCTGTCCTGCGGTCCTTTTTCATGCACTTCTCCTATACGCCTGCGTTGCTTTTTTTCACTTTTTCTGCACTCCTGAGTTTCTTCTTTTTTACACTTCTTCTACACTTCTGCTGGACTCATGCGTTCCAACACTCATCCTGGACTCCTGCTTCGCTTTCTTGTACACTTCTTCTGCACACCTGTGTCCCTTTTTCCTATACTTTTTTAGCCCTTCTGCCTCTTTTTTCATACACTCCTCCTTAACCCCTCCTTTTCTTTTTCCTGCACTTTTCTTGGATACCTGCATTCCCTTTTCCGAAATTTCTCCCACACTTGTAAGTCACTTCTTCCCCCACTTTTCCTGCTGTCCTGCGGTCCTTTTTTTTACACTTCTCCTGTACTTCTGCTCTCTCTTTTCTTTTACTTCTGCTAGACTCGTGCGTCCCTTTTTCCTGCACATCTCCTATATTCCTGCTTTGCTCTTTCCTTTACTTCTTCTGCACACCCGTGTCCCTTTTTCCTATACTTTTCTAGCCCTCCTGCATCCCTTTTTCATACACTTCTCCTTAACCCCTGCGTTTCTTTTTCCTAAACTTTTCTTGGATACCTGCGCTCTTTTTTCCTGCACTTCTCCTACACTTGTGCGTCACTTTTTCCTACACTTCTCCTACACTCGTACATTGCTTTTCTCTACACTTCTCCTGGAGTTCTGCGTTTCTGTTTCCTACACTTCTCTTGTACACCGGCGTCCTTTCTTCCTCCATATTTTCAGTACTCCTGCATCCCATTTTCCTACACTTCTCCTGAACTCCTGCTTTCCTTTTTTCTACATTTGTTCTGCACCCCGGTGTTCCGTTTTGCTTTCTTATAGAAGAAGGTTCTTCACATCTGTGTGAATGGATGATTTTTTTTGCATTATATAATGTTTTGAAAATGGATATTTACAGTAAAACTTTTTTATTAACATAATTCAAAGTTGATGTAAGAGTATTAACAATTCCTTGACTCGAGTCTAATTACTTGACCTATAATATTAATCAATTTTGTTTAATAGAATGAAAAAGACTCCCTAATTCAAGGCGAATAGATTGAGTTATTATTTCAACCAATTTTACATACAATGTAACGAAAAAACTATACAATATTGAAAAAAAGGTGTAGATACATTTTTAAATTTTCCAAACAGTATTATACATTTTCAAATTAAATAATTTGTTGCAAGTTATATTGGTATTTCCCTATACTTATTGAACTTCTTTTACTTTTTTTATTTAATATAAAAATATCAAAAGAAAATATTATTCATAGTAGAAATCTTCCCATAGCTTTTCTGTGATAAAAGAACCATCGTGTATTCTTTCAAAAATGTTAAAATTATCATCTTTTTCTATTCTTTGTTATTTTGTATTTATTGTAAATAATCATTTTTAAATTGATCAAAAGTGAAATTTCAGTTTTTCTTAGGAAGATAAAAAACAACTTTTTCTAGCTATAGAAATGTTTTGTAGAAAAAGACACTTGATTATTTTAAGATATAAAAAGTGATGTTTCAAACGAATTATCAATTCACACTTCCATATCTTCATTTATTTACTCATTGTCTCGCCTGAGGAAATCACAAAATTAGATTCATGAAAATAAGATATACTATATTCGTTGTTTATTTCCTCTCTGTTTTTTAAAGTTGTTATGATAAATTTTCATAGCAAGATTTTAATAATCCACCGGATTTTTCTGAGAGGGTAATAATTTTAATAATCTCGCGGAAGCCAGAATTCGCATTTCCTCCATCTCTTTTTACCCCCCTTTCTGGCTCGCTCTTCTTTTCTGGGTGGCGAAATAGCGCCTTTCTGGGCGATTCCCTTTCCTTAAACCGTGCTACTCATTCACGTCCTATCTCTCCCATTACCAGATTTCGTTAAAGCGCGCTTGAATCCAGCCTCAATTCTTCTCTTCTCCTCGTAGCCGGAGCTCGCCGATAGATCAATTGACAATGTTAGTTCGAGCATTACCTACGTCGCACCGGTGCCCTACGTTACCTCCTTCCATTGGCTCCCTATCGCAGCATATCACATTAAATTTACTGCGCCGTTGATAGGAAAGTGGAGCACACTGCCGGGATTATCAGCCTCACCCGCTTGTCTTCCCTCGACAAATTCAATACCACAACGCTTAAGGGACTTTTACGCTCGCCATAAAACATACTCCTGTTTTACAAGAGATTTTCTTCTTTCTGGATTTAGATTTTATTAACTGAGGAATTTTTTTTGGATTCATAGTCCTCCAAGTAAGACGGAAAAAATTCTTCAAAGTAAGCGCCGCATGTCTGGAAAAAAGGGGTTTGTAGCCCATTAAGATGTTAATTATATTGTTCGAACCTCCCCTTTCCATACTTTCACTTCGATACTCCCCCTAAAATCTCCTTCTTCCCGATTTCACATGTCCCCCTTCCCCCTTCTGCAACGTCTTTCTTCGCTACTTTACCCTTTCTTCGCTTCCTCAGCTACTATTTCTCCTGCTTCCCCTCCCTAATTTCCCCTACTAATGCTTATTGCCCTTATTCCTTTTCCTCGAATTTATCCTCATTATCCCTACTTTCTCTACACTTGTTTCTACCCACTTACCCTGCTTCCTCTCCATAATTTCCCCTCACTTCCTCTACTTCGTCCCATCATTCTCCACGTCTTCCATCACTATCCCTGCACTCATTCCTTCTTACTCCCTCCACTTAGTTTTTCTCATAACCCCTCATCTCTCTTCTAAACCACTACTATTCCTTCCCTTATTTTCTCTGATTTACGCTACTTCTCCACCTCTAATTTCCCCTCACTTCTCCTCTACTAATTTTTCCTCATTGTCCCTACTTGACCTCAACTTATTTCCTTTCACTTCCTCTACTACCGCTGCCCTCATTTCCTCTCAATTCCGACACTTTTCCTTCCCTAATTTTTTCTCACTTCCCTTCCATTCATTTTCAATAACTTCCCCGACTTTCCCTTTCCACATTTTCCTTTACTTCCTCTTCTTCCCCTCTACTAATTTCTTCTACTTTCCCTTCCCTCATTTCACCTCACAACCTCCATAATCCCTTCCCTCAATTCCTCTTACTTTCGATATTTTCCCTTTCCTAAGTTTCTCTCACTTTCCTACCACTAATTTTCGTTAATTGCTCTCCCTTCATTTACCCTAACTTCCCCTACAACCCCTCCCACACCTTCCCTTCCCTTCACAAGCTGTATCCCTCTTCCCACTCTCTATCATTAGCCCAGAATTTCCATCCCCGCATTCCCCTTATTTCCATTCCCTGGAAAAAAGTAAGAAAAAGTAAAAAAACTTATTTGAACTTCAGTTATGATCGCTCTGAGGAGAAAAACTCTGGTACTTCGATGTACCACTCAGTTATCCAAACTCATAATCCGGTGTAATCCAAGTAATCCAATGTTATCTAGCGTAATATACTAGTATTCCAGGTAATTTGAAGTAATTAGTATTCTAAGTAATT
The DNA here is from genome assembly GCA_932178445.1 of Andricus quercusramuli. Taxonomy (NCBI): domain Eukaryota; kingdom Metazoa; phylum Arthropoda; class Insecta; order Hymenoptera; family Cynipidae; genus Andricus; species Andricus quercusramuli. The sequence goes on from CAKNXH010000114.1 coordinate 54,804, forward strand.
GATTATTTGTAACACAGATAATTCGAAGTAATTTACATCGGTAATACAAATTGTTTTCGATAATTTTAGAAAAAATTTTGTTCTTTTCTGCTAAAAATTAATTTTCTTAAGTAAGAACTGTACTATTCCATTTTTCGTCCCTTTCTTTTTTTTTAAATTAATTTTTTTAACTGAAAATTCAATCATTATATTCCAGGATGTAAATTGATCTTTTTTATTTAAAAATTGAACTATTTTGCTCAAAGCTTTTTTCAAGTTGTAAATTCAACTGCTTGGTTGGAAATTTATATATTTTGTTAAAAAATATCATTTTTGGTAGAAAATTTAACTATTTCATTTTTGTTTGAGATTCAATTTTTTTTTCATTAGAAAGTTCAGCTTCTATTTGTAACTGAAAAGTCCAGGCTCGATTCCTTCAACCGTAATTTTTGTCTATTTTTTCATTCAAATTTTTTTTGTAGCAATTGTCTATTGAATTTATTTAAATAAAACTGAAATATTTATTTTTCACCTTTTTTTCATGTGAAGAAAATTCAATAATAGAAAAAGTAATTTATTTATATACCATTCTCATTTTTATCTCATATAATATTGATAAAAATCAAAATATGAATATACAACTAAATATAGAAAAATTAGAATTTCATATATTAAAAAACATTTCTCGCCAGCAGCAGGAATCGAACCAAGGCTACTGACTGATCTAACCGGGAGTTGAGAGACTCTTGCATCGAGATTCATAAACGTGCGTATTTTTCCATTGTGAGAAACAAAAATTTTCTGAGGAGTTATTAGTATTTAGGCTTACTAGCCTTTTTTTAAAATTCGTTAAAAAATGAAAAAAATGCCGTGGCTACAAACATGGTTTGACATTTTTCCCCCAAACTGGAGAAATAAGTATAACGAAAAACAAGAATTATTGACACATTTATTCTATTTCACCTTACTTTATTTCCGAAATCACAAGAAAATTTGTCAATATTTTTCAAAATCGACATCAATGAAATAAACTTGTAATTTTGTATTATTCTGTTATTGAAATGTTAAAATAGTGCTACTTTATTTTTTTTAAACTCAACTACTGTAAACTATCTACTTCCTTCTACTGGAAAATGTTTATTATAATATGTTACGATAAGAAATTTTTTTTTTTATTTATCAATTAATAATTTATTTCAATGAAAAATTGAAAAATCAAGGCTGTCCTGAAAAAGTAACGTCAATGTAATGCGTTAATTTTTTCCTAATTGAAATAATACTTCGAAAAAATTACTGTATCTTATTGTATTGTGATGAATCATAAAAAGCTGCTAGAAAATGTATATCATAAAATACGAGTATCCCTTCACACTCCATATGAAAGCCGTATATCAAATATTTTTGATAATTCAATATTCTCAACTGTTTATTCCCAGAAGCGGATATAGGTACAATTAATGTAATAATAAAAGTGTAGTTTTTATTGTAATACATTTCTTCAGTTATAGTCCATGAAGGCTTTGTATATTCAAATTAATATTTCTGTTAAGTCAAGTAATTGAATAATTAAGAAAAGTAATTATTGTCAACGAAAAATAAAAATTTTGGTTGAATCTTACTAATTCTTTCATTATAAAAAAAAATCTGAATTAAAAAAAACTATATCTTTTATTTATGTTTAAAAAAATTAAGATTGAATTCCACTAGATTAAATCAACTTTTTCTGTCCAGATAGTAGAGTAGAACGGGGCAAGGCAGCCAAGATGCCACATTTTGGCGCGCAGAGTCCTTGCTCGAAATTATATCAAAAAGTGTATGGAGTCATTAAAAATCTTGATTCATTGGCAACAAATTTGCCTGATGGCATTTTGACGTAGCTCACCCATTACAGCTTCTACAACCGTTTTCCAGAGACACTATGTTTTTCTCAACTGTAAATATGTGGGGCGAGGCAGCCAACTATTTCAGCAGTTATTAGGCGGCATACAAAGTTTTAATACACAGACATATAATAATATATAATTTCTTCATTAGGTCCAAGATGATATATAAAAATAAAAAACAAAGTTAAATGTCTTCTCTGAGAAATTTACTGGAACACAAAAGAAAAACCAAAAATAGTTGCTGCTGACCAAGGTTTCATAAGGAGTTTATACCTTCTTCAGGCGGCCTCGTCGAGGGCCGCCACAAGCAATTCGCTTCTCAACCTTTTCGGCATAATCTGCCGTTTGTTGGCTACCTCGCCCCACATGTACTTTATTCCACAAAAATTTCACACAAAAAAAAACTATTTTGAATATAGTAAAACCAACCATGCCATCGTGTGAGGCACAAAATTCTACTGCGGAAAATACCTGCTCAACTATTTTTACACAACCAATACACGAAGGATAAAGAAACGTAAATCACGATATTTCTTCTGTTAGTAGTTTTTCACAAATGACGCTGCATTTTACAAACTGCGACATTCACGACACTTAACTTTCCGCAAGTACAGCGGACTAACCTAACCGACCTTACATGACAAAGACGCGCAATTTCAATAAACGCTTTGGGAATAAGAATAAATTGGCTGCCTCGCCCCACTGGCTGCCTCGCCCCATTCTACTCTAGTGCATGAATTTATTTGATTCAAAGAATCTTGTTTGAAATGAAGAAAAAAACATTTCGGTTGGAGCAATTTGAAATTTCATGATTTTTTTATTTTAAATTTAAAATTTGGAAATGGAATTATTCTATAGGGTCTTAATTTCTAAGTATATTTGGTTTTGAAAGCAGTGAAAAGACATAAAAAACCATTATTGAATTTCAGAATTGAATATCATTTTGATGCAAACAATACACAAAAAAAAACTAATGCCTTCTCTGATAAGGATGTCGAAGGATATACAGATTTATATCTTTAATTTTCCTATATTCTCTTTTTCTGCTTTTTCTCCTCCTCACTTTCCTCCTTTCCACCCTCCTTATTCTCATTCTAATCCTCCTGCTCCTCATCGTCTTCCTGCTCCTCATTCATTTCCTTCTCCTCGCTCTTCTTTTTCTTCTTCTTCTTCTTCTTCTTCCTCTTCTTCTTCTTCTTCTTCTCCTCCTCCTCCTGCTTCTTCTTCTACTTTTTAATGAAATAAGAATATTTTAATAGCGTTCCATCTCCAGGATCTTCATGCTGATATGCCCCTCTACTTTCTTGCATATCCAATCGAGTTGGCAGTAATTTCAGTCCTCTCGATACCCACCCTTACCGCCGAGATACGGACCAATAAGTATTGAAATCTGAGGGTAGGAAGGGCGCAGTCGTGTATTTCTTATCAGTGAATTAGCGCCTACGAAGGCGTCGTCTCTCTTGATGGCAAAGACCGCCGCATCTTTACTGCCTCTTGATGATGATGAGCTGACTGCCAGGAAGTGGCAGGTATCCGTCAGAAGCCATCTCCGGCTACACTCAATGATTTTCTATAGAATTTCAACTCTTTCATGATTTCTCTGAGATAAGATTTCAGGAAAAGAACTCTTTGTTGTATGAAAGAAAAGAATACTTTTTATTGGTATTAATTTTCAAACTTGAAGTGCCCCGAGACATTAGGAACGAGAGTACAAAATTTCTAAAATTTTTTTGTTGGCCTAGAATATTTTGACAATCATGTAGGAATTCGCATTCAAACTTTGCTGCGGCGGCTATCGTAATCTGTCAGACTCAAACTCCTACATTTCGTTTGAAAAAATTTTTTAATTTTGATGAAGGATTGGAAATTACTAAGTTTTACAAAAAAAAGTTTTAAGTCATACATAGTTCACTGTTGTAGTCTATAATCTGCAATGGTATTTTATTTTAACTTTGAATATTGTTATTGAAAAATAAAATATGTCCCCTCGGACATATAAAATTGTTTAGGGCTTCTTGTTCTATCACCGCAGTTAAGCAAGGCTTACCGCGGTGATATTTGGATGGGGGCCGTCGTACTAGATGGTGTGCATTTATCAGTTCTTACGTTCCCCTTGAAATAATACTGCAATTTTCAGATGTTTTCTCAGATTTTCTTTGGATCTTCATACTACTTCTCATAAAGAGCAAAATATTTTTTCAAATGTCCGCTCTTTTTCACTAAATTTTGAAAAAGTATTGTCAAACAATTTTAGTAGAGATTTTATGAAAATATTTCTTGTGATATATTTACAAATCAATAGCAAACAACCTATAAAAATTGCAATCTCGAGTTGTTTGTTTGATATTTAAAAATTATTTCTCTAATATTCAAGGCATAATAAAATTTGTCGCATCTGCTGTCAGCGCACATAGTTGCAAAATATTTCTTTTCGTATTATGTTAATCGTGGTCAATGAGCACTGAATCTTCCATAAATTAAAATAAAAAATTTTTTTTTCGAAAATTAAAGAAAAATAAAACTAAAGGAGGACAGAAATAAAAAAAGTACGAGGATTTCAACCAAAGTATTTGAATGTGTCCTTGAAGGTCCTCAATAAAAATGTGCATTTTTGAATTTTGCAATCAGTATCCCCTAAATTTATTCCATAAAGTGAGAAAATACTCCTATGAATTTTCATTTATTTTCACTGTTTTAGATCTGGAAATAAGTGCTCTTAGTTTTCGAATTAAGAAAAAAAAAACAATAGAAATGTGCGGCCAAAAATCTTTTTCACCATCATAAATTATTTGATAAATGTCAGGGGAAAAAATATGCATTTCATGAAACAATAACAAAATTTTAATATATAGTCGGGCTTAGAATCCGAAAATTTGTAATTTAATTAAATTAATGTTTTGGTATGACCCCTGAACCTTTTTTCGGGAATAAAATGTATAATATTTCTTCTAAAATATATAAGAAATATTCTCCATAATGCATAACTTTAAAATAATTATAGTAGGTGACAGAAAAAAATCTTGAGTTTTAAAATACACAAAAAATACGCATTTTTTATAGTTTGAAATTCTTTGAAATAACCCGGACTTTTTTCAATTCCTTTGGATGGCACTAAATTCAATGTATCGTGTTTGCATTTACATTTTTTTAATGTGTTCTGAAGACTTCAATTTGCACTTTGAATTCTTGTAAATTTTACTGGATTTCTATTCCCTTCCATTCATCTGATCTCAATGAAATTAATTTGGATTTTCAAATTTTTCTGACATTCACTTGAATTACTTTAAATTCAACCTAATTCTCTCACATTCATCTTGAATTCGTATGAATTCCATTCAATTCTTCTAAATTGACTCCAGTTTCACTGAAATAAATGAAATGTTTCAGATTTTTTGAAATTCATTTACTTTCATTACAGATATACAATATATATAAATAAATAAATGTATATATATATATATATATATATATATAATATAATGGAATTATCCTAAATTCACTTAATTCTACTCAATCCAATACATTTATAAAAGATTTTTTTTCAATCACCTCGAGGACTTTTAAACTCGCTTTGGAGTTTTGGGCATTTCATCAAATTTTTTTGAATACTCTTAAATTTTTATGAATTTAATCCAAACATAATAAAACCAATGACCTTTGTTAAATTTTTACCACTGTTTTCAATTGACAATCATTTTTTTTTTATTCACTTTGAATTTGCGTGAATCTGATCGAATTCTTTTTATATTATATTTCTTTAAATTCACTAGAATTTTATATTCAGTATTGTTTTTTTCTCTAATTTTTTTTTATCGTCCTCACATTCCTTTGAGTATGCCCTAAATTCTGTTAACTCCTATTCTACTCAACTGAATGGAAATTTTATTATTTTTTTCATTTGGTTTAATTCACTTAAATTCTTATTAATTTCACTGAAATATCCTGAATTCCCTTGAATTCATCTGAATCCACTTTTATTTGATTAAAATTAATAGAATTTTCAGAATTTTTCCTTCAATTCATTTGAATTTTTTGAATGAGATAAATTTAAACGACCTAATTAACGTCTAATAATAGGCTTCGTCAATTTGGTAAGGTTTCGTAGCCCTGGACAGAAACCCTTATAGTTTTCCACGAGGGAAAGTAGAGGAAGTGAGCAAAAATGGGGGCAGGAATAGCAGAGAAAGTGGGAGGAAAAGAGGGGTAAGGAAGTATGAGGAGAGATTGGAAATAAAGGGCGAGAATTATGGGAAGTGATGGGAAATAAGTGGTGGGGAAGTAGGGTAAGTGATGGGAAATGAGAAAAAGGAAAGGAGGGCAAGTGAAGAAAATGAGAAGTAGGGAAGTAGAGGAAGTGAGAGAAATGACGGCAGGGAAAGTAAGTGCAGGTAAAGTAAAGGAATTCATGGTAAATGAGGAATGAAGAAGGAGAAGTACAGGGACGTGGCGAAAAGTGCGGGGAGGGAAAATAGGGAAAGTGACGTCAAGTGAAATGAGGGGACGAAAGGCGAGTGAAAGGAAGTGAACGGTGGGGAAGTAGAAGGAGGAACGGGAAAGAAAGGAAGAGAAAGGAGAGTAAATTAGGGGAGGAGATTAGAAGAATTCGAGAGATTAGGAAAGGGAAAGTGATCGGAGGGGAAGTACGGAAAGTAAGGAAAAATCAGGGGCCGGAGAGTAAATGGAAGTCAAGTGAGGAAGTGATGGCAAATTAATAGAAATAAAGTTAGGAGAAGTAGGGACAGTGTGGGAAATTGAAGTAAGGTGTAGTAGGGAAAGTGAAGTGAAGTGAGGGAAAGGCACGCAGAGAAAGAAAGGGAAATAAAGGAAGGGGCTAGTGAAATAAGGGGAGGGGAGTAGAAGGAGTGAGAAAGTAGGAGAGGGGAAGTGAAGGAAAATGATAATGATAATAATAGATAATGTAAAGCGTTAGACATTTCTCCGGAAGTTCTTCAGGGAAAAGTCAGCATATATAGATTGCACGTCGTAGGCGGAAGACGGAAAGGTTGGTTTATCCCCGTATCTCTATAGGGGAGTTGGGCATGATGTACATCCCTGTGAACAGTTCATTTATTATGCGGTTAGTTATCGCGTCTTTTCGTCTGATTTCCCTGGCAACAATGCCGTCAGCAAGGTAGACAGCTCCGGGGTGTCCTTAGCTGACGCCATCCGCGTGCCGTGTCCTCATCCTCCAGGTCGAGTGACGTTCCCTGACGTTCACCCATACGTCACGTACTCCCACTTTCAATCTGGAAAGGAGACCCCCATCCTCTAGTACACTCAGTGCCGGGTAACCCATTAGATAAAGGTAGGCAAATGTCTAGGGGCACCCCCTAGACTCAAAATAACTTGCAGAAGTCAATTCTTCACTAATTTTGAATTTTTCTTTGAGAGAAACAATTTTTGATACGAAATGAATATTTATGATTCATTGAATAATTTGATGTTGATTGTTTTTTTGTCTACTGGTCTAAAATCAATATTTTTAATATTGATTTTTTTTCTAAATTGTGAAAAAATTGATGTCAAGCTTGGCTGGGATTCGAACCCAGGTCTTCCAGATTAAGAGCAATTTGCTCACAATTTAGAAATAAAAATCAATATTCAAAATATTGATTTTAGACCAGGAGACTAAAAAACAATCAACATCAAATTATTCAATACAATTTATTTGGTCAAAACCATAACATCCAGAAATATGAAACATTCGAATGTTGGAAAATAAATCTTACAAGCTAAGGAATGATATCGAAATTCTGTTTCTAGGGATGTTGAAGAAATGTGTTTCGTCTCCCCGCAGCTTAGTGGGTAAGAGCATCAGACCGGCAATCTGGAACACCTGGATTCGGATCCCAGCGGAGCTTCAGAGCAATTTTTTCACAATTCAGAAACAAAAATCAATATTCAAAATATTGATTTTAGACCAGTTGACTAAAAAACAATCAACATCAAATTATTTAATACAATTTATCTGGTTAACACCATATCATCAAAAATATAAAGTAATGTTTTATTTTTATTTGTTAATTTGTCTTTAAGGTCATCTAAACATAATTTTCCTACGATTTTTGGGAAAATTCAAAAAGATTTTTCAAGATTTCAGATATGCCAAATTAAAATTTTAACTCTCGACAAAAAATGCAATGCAAAATTTATATTTTAATCAAAAAAGATAATTTCATCTAGACACAAAATACTAAATAGTTTAATTTTCTAACCAAAATATATGAATTTTCATAAAAAAGTTAATTTCAAACCAAGTAGATAAATATACAAGAAATATACTTAATCTAATAATAAAAGTTGAATGAATCATAAATTTTGAACTGAAATAATGAATCTTCAAACAGAAGAAAATAAATGTGTAACAAATTAGTTCAGCTTTTAACCAAGCACTTGAATTTTCAACCAAAAAAAGATAAATTGTCAATAAAAAATGTAATAATTAATATTGCAATTCGAAGAAATTTGAGACCTAAATAAACTAGCTGTGAATTCGATTTCGAGTGTTTCCACTTTGTTTGTATTTATAATTATATGGTGCTCATTTCACGAGCACTTTGCTTCCCGTTAGCAAATGTATTTGCTTCCTCATAGAGGAAGCATTAGTTACTTTTTTCAATAATAGACAAACCAAAGTCTTCATTTTGCTCAATTTAAAAATAGAAATTTACTAAAAATGAAAAATTACAAAATAATACAAAAAATGTTTTAAATACAAGGACAAATCAGACAAATCAAATCTTGCGTTTGAAATAATAATTTTTTGAGCTGGAAAAGGGAAAGGAAAAGTTCTGTCGCACCCTATCCCTTTCCCAGCTTTATGATTTTTTCACAAAAATTGTCATAATATTACTCTATTTGAAAATTTATGATCAAAAAGTATTTTCTATTCATGCATCAACTCTAGATTATGTCGATGAAAAAAGTTTTACTGTTTGAAACTGATGATTCAGATATTATCAATGAGCAGAACTTCCCTAATCTTCAATAAAGTGTACTATTATTATTATAGATCAATCGATTTTCCTCGAATCAAGAGATTTTTTCCGTTCTTGCATCAATTTTGAATTATGTTACTGAAAAAAGTTTTACTATGAAAAACCGTGTTTTGAAATATTATGCAATTTCACAATTTCCATACTCTTCAATGAAATGTATTAATATTATAGGTCAATCGATTCGTTTCAAATCAACACATCTTTTCTGCTCTTGCATCAACTTTGAATTATGTTAATGAAAAAAGTTTTACTATAAAAAAAACGATTTCCAAAATATATAAATTACCATAACTTCCCTACTCTTTGATAAAATGCGTTATTATTATAGGTCAATCGATTTGTTTCGAACCAAGGAATATTTTATATTCTTACATCAACTCTAAATTATGCTAATAAAAAAAGTTTTACTATAAAAAACCGATTTTCAAAATATATAAATTACCAGAACTTCCCTACAATTTGATAAAATGCATTAAAATTATAGGTCAATCGATTCGTCTCAAATCAACACATCTTTTCTGTTCTTGCATCAACTTTGAATTATGTTAATGAAAAAAGTTTTAGTATAAAACAACGATTTTCCAAATATATAAATTACCATAACTTCCCTACTCTTTGATAAAATGCATTATTATTATAGGTCAATCGATTCTTTACTAACCAAGGAATCTTTTATATTGTTGCATCAACTTTGAATTATGCAAATGAAAAAAGTTTTACTCTAAAAAACCAATTTTTAAAATATTATTGAGTGCTAGAAAAAAATGCAATAAATATTTTTAGAAATCCTTCGGTCGGTTCCAAGATATTAGTGAGGAAAATAAGCTCTCCAAATTTCATCAATTTATCTGCAACCGTTTTCTAGTTATCGTGTTCACAAAAAAGCGTGACATCCACACATCCACACATCCACACACACACACATGCGGACAATTGCTTAGAACATTGTATTAGACATTTTTAAATTAGGGAGGGTTTAATGAAATGAATTTAAAAATTTTGAAAAATGTCACCATTACAAAGCTTTCTCTATGAGGAAGCAAAAACAGTTAAATTCACAAAAAAGGCGTATTTCCAAGCGAATAGTTGAACTTTCACCCGAAATAGGTTATTTTTTAACAAAATACATACATTTTCAACAAAATAGTTACATCTAAAACCGTAGAGATGAATTTTCAACTAATATAATGAAACTTTAATAACAAAAAATTAATTTTTAACAAAGAATTTCAATTTTGAAACAAGTGGTTTAATTCTCAGCCAAAAATATATATTCTGAATGAAAAATGGAATATTTTATACTTAAATTAAAAAAGATATTAATTTCAATTGAAAAATAGTGAAATTCATCCAAAAAGATTGATTTTCAACAAAATAGTTGGATTGTCAACTCAAACAGAATAATTTTCAACCAAAAAAGATAAAATTTTTACCAAAAGAGATGAATTTCCAAACATTTTTTGATTTAACTTGAACTACTCCTGAAATTAAGCAGAATCCATCAAAATCGAAAAAATTGCCTGAAAATCTGCTACATTTATTCGACATTTTCAAAAATCTTGCAAAATTTTTCGAAAGCTTCAAAAATTAATTCTATTCGATAAAAATTATTGAAAAATTTCCCAGAAACCTTGAGAACATTTTCTTAATTATTTATTCTCTGAATATCTTCAAGTGATTCAAATATTTGGTAAAACTGTATTCAAATTCATAAAAATAAAAAAAAAATTTCAAAATTTTCAAGATTTTTTCACAATATTTTTTCATTTTTATACCTTTTAAAATCCTCAGAAAGTTTAAAATTTTATTTCAAAATCTTCAACAACCTACGTTGAGTTTATAATTTTTTTTAATCATTTCAAATTTTAAATGATTTCGGAATTTTTTTAAACTTTCAAATGTCTTCCATAATCATTCAACTTATTTCTAAAAGTTTTGAAAAATCCTTTAAAATTAAAAAGCTGCCCTCATATTGACTATACTTTTTTTTTAAATCTAACAATCACTTCAAATTTCAGTTTTTAAATAAGAAATTGATTGCAATTTCTCCAGAAATCCTACAAAAATTTTGTATTCACTTAAAACAATTCAAAGTTCCTTGAAAGCTTTTTTTCCAAATCTTTGCAAAAATTTAAATTTTGTTTCCAAATTTTTTAAATCTCCTCATGATAAAAATTATGTTTGAATCTCTTCAAAACTTCGGAATATCTATTAAAATAATTCAAAGTTTTTCGAATATGTGTTTATATACTGAAAAATAAATAAAAATGTTCTCAAATCTTCCAGTTTCTTTTTTGACTTACCTTGATATTTCGAAAACATAAAATTAAACTTTTGGAATAAAACTTAAATCATTTTAAATTTTATCAAAAATTTCATTGTGGATGCCGGCAATTTTTTGGTGAAATGATAAGATAAAAATTATTCCCCAATATCAAACAATCATTTAAAACTAAAATTTCCTCTTTTATCAATAATGTTGAGAAACATTCCGAAATAAATGCTATTATTATTATTATTATCATTATTCAAATAGGAATCTGGATTAATATTATCGGGAATCAGTTGATCTGGTGTTCGAATCCCAGTGGATTGAGAGGAGAGAAATCCTTTTTTCTGAATAAATTTGAATATTATTATTATACCATTAAGCCATTTCCCTTTCGGGGTAGGCGTGACTTGCTCGGTTGGAAAATAGTAGTGTGTATATGGGTATATATGTATAAGGTATATAGGTGTAAGGTATATAGGTGTAAGGTATATAGGTATAAGGTATATAGGTATAAGGTATATAGGTATAAAGTATATAGGTATATAGGTGTTAAGAACAGATATTTCAGATTGATCTGGAATTCTCGTGTTATTTGTTTAAATGACACGTTTATTCCGCAACACTGTTATGTATGGTTCCCCACTTGGGCCCATTAGTATCCAAGGTCTTTGTTTCAAGCGTCATTCATGCTATTGTCACTCTGTTTACCAACTATTTGTCGCGACACTTTTCTGTTCATCATGTAATAAAATTACTTATTTGGGAATTTTAATTGAGAAAATTGATGGTACAGTAACAAAGTTTGAGGAGATTTAGTAGAAAACTTATAGAAAAAGGTATGAAATTTTTGATAAAGAGAAGGGGGAGGGGGCAAGAATATGATGCTTAGGGGCGCATTTTTCCTTGAACCGAGACTGACTACCCTTCATCACCACATGCAGATTTTGCATCCTTCTTCATCTCCGTCAACCTAAACTACCTTGTCCTTCTCATCAGTATTCTCCTTAAATTTCTACCCCAACGGAGCGAGAGGATAAAGTGAGAAGGGATGGGGAAAAAAGGAGATTTCGAGGTGGAGTGAGTCGTTGAGTTACGATCGAGAGGCAAAGGTGAATCTCGCGTCATGTATATTCAAGATTTTACTACTCTTGGCCGCGAAGTGACCTGTAAAAATTGACGGAGCACTTGATATCTGTTAGGGAGCTTCCATTATTAGGGGACACCGGGGCTAAGCGCAGCTAATTTTTGCATCGTCAGTTTTTAATGAGAAAATTAGGTTATAAGAAAAGCACTGATATAGCTTGAAAAAGCGATATTTCAACTACAATTTTGTTCACAGATAGGATTGTTTATGAACAAAAGTTTAGTTGATATTTGATCAAATTGACGCGATCTCCAAAGACATCCAAAAAAAGGCTTGGGGCTAAGAGCTCACCTTTGGATTTCTCGACCAAATTTGTTCAATTGAATTAAAACAATCAATTTTTCACATTCTCGTAGCGCCCACACGAGATGCGCGCTTAGCCCCTCGCGTCATTTTTTTTGTTAGCCGATAAAAAACCCAACCTTGAACGAATCGAAATACCTATCATTATTCGTATTATCCCACCTAATTATTATTACAATTATTTGTCTACATTATCTAATTATTATTAACTATTATTATAATTAATTATTTTTTTTCAATCTTGTTCTCGGGCGAACCCGGTTTTCCATCATAGCCACGGAAAAGTCAAGGGATTGATGAGATAAGGATGTTATTAGTTAATTTAATACGACGTTTGATATCATTTGTATGCATGTTTATCGCTGGACGACTCCACTTTCCTAGATACGAACCTGCGAAAATTTTTCCTTCACTAAGTAAGGTGGGCTTCAAATCACTTAATGAATCCAATCACATCCAGTAATAACCCGCAGCTTCATCCGACTTTCTACGAAGAACTTGCCTTCGCTTGAAAGTTTGGCCCGGGGAGAGGAAAACTGCAGAAAACCATTTTTTCCAGATCAGCCGGTTTTCCGGCTGTCGATTTTTAAACTAGACATTCGCTGTGTAGGGATCATCGAGTCTACAGTGTCATCTTCAGCGTTAAAACCTTTCCCCCCCCCCCCCCCGACATTAGTAAAACGCAGCGAAATTATTCTATACAAGTATGAGAGGGTGGTTCTTATTTATACTTGGTGGATTTTTTTTCTCGAATTTCTCTGCTCTCACCCCCCAGTTTTGTTCGAATGCCAAAAAAAAATCTTCTCCAAATTTGAGCAAAATCGGTTAATATTTAGGGGTGGCGCATAGACCATACAGTTTCCCATTGATTTAACATGGGAAAAAGTCAGCTTTTTGTCAAGCTAATATTTAAACGCGACAATATGTTACAAATAATTCTGTGTTTGAATTTTATGAAATATTGCGATTCATTGACGCTTTTTGAAAGTTAGGTGAAATAAAATGTTTCTCCTGCTTTTCTTGAGGTAAAATATATACTTGAACAAATAAGCATTATTTAAATAATTGTAAAATTATTCAAACAAATTATGTTATTGTTATCATTGAATAAATAACTCATATAAACTAGAAAATACGTTCATTTCGCCAGTTAACTGACTAAAAAATATATTTAAACAAATTAAAATTGTTTAAAGAATTGAATATTAGTTGAAAAATGACTAGGTATTCTTAAATACCGATTAATGATTATTCATTATTTTTTTTACCTTTTCAAAAGTGTCAATAAACTGCAATATTACGTAAAATTCAAATTTGTCTCTTGTGGGGTTTTCTTCGGGGACCCATAAGAGTGGCTTAAAATTATTCAACTTTAAAATGTATGATTGATTCTTATTTTCTGACGAATTCTGAACAGTATACTGAAACATGGAATTATTTGTAACATATTATCGCGACCCCTAATTATTAACCGATTTTTCTCAAATTTAGAGATTTTTTTTTGGGCATTCGAACAAAACTAGGGGGGGGGGGGGGGTGAGATCGGAGAAATTCGAAAATTGAAAAATAAGGGCCACCCTAATGACAATACTTTCAATTAAATTTTTCAAACATTTTTTCTCATTAGACAATATTGATGTAATGTAAAGATTAACTTAGACGGCACATTCACTTAACATAATAGGGGCCTCCATAAACTCTTTTCCTCATTATCAGAGAATTCTGATATCTTTTATTCTTACTGTTTTTGTTATGCTATTTAATTTTTTTTGTGAAAAGTCTACAATTATATTTCTAGTTTACAATTCATATCCTTTACGTGAAAATTCTACTATTTCATTAAAAATTTAATTATTTTGTTGAAAATGTAACTATTTTTTTGAAAGGTCATCTTTTCTTATGAAAGTTGAACTATTT
>CAKNXH010000114.1:69309-102787 GCA_932178445.1 Andricus quercusramuli
ACTATTTTTTTGAAAGGTCATCTTTTCTTATGAAAGTTGAACTATTTTGCTGAAAACTCGTTTATTATTTGTCGAGAATTAATTTTCTTACTTCGAAAATGTAACCATTTCATTTTTAGTTAAAAATTGATCTTTTCAGGTTGGAAATGCATGCATTTTGTTGAAAATTCATCTTTTTGGTTAAATTCATATGTTTTTAATTGAAAATCAGAATCTTCCTTTGTTGAAATATTAACTATTACATATTTCCTTAAAAAATTAATTTTCTTGGTGAAAAATCAATTATTTGGTTTAAAGTTGAACTACTTTGTAAAAAATACATTTTATCGGCTAAACGTTCATATTTTAGTTGAAAATTTTACTATTGCGTCATCAATTAAACTATTTACTTAAAAATTTAATTATCTTGTTGGATATTCGTTTTTTTAGAACTATCTTCTTATATAAAAATGTAGATATTTTATTTTTATTTGAAAATTTTGGTTGATCATTCATCATTTTGGTTGAAGATTCAACAATTTTGTGAAAATTCGTCATTTTAGTTGAATATACGTAGTTGAAAATTTTTTTTTTGTTGTTGAAAATTAATTTCTCATACTGAAAATTCAACTATTCTACTATTTCTGTAGGTAAAAAATTGAGCTATCTCTTTTGTGGTCGAAAATTCAACGGTTTTGCTGAAAATTCGTTCTTTTGGATTAAAAATTCATCCTTTATGGTGAGAAAGTCATCTTCATGGGTTGGAAATTTATCGCTCTTAGCTGAAAATGAACCTTTTTGTCGAAAATTCAACTTGACGGAATAAATTCTTAATCAAAAATTTATTTTTAATCGTTTTATTTACAATAAAATAGTTGGAGTTTCAATAAAAAAAGACAAATTTTCAACAAAATATATAATTTTCAACCAAATAGTTGAATTTTCATACCGAAAAGACGAATTTTTTAAAAGACAATTAAGTTGCACACAGAAAGGTGTATTTTTAACCGAAAATAGATGAATTTTCTTCATGAGTTTTATTCATTTTGATCGAATTTTGCGCATAAACGAGGAAAGGGGTAGTTTCTTGAGAACAGGGAAAATAAAGGAAATATTTTTAAAAATGAAAAAAGGAGAATGGGGCAATGAGTGTAAAAGGTGTAATTTAATGATTTTAAACGTTTTTGACTGAAAATGTCCAACTGTTTGAAAATCTATATATAAACTTTGAATAAGGATGAACGAAATTCAAAATTTTTCAATTTTAAACGCTCAAACTCAAACGTAAAAATCTTTAATTTAAAAGTCGATTGGTCAAATTTCTCCTTAAATGTCGCAAACAGTTGCATTTTTCCAAAAAAGTCCTGTACTTCCCTTTGAAAGTCAAAACCGTCTTACAGCGATCCTCCCACATTCGGAAGCACTTCTTAAAGTGACCTTCCGGAATATCTAACAGCTAGATCGTCGCATTCTATTTTATTTCTTCCACGCCTTGAAATTTGTTTCCTTTTAAAGGATACTTCACTTTGAGAAACAGCCACAAATCACAAGGAACCAGGTCAGAACTGTTTGGGGCTCCCAAATCAGTGCTGGGCGGTGTTTCACCAGAAATTTCTGAATGGGCTGCGATGAATGGACAGGTGTGTTTTTATGGTGAAAGACTTAGTCGCCACTTTTCCACAAATCAGGCTACAAATTTTCAAAAGAATAGTTTTTAGAATCCCGAGGTTTTGCTCTATCTCTGTTAACATTAAACGATGATGCCCATTAACTTTTTCAGACTTTTTAAAGGTTTCAAGAAAATACAAAAATTGTCTTGAGATTTCTGGGAAAATATAAATTAATTCTTAACTTTTGAAATAAGTTTTAAGAGAAAATTGAAAAAGATTTCAAAACGTTTCCAATAATTTCCTACGGGTTCGCAAAAGAAAATAGAAGATGAAAAAAAATCAGGTTGGAGTAAGTTTATGCAGGATTCTAAAGAAAATTCAGAAAAATTAAAAATTAAAAAAAAAGATATATATTTTTATGGTTTAGAAGTTTTGAACAGATTTTATAACTTTTAAAGATTGCAGAAAGTGTTTGAAAAATGTAAGAAATGTAAGAAAATTTCAAATGATTTTTTATTTAAAAAAATAAATTTTGAGATCAAATTGAAAAATCTTTCGAAACATTTTTAATGATTTCCTACAATTTCGAAGAAGAATATCGAGGATTAAACAAAATTTAAGCTCGAATAAGTTTTAAAAAATGAAGATTTAAACAATTTTTTAAAATTAATTTCAAAGCAATATTTTTTTTTAATATTTAAAAACATTTCAAATCATGTCCCAAAGTTTCGGAGAGTAGTTTAGAAGATTTTAAGCCAATCTTTTTAATTTTGCAGTATAAAAAAAAATTTCAGGAAAAATTCGAATCATTTCAAAAGATACTTAGAAGGAGTGCAAGTTTTGAAAATATAAAAAAATATTGGAAATTTGAAGATTTTAAACAATTTTAAACAAAACTTAGATTTTTGAAGATTAAAAAAAAAGTTTTTAAAAGAATTCTGATATGTTTCAAGAGAATAAAAAAAGACTCCTACGAAAATTTCACACGATTTATTATTTTGAAAAATAAATTTGAAGAGAAAATTGAAAAAGATTTCAAAACATTTAAAATGATTTTCTAAAATTTCAAAAGAGAATAGATATAGAAGATTCATTTTCTATGAAGTTCGTATATGTTCAAAACAAAATGAAGATTTTTAAAGAATTCGAAAAAAATGCAGAAAAGTTTCAAGCGTGCGAAATTTGTTTCTAAAAGTTCATCGATTTTTTTATTTTGTAAAAATAATTTTGAGAGAATATTTTTTCAAATATTTCAAAACTTTTCCAATGATTTCCTGAAATTTCGGAGAGGAATGTTTAACATTTCTTAATTTTGGAAGATTTTTTTTTTAATTTCAGGAAAAACTTGAATCTTTTTAAAAGATACTTAATATATGTAGAAGTTTTGAAAAATATTCGAAAATAATTTAAAATTGAAAGATTTCAAAAAATTTTAAACAAAATGTAGATTCTTAAATATATCGAAAAAAATATTGAAACTTCTTAAGAATTTTGAAAGCTTTCAAGAGAACAAAATTGTCTTATGGTTTCTGGGAAAATATATGTAAAATGATTTTATATTCTGAAAATAAATTTTAAGAGAAGATTGAAAAACAATTAGAAAAATTTATGAAATTTGAAAGATTTAAAGAGAATGCAAACATTTTCTGAAGATTCCTAGTAAAATTTAAAAATTATTTCTTTTATCAAATTAATTTTAAAAAAATATATTTTTTTCAAGATTTAAAAACATTCAAAATGGCTTCTTAAAATTTCGTCGAGAAGTGGAGAAGATTTTAGGCCCATTTTCATAATTCAGTATTTTTTTCTTTTAATAATAGGAAAAACTCTAATTATTTTAAAAAATGATCCGAAGCTTTAGAAGTTTATGCAGGATTCTAAGAAAAATAAGTGAAAATTCGAAACTCAAACGAATATTTGTATGCTTTAAGAGTTATGAAAAGATCTCTGTATAACATTTTATAATAATTTTTGTTAACAAAAATCAAATACAAAGTTTGATATGATATCAAGACATCTATTCCAGAGGAGAATTGGCTCAACACTAATGTTTTATCTTTTCTTTTTCATAACATTTATCTTTGTTGTGAATTGTAATTTTAAAATTTGTTAAGTTGAATGGAGGGTCTTGAATGAAAGTTCTAACCTCAAAAGTCGATCTCTTCACATTTCTTAAAAAATATCGTAATCATAAGCAATTCCATGTCAAATCATCTCAAGGATTTCAGCTATTGTTAGTAATTCAGATGAAAATTCTTGTATACGTTCTTCAAGGTGTTGAAAGAAAAACGCTAGAATAATTTTTTTCTTAATCCAAAAACTTGAGGGATATTCAAAATTGAAAATTTTGGTCCTCTTTCCTAAAATTTTCAAAACTTTCGTGATTTTAGTGATATCAATGTCATTTTTTTTAATTATTCGTAATAGGACGCAGTTAAAAAAATATATATTTCTAAAACTGCGTCCTATTACGAATAATTGAAAAAATATACCTTAATATAATTAAAATCACCAAAGTTATGAAAGTTAAAGAAGAAAAGACCAACAATTTTAATTTTGAATATTTCCTAAGTTTTTTGATTTTTTTAACAATTATTTTGGGTTTTTTCCTTGCAACATCTAAGAGGAAGGATACTAGAATTTTCATCAAAACTATTAACAATGGCTGAAATTCTACAGATGATTTGACATGGAATTGCTCTTATATATTTTTTGCTCTGTAGAGTAACTTATTTTATGAAATAGATAGGATAGCCACTACCACGTACCTATAACTGTATAATGTTATCTTTGATATTATCTTCATATATATTTTCTTTTGCTACAGTCGGCACCAGGTGCCGTTTGTCTGATTGGGCGGTTTTTAAGGGGTTAACCCTACTTGCAAATTTCGAAAAATTCGAATATGGAAGAAAAAAAACAATTCAGTTGGAAGCAAAAGTGCTAGCTATTGGCGGTAAATAGATCACTTTACTTTACATTGTACTATAAAATTACATTTTTTCGTAATAATGACTCGAAATCTAAGCATTCAATTCAACCAAAAAATACTTTGTATACATATTATTTCATAATTAGTTACTTATTTTTTTTTGCAAAACCCTCAAAAGATAATTTTATTTCTATTAACTCCCATTACTTATTTACAGAATTTGTTAAAAATAATTCATAATGTTTTCATTCCAATACCACAATAAATAATATTGACAATATTTAAATTTTTACAACTTATTTTAATAATTTTTTTTCAAATATTCCGCCATTTAAATGTTCTCTAATGGTATTAATTTTCAAAATTGTACCCCATTATGTCATTTATTTTTTCTTATTCGATTCTGAAACTATTTAACTTTATTCTTCAGGCGACCGACTCCTGTTTAAATCAGGCAGGGTTCTGCATTTGGAATCGCAGAATCTCTTGGGAAGAAATATGTTGTTCTTCGGAGGTTATTAGGCGATACGTATTTTTCCGATTTGCAAAAAAACAATCCCAAAAAGTTAGGCGTATTTGAATTTTGAGCAAAAACTCAATTTTTTTCTTCAAACCTCTATAACTTTTGACCTAATTGAGTGTTCATCGTCTTCTGCCAAAGCGCGACAGAACATTGAAAAAAGGTTTAAAATTAACAAAAGGGTTTTTTCTTGAAAAATGAAAGATCGGTTTTCTCAAAAAACCCACTTTGAATTTTTTGCCATTTTTTAAACTTTTACTTTGATAATGAAGATATCTTGTAAGTCTGCTGGCATGATGCTTATAAGATGACTTTCTTCTATGATTAGAAACTTTTCAAAATTTTTCGGAAAAATAGAAAAAGTGCCGTTTTCCAGAAAATGTATTTTTTCATGTTTTCAAAATTCGAAGAAACGAATGAAAAAGATTTTCTTGAAAGCCCCACACTTTTTATTCTTCTAAATGTTTTTCAAATTTTCTACTAATAGATGAAAAGCATTTTATAAGCACCTTGCGAGCTAAACTATTACCAAAGCACGAGCTTAAAAAAAAAATTGGCATATATTTAAATGTGGGTTTTTTGAGAAAATCGATTTTTAATTGTTTGATAAAAACCGCTGCCATTTCGTTAATTTCGAACCCTTTTTCAATTCTCTATCGCATTTTGAAAGAAGACGATAAACGCTTTTCGAATATAAAAAAAAAAATTAATATCTTTATTAGGTCAAAAGTTATAGAGGTCATGGCCAAAAATTAACATAATTGTGATTTAAATCCAGATTGGATTTTTATTATATATTTTTTATTAACAATACAGCACAGTAACATTTTTAGTTAATGGGGCCTTAACCCAACTTAATATTGTCACCTAGTACTATTGTAGTAATAATAATTATCTTCTTAAGATTATTACAAATTTATTATTTTGAAAGAATATTAAAATGTATAAACGTCTTCTACGTATATGTGATTGAACAATAAAAATAATTAATAAGTTCATATTTATATGGGTTCCGAAGGCGAAAAAACAACATTAGTACAAGCGGAATCGCAAAACAAGGAAAACGAGCAGGATAATAAAACTTATGCTGTTTTATAATATGTGTACTTCGATATTTATATCCTAATATGTTTTACTTCATTATAGAACTTCGTTCGTTTTTGAAACACACTGTTACAGGTTTATAATTGTTCATTTTGTCATATCAATAATTACTTCGTTATATTTTAAAAGATTCTAATACAAAAATTATAAGGAAAAAAGGATTTATAACTCATCAGCGAAAGGAATATAAAAGTGCACGGAAAACATATTAATTGAGGAAAGAATAACAAAAGTTGAGTGAGTTGAGGACACTGTGACATTGTGTACATATTTCATAACATTTTGCATCTTCATTTAACAACAAATAGTAGTTTTCATTTTAAGTTCCATAAAACTTAGGATATGACGAATGAAAAAACCAAAATTATGTTGTATATTCATTTATTCAATATTAGATACACGTTGTTTTCAATGCTCAATAAGAAATTGTTGTTGAATGATTATGCAAAATAACTTAAAATATTGCGCAAATGTCGCTATGTTTTCGTCATACTCTACTCTTGTTAATCTTTCGTAAATAATTTTATTTTGTCCGGGAAGGTAGAATGTGGAGCATTAAAGTAGAAGCAAAAACTGAGCCCCTATTTTGATGCTTCAAGCGGAAGATTTGGAAATTTGTGCCCATTAGAGCGCCAAAGTAGGGGCAAAAATTGCATTGGAATAGCTCCTTCTTTAAAACATTAGCCCCTACAAATGACAGCGTGAAGAGCGTCAAAGTAGGGTCTATATTTCGACTCGGGAAGTGCTACAATTGCTTTAATTATTATTAAATAATGGTTCAAATTTTAAATATCGAATATTTAACAAGAAAAGGGGAAAAAGGGGAACTTTTTTGAGAATAGGGGAAAAGGGGAATTTCGAGAAAAAAGGGGAAACTAAGGAAAAAAGGGGAAGACTGTGCACTAGGGTGGTCCAAAAAATTTTGTTTCGAATTTTTATGGGGACACCCCTCAAATTTGTTCGAATCCGCACAAAAATAAATGCGCTTTTTTTGTTTTGAAAAAAAATTATATTTAGGGGTGGCGCAAGCCCCATGAAGTTTAACATGTATTTCCCATAAGAAAAAAATACGTTTTTGTAAATCGTATTCAGAATCCTCAATATTATCTCAATCGAGTTGAAACTCAACATTTCTCTTCACAATTAGCCATAGGATACGAATAAAATATCACTTTTCAAATATCACCTCCATAAGTCTGTTTTATAGGGTCCCAAAGAAATCCCATAAGTGAAAAAATGGGTTTTGCGAGTTTTTGGCACTAATTATGATTTGTTTAGGGTTTTTTTCATGTGAATTGTTTCTAATACATAAAATATGACTTTATACTGAATATTATATATTTTAATGAATTGTTTAAACATTTTATTATTGTTTTTAGCAATTTTGTCATCGAATGGAGTTAGAAAGACGCGGTTTTTTCCCAAATATTCCATTTTTTGTCCAATTTTCAATTAGAGGGTAGGGATGGTTCATCGATGTTAACAATAGTGATTGTTTAAACAATTCATTATAATTATAAATAATATTGTATTTGAATAATTTTAGAAAGATGCGGTTTTTTTCTGGCTTTTTGTCCAATTTTCATCTGTAGTGAAGTAATAATGAATTTAAGTTGAAAAAATAATTGTTTAAACAATTTATGAATATTATTAATAATATTATATTTGAATAATGCTAGAAAGATGCGGTTTTTTTTAAATTTCTGGTTTTTCGTCCGATTTTCATTTAGAGTTAAGTAATAATAAATTCAAGTTAACACAATAATTGTTTAAACAATGTATTATAATTATCAATAATATTATATTTGAATAATGCTAGAAAGATGCGTTTTTTTTTAATTTCTGGCTTTTTGTTTCATTTTCATTTGGAGCAAAGTGATAATGAATTCAAGTTAACAAAATAATTGTTCAAACGATTTATTATCATCGTTGATAGTATTCTCTTTGCTTAATTGGTAGAATGTTGCGGTTTTTTCTGAAATTTTCCACTGTTTGTCTATTTTCGATTAGGCGTGTCTTGATAATTAATTTGATTTAGCAAAAATAATTGTTTAAACAAATTATTATTGTTTATGGCGTACAATCTAAACATGAATAATACAAACAATAAAGTAGCCTCGGAATGGACTGAAACTCGGATTGACCAAAGGCATGCACACGGTAAACGTAAAGGTCGTGTTTCGGGCGATGAATGGAGACTGGGTGTTTGGAATGCTAGAGGAGTGAATGATCTTAAGATAAGAGAACTACGAGAAACTATGCACACAAGGAAACTAGATATTCTCTGTGTACCTGAGACGAAGAAAAAAGGTTGCGAATTTAGAAACATAGAAAATGGGGTGTTGGAAGGCGGTTGTGAAATATGGTCAGGAGTAGATAGTGAATCACATCGTAGTCAGGGGGTCGGTTTAATTATGAATGAAAAAGCAAGTCAACATCTCATAGAGCATAACTTTGTATCACCCAGATTGCTATGGGCTAGAATGAAGGTAGGAATCAGAAGATTATTTATCATAGCGTGCTACGCACCAGTTGATAGCGATTCGAGGGAAGTTAAGGACGCCTTCTGGGACACTTTAAATGATACAATAAGTACTTGCGATCAAGGTGAAAGAATAATCTTGTTAGGAGATATGAACGGATGGGTCGGCGTCCAGCGTCAGGATACAGATACAGGAGGGGTGCTAGGTAATTTTGGGGACACAACAAGAAAAAATTATAACGGGGAAAAATTAGTTAGCTTATGCTTAGAAAAGAGCCTATTCATTACAAATACTTGGTTTAGACATAAAATGATCCACATGTACACCTGGTGTAAAGGAAATAGCCGCAGTATAATTGACTTCGTTATTGCAGATGAAAGACTAAGAGAACTAGTTACAGATACAAGAGTCATGAGGGGGGCCGAATGCAATACTGATCATTACCTTTTAGTCTGCAAAATAAACTTAGGGCGGGGATGGAGAACAAAGAAAACAAAGAAAACGAAACAAACACGAATAAAAATTGAAAATTTACAGAGACAAGAAGTGGAAACAGAGTTCCAAAAGAGGTTAACTGAACGCATAGATAGGGCAACGTGGGAAGCGCTTATAAGCAATAAAGATGTAGAGGGCGCGTGGACTTTATTACGGGATATCATTGTTAAAACTGCGACCGAAATATGTGGTACGGCGTTTGTAGGAAGAAAATCTGGTGATGCATGGTGGAATGAGGAAATTGCGGCAGCCCAAAAAGAAAAGAAAAAAGCGCGCAATAGAACGCTGAACATGACAGGTCTTAGCGATGAGGAGAAAACTAGACTTAAAAATGATTACAGACACAAAAATAGGAAAGTTAAACGACTAGTCAAAGAGGGTAAAGAGAAAATCAGAACAGAAGAAGAGAACAAAATAAAAAACTGCTTTGAAGGAATTATGAAACTATTATATAAACAGTTGAAGGAAAGTAAAAGTACAGAGTTTGCTAGCATGAGAAACAGTAAAGGCGAAATGCTATATGATATAGACGGGATAGTAGACGCTTTAAAAGATTCTTTTAAAGAACTATTAGGAGGTGAAGATATAGGGCAACAAAACTGCGACATAGAACATAATGCACTAGAAAACCCAATTGAAAAAGTCTGTGTCACTGAGGTCAGAGATATAATTAAGAACTTGAAAAACGGTAAGGCTGCGGGTATAGACAATATTAGCGCTGAAATGCTTAAATACGGTGGTGAGTACATACCTCACAGGTTGTGCGAATTAATAAATTTATGTATCGAAACGGGAGAAGTCCCAGACGATTGGAGAAAAGCGATTATCGTACCAATATACAAAAGAAAAGGAGATAAAAGCAACTGCAGTAATTACAGAGGTATCAGCCTACTAAGTACCGTAAGTAAAATATACTCAAAAATACTTATCCGTAGGGTAATGGAAATTACAGAAGAGAAGATATGGGAAGTCCAATGTGGATTTATGCCAGGAAGGTCATGTACAGATCAGATATTTAGCCTAAGACAGATCACAGAAAAAAGCTTGAGAGTAGGAAAGAAAGTTTTCTGTGCATTTATTGATCTAGAAAAAGCATTCGACAAGGTAAATAGAACTAAACTTTGGGAAATCCTTAAAGAATATGGAGTAAATGGAGGGCTCCTACAAGCAATAAAAACAATTTATACAGGCAGTAAAGCGAGTGTAAGGGTAAATGGGAAACTGAGCGACTGGTTCGATATTATGCAAGGGGTGAAGCAAGGATGCGTTATGTCCTCGTGGCTATTTATCATATTCATGGATAAATGTCTAAGAACTGCCCTCTTCGACGAAGAAGGTGCAAATCTCGAAACCGTCAAGGTACGTGGGTTAGCTTTCGCAGATGACAAGATTCTTATGGCAGAATCAATCGAGGACTTGCAAAGAATGTTGAATAAACTAAATACAAGCATGGAGAACATGGGCCTCAAAATTAACGTGAATAAAACGAAAATCATGGTGTTTGAGGGAAAAAGCGAGAAAACAATGTGCAACATTGTCCTAAATGGTGAGGGATTAGAACAAGTTGACAAGTACGTATATCTGGGTAGCCTATTCACTAGCGACGGAAAAATAGATGGGGAGTTAGATAGGCGCATAAATAAGGGTAAGCAGGTTATCGGTAGAGCAGGATCCATCCTCAGAAATAAAAACATATCAAAAAAAGCTAAAATGGCCATACATAACTCTATCTTCGTACCAACTGTACTATACGGTAGCGAGACATGGACCTGTCAAGAAAAGGACAGGAGCAAAATCAACGCGATCGGCATGAAACCTCTCCGCATAATATGCGGGAAAACACTGATGGACAAAGTCAGAAATGAGACAATCCTCAAAGAATGTGGTACACAAGAGACACTAGTTGACATATGGGAAAGAAATCAGCTAAGGTGGTTCGGACATCTTGAAAGAATGAAAGATGAACGACTGACGAAGCAAGTGTATAAAGGTAAAGTAAATGGTAGAATGCCCAGAGGTAGACCGCCGAAAGAATGGTCAGAATCTGTGAATGAGACATTAATCCGAAGAGACGTAAGAAGCCATAGGAACAGAAGAGCTTGCGTGAAGAAATGCATGGACGTGAAGGAAGCTAGAGTAGTATGCCAGGACAGAAATGTGTGGCGACAAATAGTTTGTAAACAGAGTGACAATAGTGTGAATGGCGCCTGAAACAGAGACTTTGGATACTAATGGGCCCAAGTGGGGAACCATACATAACAATTTTGTGAGGTTCCTCACTTGGGGTGATCGCTAGAGAGATTGATCAGCAACCTGGGTCGGAGCAGTGTTGCGGACTGAACGTGTCATCTAAATAAATGACACGAGAATTCCAGATCGATCTAAAACACCTATCCCTAACACCTATAAAACTCCTATATACCTTATGCCCATATACCAACCTACTCTATACCTATTCACCTGTTTACTATTCCCCAACCGAGCAAGTCACGCCTACCCCGAAAGGGAAATGGCTTAATGGTATAATAATAATGGCTATCTTCATCTATGTCAATTGCGCCTGATAGTTACGGTTTTCCGGCAATTTTCACCTTTATGTCCTTTTTTCACTTAGTAAGGTAATAATTAATTAAAGTCAACAAAAAAGTTGTTCAAACAATTTAATATTGTTCATAACTAACTTTTGTTAGATAAGTGCTAGAAAGTGGCGGTTTTTTCTAAAATCTTTCACTTTGCATCGCCTTTTTATTTATGAACAAGTAATAAGTCAGCCACAACAAAAATGATTTTCCGAAAGGTATTGTTGTTTTAAGTGAATTATTTTTGCTCTTTTCATAATGCTTAAAAAAATTGATTTAAAGAAAAAAAGCTATTTCACACGAAAGGCAGAAATCAATATTAAATTGTTCGAACAACTTTTTTGTTGACTTTAATTAATTATTACCTCACTAAGTGAAAAAAGGACAGAAAAGTAAACATAGCCGAAAAACCGCAACTATCAGGCGCAATTGATATAGATGTAGATAGTCGTAAACAATAATAATTTGTTTGAACAATTATTTTTGCTCGATATAACTAATTACTATTAAGTCACGCCTAATGAAAAATAAACAAACAGTTGAAAATTTCAGAAAAAACCGCAACATTCTACCAATTAAGCAAAGAGAATATTATCAACAATGATAATAAATTGTTTAAACAATTATTTTGTTAACTTGAATTCATTATTAATTCACTCCAAATGGAAATTAAACAAAAATCCAGAAATTAAAAAAAAACCGCATCTTTGTAGCATTACTCAATGATTATATTATTAATAAGTATAATAAATTGTTTAAACAATTATTTTGTTAACTTGAATTCATTATTACTTCACTTCGAATGAAAAGTGGACAAAAAATCAGAAATTAAAAAAAACGCAATTTTTCAGCATTATTCAAATATAATATTATTAATAATTAAAATAAATTGTTTAAACAATTATTTTGTTAACTTGAATTCATTATTACTTCACTCCAACTGAAAATTAAACAAAGAGCCAGAAATTAAAAAAAAAACCGCATCTTTCTAGCATTATTGAATTATAATGTTATTAATAAGTATAATAAATTGTTTAAACAATTATTTTGTTAACTTGAATTTATTATTACTTCACTACAGATGGAAATTGGACAAAAAGCCAGAAACTAACAAAAAATCCGCATCTTTCTAGCATTATTTAAATATAATATCATTTATAGTTATAATAAATTGTTTAAACAATCACTATTGTTAACACTGATGAAATATCACTTCCCTATAATTGAAAATTGGACAACAAATGGAAAATTTGTGAAAAAACCGCGTCTTTCTAACTACATTTCATGAGAAAATTGCTAAAAACAATAATAAATTGTTTAAACAATTCACTAAAATATATAATTGTCAGTATAAAGTCATATTTTATGTATTAGAAACAATTCGCATTAAAAAAACCGCAAGAAAATCATAATTAGCGCCAAAAACTCGCAAAACCCATTTTTTCACTTATGGGGTTTCTTTGGGACCCTATAAAACAGACTTATGGAGGTGATATTTAAAAAGTGATATTTTATTCGTATTCTATGGCTAATTGTGAAGAGAAATGTTGAGTTTCAACTCGATTGAGATAATATTGAGGATTCTGAATAAGATTTACAAGAACGTCTTTTTTTCTTATGGGAAATACATGTTAAACTTCATGGGGCTTGCGCCAACCCTAAATATCATTTTTTTTCAAAACAAAAAAAGCGTATTTATTTTTGTGCGGATTCGAACAAATTTGGGGGTTGCCCCGATAAAAATTCGAAAAAAAATGTTTCCAATGCATTTTTGGACCACCCTACTGTGCACCCTGGTACATGATTAGACACTAAAGTATCTGCGTGCACTAGTCGACTAAAGATTCACAAGTATTAAAATGAGAAAATATGAAAATTTTCAAATTGTAACGTTAAATTTCTGACTATTAAAACTTAAAGTTAATTTCAAATTCAAAATTTTCCAATTCATCATTTCTCGTATTCAGCTTCAAAAACATGTTTTGAAAAATGATACTATCTTTTCTCTCAGTTTTTCAAATTGTTTCTCTCTTGACAGTTTAGTTCCTGTCGCCGAAGTCCCAACAATTATCTCTTCAAAACTTGAAAAGTAAGCGAAGAGTTTGACGAAACTAGAACTATTTGGCAAAGCTGGGCTTTGAAATAGCGGATTAATTAATCATGTACGACTGCATTATTTCCCGTTTAAGTTCGTTCGCTACTTCCGCGAGACAACTCGACTAACTCGACCTAGAGGGAAGCAGGCGCTTTGAATTCTGGTGCTTTCACAGGATAAGTCGTAGGCTGAGGCTCATTCGGTCGAGATACAAAGAGGCATATACGACGATGTATGAGTATACCCGGCTCTTTACAGACAGGCTTCGTATAAACATGTCAGTCTGGCATGCTCGTAGAGCCGCTCGTTCATCCATCACTCAGTTTCTCCTTCGAGGGCCTGCGTGAACTGAGATTTCGTTTCTCATACTCGAAAGATTATACGTTACAACAGAAACAGTCCAAGTTTTCCAACAAAACTTCCTTGAGAGTGTGAAGCCTTGTTAGAATATTTGTATACAGGTCTTCCAAGGTTTTTTTGAACTTGCCTTTAGTTGGGATTGAAAGTCTCTGCGCCTCCTTTGCACCTATCCGTTCATCGCAGCTTCCTCTGAAATTTCTGGTGAAACACGATGGGCATTGATGGGCATCGTCGTTTAATAGTAACAGAGATAGAGCAAGATCTCAAGATTCTAAAACCTATTCTGTCCAAAATTTTGTAGCCTCATTTGTGGAAAAGTAGCGACTGGGTCCTTCACCACAAAAATGCACCTATCCATTCATCGCAGCTTATCCAGTAATTTATGGTGAAACACGGCTCTGTGCTACTTCGGTAGCCTCCATACATCTGGCTACCTGTGTTTTCTGTCTGTTTCCCAAATTAAAGTAATATTTCAAAAGAAAATTATTTTAAGACTTAGAGGAAATAAAATAGAATACAACGAAGCATTTGTTATCTATTCCAAAATGTGAATTTAAGTAGGGCTTCCGCAAGCGGGAACATCGCTGGAAGAGGGCTGTGGCTTCTAACTATAGGTAATATCATTTGACTAATATTCTTGAGAAAATTCAAAAACATTTTTCAAAATTTCAGATGCCAAATAAAAATTCCAACAAAAAAATTAATCTGCAAACTAACAGCTTAATTTTCAAACATAAAAGAAGAATTCTTAACGAAAATGTAATAGATCATATTGAAATCCAAAAAGATTTTCATTTGAAATGAAAAACCGTTGAAATAATCCAAAGAAGACAAACTCTGAACGAAATAATTGATACCTCGAACAAAAAAGAATTATTCTCAAACAGTTGTATTTTAATCAAAGAAGATTTAATATTCTTCAAAAGAGCAATTTTCTACGAAACTATTTCATTTATTAACCCAAAAATTAGAATTTCAAACAGAAAAGTTTTATGAAAAATGAAGTACTTGATATTTTATTCCAAAAAGATTTTAATTTTAAATAAGAAACAGTTGAATTACTGAAAAAACGAATTTTCAACAAAATAGTTACAATTTATAACCACAGAGATCAATTTTAAACTAAAATGATGGATTTTCAATCAAACAAATGAATTTTTAACAAAGAAATTTGAAAATTAGTTGAATTTTCAACCAAAGAAGATGAAATCTCAACAAAAAATAGAATAGTTCGATTTAAACTGAATAAGAATTTAATTTTAAATAAACAAAAGTTGATTTCATCTTAGAAGACGGATTTTTCACCGAATAGCTGAACTTTTAACCAGAAAACTTTTTAATTTAAAAATAAAAAGTTGAGATTTTAATAAAAAATTTGAAATTTCTACCAAAAGAGATGAACTTTCAAATCAAAAAGACGAATTTTCAACAAAAAAAAAATTTTTCTGTCAAGAAAAAAAGTTTTAGGCAAATTTTAATTGGATTTGAAAAATAATTTTTAACACAAACTGAAAAATTCGAATAACTATTTATTTTCCAAGATTTTATCGCTATAAGGTTATAATCATATAATTTCCCTAAGTTTCTCGAGAAAATTCGAAAAAAAATTTCAAGATTTCAAATAACTTGGAAAAGTCCCTAGAAAATTTCTGAAACATTTTTTTCCTATCATACAGAATTTTACAGAATTTGAGAAATAATTTGATTCAGCTTGAAAGATTTGAAGATTTTGACAGTTTTGAGAATCTTTTGGGATGTTTTGAAATCTTGTTAAATATTCTTCCAAAATAAATTTGGCAAAGTAAAAAATAATTTCAAGTTTTACCATAAATCTTAATAAAATTTCTTTAATCGCTTGAAACCTTTCAAATTATGTATTCAATTCCTAAACCATTTTTGCTTGAAATCTTCTAAAATCTATATTTTGTTTTGAATTCGTTGTAATATTTTTAAGTTTTATATTATTTTTATCTGTTTTCAAAACTTCGAAATATCTCTTAAACTTATTCGAATTTTTTGAAAAATGTTGTGATCTTCCAGAATTGCAAAATTTAACTTCAAAATGTTCTAAATTATTTTCTGAAATTTCAGGAAATTATCCAAGATGTTTTTTCTTTTTGAATGTTTTCTTAAAATTGAGTTATTGAAAAAAAAATAATTCGAATTTTTCCTGGAATCTTACGAAGAAAATTTTCGTGAATCGTAAAACCATTTTTTAATCTTTTCAAAGCTTTTGCAATTTTGAAATATTTTTAAGATAATTCTTTTAAAATGTTTGAATCCTACAAAAATTAAAAAAATTTTATTGAAATCTTCCGAATCTTTTTCGTCATATTTTTGAATTTCTCAGGCCTAGAATTCATATTTGAAATGAAACCTAATTCAGTAAAAAATTTCCCACAAATCATATTGTCGGTTCCAGTTATTTTAGTTACTTCCTAATACGAAAAAAGATTTACAGTTTATGTTTTCTTTCTTATTAATAATGTTCGGAAACATTAAGAAATATGTCTTATCATGGAATGAAATGACTTATTTGGAAATTTAGGTTTACTATATTGATGTTGCAGATAATTTTTAATCTTTATTAATTTTTAAATATATATAACCTTATTTAATATGGTAAAGGATTGATGAATAGAACCCTTTTGTTATTTGCAAAAAATGTGATCAAATGTTAAGAACAGAATCGTTGCCTTTAGTATTAAAAAAATGATTTACAATTTACATTTCCTAATTTGGAAACAAATTTTTAGGATTAGAATTCTTCATTTGGAAATCTCGATTGAAGAAATTAAAGAAAGTTCATATGAAAAAACTGAGAACTATATAAAAAATTTCCAAAAAATCAGTCACAGGTAAAATCGAAAATAATTGTTTAAAATCTAATTTTTAATGTATTAATGCCGTATAGTTTCGAATGGAAAGTTGGAAGTATTGTTTCATAGTTTATTATGTTTGTTGTTTTCTGGCAATGTGATAATAATATAATTATCGCGTTTAGGATATTTATTTTGTTTAATTATCGCAAATAATGGAAAAATAGCCAGTGAATAATTTATATTTTTTATTTGTTCAGGTGACATGCAAATGCGGGTTTTATTGTCTTAATTGGAACGGAAAGAAATTGAGGTTCTCTTTGATCAAATATAAGTCAATAAGACTCATTACTATGCTCATTACTACATGAAAAATGTAATAAAAGATTGTCCTGTTACAAATTCATTTCTTTTTTTCTTTTTCGTAACGTTTTCATAAACATATTCCTCGTCCTAATAGTTTTTAAGCACAGTAAAATAATCATATACTTATTTTTTCAAAAAAAAAAGTTCATAAACAAAACTATTTGTCCCGGTTTGCAGCACCATGTACCAATCAAATTATAATCTAAAATATTGAATCATTATTAAAAAAAACACACTTTTTTTCACTCAATTTTTTGCCTCACCATTAGAAACGATTTTTTTTTAAATATTATCGTATATTTATGAAAAAACCATATACTTTTCATAGACATTGCAGAGAAAAATCTTCTTTAACAATAAAAAATCTATACTATTTATATTCAATAAGAATAATTTTTTCAATAAATTTGGTTAACTTTTTCTGATCAAACTAATTTTATTCGAATTTAGCACCTCAAAAGTCCTCAAAAGTCCCGATTTCGTTGGTTTTCTAGTTTTGTCTGAAATTTGTCATTTAAATAATTGAAAATCGAATGAATAAAGCTTGAAGTATTATTAATTATCAGCACATAAAAAATTACGCATTTTTGAAAATATATGTTGCATTTAAAATTGAATAGTCTCAAGTTTGAAATAAAAATAAAGATAGAAAAGAATCTTTCAAGCTTCAGACTCTAATAT
This sequence comes from Andricus quercusramuli, assembly GCA_932178445.1. Classification (NCBI taxonomy): domain Eukaryota; kingdom Metazoa; phylum Arthropoda; class Insecta; order Hymenoptera; family Cynipidae; genus Andricus; species Andricus quercusramuli. The sequence goes on from CAKNXH010000114.1 coordinate 87,333, forward strand.
TATAAACGTTTTCAATTTCGGAATTAAATATTCTTCATATGGTTCCAGTGTCAATAATAAACTTTAAATTAAAAAACCGATGCGCTCTTTGTGAAATCATGTTTAGTTCAAAGTTTAAAAAATTTTCAGCACTTAACGTTCTAAATTCTGTATTCTAAGTTTAACAAATTTTAATTAAAAATAGACCCATGTTGAAAATAAATAAATTTCAAATTCTTAATGCTGTAGAATTTGTCAAATCAACAAGAAAAAAAATTACTTCATTTTATAGGTTTATGCTTTTGTTAAACATTTTTTATTATAAATGTTTCCGCTTGGATACATGTAATATTATTGAGTTGATTCTTTGGTTCCATTGAACCAAAAAAATCGAACCAAGAAATTTAAAAATTTAATATTACCTTTTACGATGCGGTTCTTTAATTATGCATGAAGCAAAAAAGATCGTATTATCATATCATTGTCAACACTCGAGCTCACTTCAGAGAGCAAACATTTTATGGAACACATTAGCTTGTATTTGCGCTTCATTGTATTTACTCGGATATCATAATGTATAGGACTATAGAGTCTATCGATCGTTATCACGATTATAGTCATTATAACATATTTATTCCCATGATCGATACCCTCTACGCACATATACTTTTCTTCTCTGAATAATGAAATATCTATTCATAGAAATCCGTTGTTTCGACCATCTTTTTTTACAATAGAATCCTCAAGTGCAAGAACTATACAACATGTAAACTTTATCATGTATTTTAAAATTGATTCTTATTTTGAGGACTGGAAATTGTAAACTGCTTTTAATTTTTTTCCAATTACTAGGCATAGTCTTTCGTAGCCTATTTGGACGCTGATGAAGCTGTTCTAATCTTCCCCATCCCTCCGTTCCCTTCCCCAACTACCCGTCTCCTCACTTCCGCTACTACACGTACCATCACTTCCCCTGCTTCCCCTCCCTATCACTTACTCTCATTCTTCCACTTCCATATTCCACTTCCATATTCCACCCCTATCATCCCCAATACCCCTTCATACTCACCTCACTTCCCTACTACCACTCCCCTCATTTCCCGAACTTTCTCTCACATCCCTTCTCTTAACTTCCACTACTTCAACCACACTTCCCACACTTCCAGTAGTTCCCACACTGGAGTTCGCTGAGATTCCCTACTTCACCTTTCCTCACTTCCCCTACTTCTCCTTCTTCCACTGTCATCCATTCATCTACTGCCCCGCTCCATACTTCTTCTATATTCTATACATCACGCTTCTCAATTTTCTTACTCCTTCTATTTTACTTCAATCACTTCCCCTACCAGGAAAGAAGTACGATAGATGGATAGACACTTGGCCGAAACTATATTGGTTTCTTCCCATAAGTCCTCACTTTCCTACTAACTCTACCATCACTTCACGACCTTCCACCCACCCTACCTTCCGTAATTCCTCACTACCCACTTTTCTTTTCCTATTTTCCCTTCCTACTCACCCTTACTTTTCTACTATTTCTCTCCTCACTTGCCTACTCACTCGCATGTTTTCGACCTCACTTTCACTACTTTCTCTCATGTCTCCTCCCCTCACTTCCCGTAGTTGCACTGCTATCACTTCCTATACTTCTTAAACGTCCACTCACCTTTCCCACTTCCCATCCATCACTTCATCTGAATGCGGCCGTTAATTTCCTTATTTCGCCTACTTCTCTTGCCCTACTTCTCCCTAAACCCCTCCCTTAATTTCCTTACTTCGCCTACTTTCCTTTCCCTACTTCCCCTCATCTGCCGCCCCACGCTCTTTTTACATAAATTACCTTAACTCTCCTCTCGGGAAAAAGTACAACGCAAGGACGGACACCCGACCCCAACTATATAGGTTTCTTCCTGATAACCCTCACTTCCCTACTTCCATACCTCTTCACACTTATACCCCCCCCCCCTTCTTCACGACTTCCTTCCCCTATTTCACAACTTCCTCCCTCTACATCCCCTACTCACGGACAGACGCACAGTGAGGCAAAACGATTTTCTGAACAAATCAGTCTAGAGCTAACAATTTTGATCCAATTTATTTGATTTCTTAAAATAAAAACTATCAAATTCTAAAAAGATTTGTAAGAGTCGATTTTGGAATTTTTTTTGTGAATTATTTTTTATTCAAAAAGAAAGTTGAAATTAATCAATTATTTTTCATAAATGATCTTATTCTTTTGCAACTATTTATATTCAAGTCAAACATCATGATATCCGCGAAGACACTTCTGATGAATAATGTTCAGAAGGTTAGAATATTTTAAAAAATTTGTTTACTTTTTATGTAACGAATTCTTGAATGAAATTGCTACTTCAAAATAGGAAATACTTTGGAGACTTGATTCTTCCATTTATAGTTAAAGAAGTACGTTACAATAATGCTTTATTTATCATTTTTTCAAATGCAAAGTAATTTTCAATTTATAGGTAAAAAAATTCAATGAATAATGAATTTCTTAGACATTTCATGTTCTAAATACGGAATCAATTCAGGATAACTTGGAACAATTCTGCGCTTATAATTCAATATTGACCAATAATAATTCCTTTTTTTTAAACAATATTATAAATAAATTCAAAACTTGACTACCTGTCAAGAAATCAATGTTGTTTTTTGTTATCAAGTCGACTGCTAGTGACTCAAACAAGAATTTATTTATTAAAATACTTCATCGGGCGATAATATTTGTTCTTTATTTAGATAAATTTTATAAAAAATACAGATTTTCTTCTAATTTTACCCCGCAGATATCGTTTTTTGTTTAAATGCATTTTAAATAACTCTCAAAACTCCTTTGCCTATGATATTTACTTAAAGAACAATAATTATTTATTTGATGAGTAATTTTATAAACAAATTCACAACTGGGCCACTTTTCAATGAATGGATGTCGTTTTTTTGTGAACAAAAATGATATATTTCACATATTATACTGAAAAATATTATCATTATTAAATTTCTAAAAGAATCTTATTTAATAGGAAACTCCGTCAGGCGACGACGCTTGTTATTTATTAAAATAAAGTTTATAGAAAAATACAAAAACAGAGTTGAGATTGATCCAGAAGCACAAGCATTGCAGCTAAAACCACTATAGCTATTCAAATTTGAATTGTTTAAAGAAATGGTTGCATTGAAAATTGACAAAAATCTGTATTCTTTGAACAGATTTATTTAACTAAATAATAGATTACGTCGCCTAACAAAGTCTCCTAATTTGAGTAATTGAGTAATTCGAGTAAACAGAGTAATTTGTGAGTCATTTACAGTCGATTCTGTAAAAAAAATACATTTATCTGTTGAAAAGTAGTCACGTTTAGAATTTGTTCATAAAATCTTGTATAAAATGGAAAATTATTGTTTTTTGAATAAATATTATAAGGAAAGGATTTTTCCAAATTATTGAAAGTTAAACCGTTGAGAAAACGAAATCTGCTGGTGGTAAATTAACGATAATTTGTATTTGTTTATCAAATTCATTCAAATAATTTGAAATTGTTAAAAAATATCAACAAATCGAAAATATTATTTATTTCTGACAATTTCTTGATCAATTTCGTTAAAAAAATGAAGTATTCAGTGCTCAAAATGACTACGATAACATGCATTTGTTTATTAAATTAGTACCACTTTCACGCATTTATTTTTGAACATAAAAATAAATAAATTTTGTCAAATGTTATTAGACAAAACATTAGTAGTGAAAAAATACAGAAAGCAGTCCTGAAAAAATTCTTCCAAGTTTAGTTAACTTTCTTTTTGAAAAGGACAACAAAAAATTGTTTACCCTTCTGTTGGACGGATGAACACCCGACGAAAATTGTAACAGTTTAGCTCAAATCTGTGAAACCCTAAAAATAGATTCAAACGCATTTGTTGAATAATTTCCTCAATTTCTTATTTACTAATTTTTATTTGTTGATAAAAAATTAGTCGAAGTCACAAAGTCTCACATCTATAAAAAGGGGTTTCGTAGCCCATTGAGACGTGAATGAGTCGTTAAAACCTCGCACTTTCGTACTTTTCCTCCCCTTTTGCCCCCACATTCTTCTGCTTCCCCTGTCCTCCCAAAATTTTCCACCCCACACTTCAACATTCGCTTCCCTCCCTTCCCCAACTTCTTCCTCATCCACTTCCCCCTCGTCACGTAGGCTCACATTTTCCATCACTTCTTTGAATCCCCTTATTTCCCCTTACTTGTCATAGCTCCGCTCCTCTCACTTCTCTAAGTTCTCTGAGTTTCCTGAAATTCCTGAGTTCTCTGAGTTCTCCGAGTTCTCTGAGTTATCTAAGATCCCTGAGTTCCTTGATTTCGTTGAGTTCCCTGAGTTCCTAGAGCTCCCTGAGATCCCTGAGTTTCCTGAGTTCCCTGCGTTCCCTGAGTTTTCTCAGCTCACTGAGTTACCTTATTTCCTGGGTTCTCTGAATTCCCTACGTTTACTGAGTTCCATGCATTTACAAAAATACCTGAGTTCTCTGAGTTTTTAGAGTTCCCTGAGTTCCCTGCGTGCTCTGAATTCCCTGAATTCCCTGAGTTGTGAAAGGTCCCTGAGATCTAAGCGTTCGCTGAGTTCCCTGCGTTTCCTCAGTTCCCTGAGTTTTCTGAGTTCCCTGAGTTCCTTGAGTTTTCTGAGATGCTACTTCTTCCTGAGATCTCTAAGTTTCCTGAGTTCCTAGAGTTCCCTGAGTTCCCTGCATTTTATGAATTCCCTGCGTTCTTAGAGTTTCCCGAGTTCTGAGCGTTCCCTGAGTTTCCTGCGTTCCTTAAGTTCCTTGAGTTTCCTGAGTACCTTTAGTTCCCTGAGATCCCTGAGTATTGTGAGTTTCCTTAGTTACCTGAGTATTCTGAGTTCTCTGAGATTCCTGAGTTCCTAAAGTTTCCTGAGTTTCCTAAGTTCCTTGAGTTCCCTGAATTCCTAGAGCTCCCTGAGATCCCTGAGTTTCCTTAGTTCTCTGCGATCTTTAAGTTCCCTTAGTTCCTTGACTTACCCAAGTTTCCTGGGTTCTCAGAATTTTCTGCGTTCACTGAGTTCCATGAATTCACTGAGTATCATGAGTTCTTCGAATTCCCTAAATTTCCTAAGTTCCTTGAGTTTCCAGAGTTCCATGAGTTCTGAACGTTTCCTACGTTCCCTAGGTTCCTTGGGTTTCCTGAATTCCTGAAGTTCCCTGAGATCCCTGAGTTCTCTGAAGTTTCTTAGTTCCCTAAGTTCTCTGAGTGTCCTGAGTTCCCAGAGTTCACTGAGTTCCATGAATTCACTGAGTTCTGTGAGTTATCTGAATTTCCCGAATTTTCTGAGTTCCTTGAGTTTTGAGAGTTTTCTGAGTTTTCTCTGTTCCCTGAGCTTCCTTAGTTTCCTTAGTGACTTAAATTTTCTGAGTTCTCTGAGTTTCCTGAGTTCCTAGAGTTTTCTAAGTTCCCTGCGTTCTCTGAGTTGCCTAAACTCCCTGAGATCCTAGAAATTCCTGAGTTCTGAGCGTTTTCTGAGTTCCCTGCGTTTTCTAAGTTCCCTGAGTTCTCTAAGTTTCCAAAGTTCCCTGAATTCCAAGAACTTTAGGAGATATCTGACTTTCCTGAGTTCTCTGCGTTCTTTGAATTCTCTTAGTTTCTTGAATTACCTAAGTTTCCTGAGTTCTTCAAAATTTCCTGCGTTCACGGAGTTCCATGAATTCACTGACTTCCATGAGTTCTTTGAATTTCCTGAATTCCCTGAGTTCCTTGAGTTTCCAGAGTTGCATGAGTTCCGAACGTTTCCTGCGTTCCCTAAGTTCCTTGAGTTCCTGAATTCCTGAAGTTCCCTGAGATTCCTGAGTTATCTGAAGTTTCTTAGGTCCCTGAGTTCTCTGAGTTTTCTGAGTTTCCTGAGTTCCTAGAGTTTCATGAGTTCCTGATTCCCCTGAGTTCTCTGATTTCCCTAAGTTCCTTGAGTGCCTTGATTTTCCCGAATTCTCTGAGTTCCCTGAGTTTCCTTAATTCCCTGTGTTCCCTGAGTTTCCTTCGTTCCCTGAGTTACATAAGTTTTCTGATTCCTCTGAATTCCCTGCGTTCACTGAGTTCCATCAATTCACTGAGTTCCATGAGTTATCTGAATTCCCCGAATTTCCTGAGTTCCATGAGTTTCGAGAGTTTTCTGAGTTTCCTGTGTTCCCTGAGTTTCCTTAGTTTCCTGAGTGACTTAAATTTTCTGAGTTCTCTGAATTCTCTGCGTTCACTGAGTTCCCTTAATTCTCTGAGTTTCCTAAGTTCCTAGAGTTCCCTGAGTTCCTAGAGCTTCCTGAGATCCCTGAGATCCCTGAGTTTCCTCAGTTCCTTGTGTTCCCTGAGTTTCCATAGTTCCCTGGATTCCGGAAGTTCCCTGCGTTCCCTAAGTTCTTTGAGTTCCCTGAATTCCTAAAGTTTCCTGTGTTCCCCGAGTTTCCTTAGTTTCCTGAGTGACTTAAATTTTCTGAGTTCTCTGAATTCCCTGCGTTCACTGAGTTTCCTTAATTCTCTGAGTTTCCTAAGTTCCTAGAGTTCCCTGAGTTCCTAGAGCTTCCTGAGATCCTTGAGATCCCTGAGTTTCCTGAGTTCCCTGTGTTTCCTGAGTTTCCATAGTTCCCTGGATTCTCAAAGTTCCCTGCGTTCCCTAAGTTCCTTGAGTTCCCTGAATTCCTAAAGTTCTCTGAGATCCCTGAGTTTTTTTATTTTCTCAGTTCACTGAGTTCCCTAAGTATCTTGAGTTGTGAGTTCCCCTCACGTTCCTCGCTTAGAAAATGTACGTCCGACGCGACGGACCGAAACTATGAGGGTTTCTGCCCGGGGCTACGAAACCCTAAAAATATGAAAATAATCTGATCTTTTGTGTTTCAGCGTTCCCTAAAGGCCTCTTCAGTTTTCGAATTTTTAGTAAAACCCGAGTCGAATAAACTGTTATGCATTCTCTTTTTCTTATTTTTCTCATTCCCTGGCGCATCTCGAGAGAAATTCATTCCAGGGCACTGCTCGCGGTCCGACCCATGCAAATCTTTTTCTCGAACTACGAAATAACACACCGTAACTTTCATAGGGGCGTAGGAACAATGGCACGAATACAAAGCACCTTTAATTAAAAAGGATAACTTATAGTGGCGCAGAAGATTGCAAAACAGGGGCACTAGTGGTCGAGATTCACCAAAGGGTATGTTACTGCAACCCCACAATGGTCCCACTTACATTTTCCTGACCTCCAAGGGTCACACGTTCCTCTGCCTTGAATATTTTAACACAAATTTTTCAAATTTTCTTATAAATGATAACATAAATCATTTTACAAACTTAGTGATTTTTATCATGGAATAGCAATAATTAATCGCGCGCTAAAGGCACGTGAAGTTTTTTTATTCAAGGAAAAAAATCATTTCTAATACAAAAAAATATATTTTCAGAACAACTATTACTTTTTGAAGATTATTTGTTGTTGGTTATATAAATACAACTTTTCTAACATTCTTAAAAAAATTTTTTTAATATTTCTGAAAATTTCAGATATGTCAAATGGATATTTCAACAAAAAAAGTTAATTTCTAATCACATAGTTGAATTTTTTAGAGAAAAAAAATTAATTCTAAACGAAAAATGTAAAACGTAATGATTAATATTCCAATCAAAGAAGATTTCATTTTTGAATGAAAAACAGTTAAATTCATTTAAAAGAGAGAAATTTCTCATCGAAACAGTTTACTCCTCTACCAAAACAGTTTAATTTTTCAATCCGAAGATATGAATTTTCATCAGAAAAGTGGAATTTTTCATTGAGTTTATGAATTTTCTACTGAAAAAGGCGTATTTCTAACAAAATGGTTACATTTTCAACCAAAGAGATAAATTTTCCAAAATAGATGAATCTTCAACCAACAAAATTAATTTTTTCCTAAAGAATGCAACGTAAACCAATTTGTTAGATTTTCGACAAAAATTTATCTGGAAGAGACAAATTTCAATCAAAAATGTTGAATCCTGAACCAAAACATATAAATTTCCGTTAAAAGGATGAGTTTTCAACCAAGAAGATAAATTTTCGGCAAAAAAAGGCATTTTTAACCAAATAATTTCATTTTCATTAAAAGAGATAAAATTTGAACTAAAATGATCATACCCTAACAGAAAAAGTGAATTTTTTAAAAAGTACTTTGACCAAAATAGATAATATTATCACCAAAAGATTCTAATTCTCAAAACAAAAAGACGAATTTTGAACGAAATAGTGGAATTTTTAATCAAGAAGATTTTTCTGACAAAAAAGAAAAAAATGTTACCAATTATAATTTGAGGGGAATAATAATTTTCTAATACAAAATACAGCTATCAAATCCCTATTTATTGCTTCAATCTATTTGTTCATTCGTTCAAGACTTATTTCGAAGTGAAATTTAAAAATATTTTATAAATTCTCTGAAATCTTTACATTTTTAAATATTTTTAATGTTTTTAATACTTCTCAAATTCCTAAATATCTCTTCAAATGACTGAAGTCATTTCTGAAATTAGGAAATACCTTTGAGGAAAAAAATAAATCATTTGCGATTTTCCCAAGAATCTTAAGAAAATTTTTCTACCATCTTCAAATCTTTAAAAATCTCTAAGAAGCTTTAGAATTTTATTTTTAAATATTTTAAAATGTTCTAAAAGCATTTCAAATTCTTCCAGAAATCTTAATCCAATGTTTCAATCCTTCTTTGAGCTTTCGAAATTATTAAAAATCTATTGAAAAAACTTTTTTCAAAATCTTCAGAAAACATAATTTTTAAAATTTTTTAATCTCGCAAAATTGAGAAATCTGCCTTCAAAATCTTTTACATTCTTTTTTGAAATTCGAGTAAATCACTTGAAATTTTTGAAAATCTTTTCCAATTCTCTCTTAAAATTAATTTTTTTCAGAGAAGAAATTATTCCAAATTTTTCCATGAATCTTAAGAGAGTTTAGTGTTTTTCTGAAAACATTTTAAAATAGCTAAACAGCTTCTTGTTATGAAATCTTTGCAAATCTATATTTTTATTACATTTTTCGAAATCTTTTTAGGTTTCAAATTATTCTTAAATCTTTTTAAAGCTTCCAAATATCTTTTAAACTCCCTCGATTTTTTAAAAATTTTATAACCTTGAAAAATTAAGAAAATTTAATATAAAATCTTCTACACTCCTTTTCGGAATTTTAGGTAATCAATTGAAATGTTTTGGAATCTTTTTCAATTTTTTCCGAAATCATTAAAAAAATTTCCCATAAATTTCATGAAAATTTTCTTTTTTCCTTGATCCCTTCCAAAATAATTGACAAGCTTATTTTTTCAAAATCCTCGAAAATCGAAATTTTCTGTAACATCTTATAAAATCTTTTCAAGATTAAAATTCTTTTCAAATTTATTCAAAATTTCTGAAACCATGAAATACCTTGAAAAAATAATCCTAAATCATTAAAAAATTTTCAGGAAATCTTAGTATTAGTACTGTTAGTTTCCTTGTCACCGGTAAGGACCATTTTTTTCACTTCAACCAGGGTGATGAATCTCTGCAATAACAAAAATACCAGAAATCGCCAATTTTGAAAATTGCAATTTGCTTCTGTATCCCTTTTATTTTCGAAAAAAAGAAAATTCGTAAGAAAGGTAATCCAATCAAATTAAATTTTGCACTCCCTCGTCGAGGTTGAAGGGACACTTGAAGTATTTTTGTTGTTTTGGTGGTCACAAAATTTTTAAAAATAATATCACACTACGTTTTTATTATAAATTTAATGGTATTGTCTGATTTCATAGAAACCAATTTTTAATACATTTTTTCACATTATTTACTTTTTTTAATAATTAAGACTTTCCGAGTATCTATGCTTGTAAATAAATTTGATGAGAATCCATTGTTACCTTATAAATTATTAACTTTTTCATTAATTCAAATTATTTTTATTTTAACTAAGAGATAAATAAAAAGGTACTAAGTAAACGTGAAAAAAAATGAATATGGTACCAGTGTATTCTTATCAAAAATATTCACAACTCTAGGTACGCTAAAAATCTGAATTATCAGAAAAAAGTAAATTACATGAAAAAAACGCGTGTAAAGTTTTTTCGCTATAAAATTACACAATAAAATGAAACTTTTCATACAAAAATAGCCTAATATTATCCTAAAAATGTTGTTCCAAGCTCGAAATCAACGAAGATATTTAGAGTTAAACCTCTGCTCTCGATGAGAGAGTGCAATATTCCAACCGATTTGGATTAAATCTTTTTAGGGATTTTTTTTTCAAAAAGGAACCCGAATTTTTACAATGACATTAAACTTTTAAACCTGGCGATTTTCGGATCACCCTAGTGTTTATGCCCTATGATAGGAGTTGTGGGTGGTGAAATGTAGCAAGGCGTTGCGAAGGGGGTGGTAGCGAGAGGGATCGCGGGGTGCCAAAAAGAGTTTGAAACTGCTCAGGCGCCCCTATATTATAAATATCACCCATGAAAGATGGCGCAGACAGCAGCAGGGAGGCAATGGGGTTGGGGACGCCTGGGTAAAGGAGTGGAACAGAACCGGAATTAGCATAATCAGAATAATTTCCACCAGCTGACAGCGCCCTCATTCTTTTTCCAGCGACGATTCTTCCGCTGCTTTATTTTCCGTTGTTTTCCGCCTTCCACTCTCGTCTCGAATTCTCACACCGTTCTAAAGCCACATTCGACGCATTAAAGTTTCGCCAAAACAAGTCAAAGAAAGTTCCTTCTTCAAACTTTCCCCCTTCGTGATTTGGTCTTCAACAAACATTTGAATCTCTTTTTTTTTTTGCTTTCTTATTTTATTACTGATTTGAATTATTTGTTTTTTTATTGTCGTATTTTAATTTTTTTAATGTTTACCAACAATTGGCGGCTGGCCAAAGAAATAGAGTTTTGCTGCTTTTGTCTCATCCCTCTATTTTCTTTCCTTTTGGTGAACAAATAATTGGGCAATTTTTTATAAACTAAAAAAATGGTACCATCAATAGGGGTTGAAAACTTATGATGTCTTTTATCATATACCTAAGACATTTTCGGCCCTATATGATTAGAAATGACATTACAAAAGTTAAAATGTGTGCTAGTGATTGAAAACTACCCTTAACAGTTTTTTAACTTCGCCTTAGAATGATGCTTTGTTTCTTTCACAGTTCTTCACACAATTTCTGGTAAGAAAAGTTCCAGAATGACAACAGAAATATTCTTTAAAGATCTTATCAGTTTTTTTTCTTTAAGAAATACATTTTTTGTCTCATCCCTCTATTGTTTTCATTTGGTGAACAAATAATTGTGTAATTTTTTTCTAAATACAAAAAATGGAACCATCTATAGAGTTTATAGACTTATGTGTTCTTTCATCAAATATCTTCGATATTGTTGGCCTTATATGATAAAAAATGACCTTATGAAAAATAAGATGTGTTACAGTGATAGAAAACTACCTTTTAATATTTTTTTAACTTCAACTTAGAATAATGCTTTACTTCCCTTTTCAAGGTTTTTCACACTATTCCTGATAAGACAAGTCCTAGGATGACTTCAGAAATATTGTTTCGAGATCGCATAGTGTTTTCTTCTAATTCAGAAAATAATTCCAATTCAGGTTTTTGGGCCTTTAACCCACCCTTATTGAAAAAAATTAAAATATCCTCTATTTGCGAAAAGTGCGAAACTGTTTTACCAGGATATTAGAACATAAATCTTGCACTTATTAAAAAGTCATACCTCCTCATACAAACTAGAGATTGGTGACTGGACAGAGAAATGAAATTTTGTTGTTGATTTTGTCTCATCAGCATATTTTCCTTCATTTGATGAACAAATAATTCGGCAATTATCTATAAATGAAATATGTGTTAATGATTTAAAACTACCCTTAACATTATTTTAAACTTCACCTTAGAATGATGCTTTGCTTCTTTCAGTTTTTCACACTATTTTTGATGAGACAAGTCCTGGGATGACTTCAGAAATATTGTCCAGAGATCTCATCAGTTTTTTAGTTTCCTTTTTAAGAAATAAAATTTTGTTGTTTTGTCTCAGCCCTCTATTTTTTTTCATTTGTTGAACAGATTATTGGACAATTTTTCATAAATTGAAAAGAATGGAACCATTTTTAGAGTTTGAAAACTTATAATGTTTTCTTTTATCATCTACTTTAGATATTTCTGGACTTACTTGATAAAAAACTACCCTTAACGTTTTTCCAACTCAAAACGAAGCTTTGCTTCTTTCACGATTCTTCATACGATTTCTCAGAAAAAAAATCCTAGGATGATTTCAGGAAAATTCTTTAAAGATCTGATCAGGTTTTTAGTTTGTTTCGCAAGAAATCAATTTTCGTTCTTTTTGTCACATCCCTCAATTTTTTTTCATTTGGTAAACAAATAATTTTACAACTTTTTATAAATTGAGAAAAATGGAACAATCTATAGGTGTTATGATATGTTCTTTTATCATATACTTTAGATATTTTTGGCCTTGTATGGTTAAAAATGCCATTATAAAAGTTAAAATGTGTGCCAGTGATAGAAGGCTACCCTAAATATTTTTTCCAAATTCACCTTAGAATGATGCTTTGCTTCTTCCATCATTTTTCACACCATTTCTGATAAGACAAGTCCTATGATGACTTTAAAAATATTGTTTGAAGATCTCACCGGGTTTTCAGCTATTATTTAAAAATAAAATTTTGTTGTTTTCGTCTCATCCTCTATTTCTTTCATTTGCTGAACAGATAATTTAACAATTTTCTACAAATTAAAAAAATGAAATCATCTATAGGTGTTTTAATGTGTTCTCTTATCATATTCCTCAGATATGTGCCAGTGATAGAAAACTACCCTTAACTGTGTTGTAAAAGATTCGTTTTTTTATTGAAAATTAATTTTTCCAAATTAAAATTTAACTATTTCATTTTTGGTTTGAAAATTGTTTTTTTAGTTTAGAAAATCGACTATTTTGTTGAAAATTCATGTCACATTTGTCTTAAAAGTTGAACAATTTAGTAGAAAACTCAACTGTTTTGTAGAAGATTCGTTTTTTTAATAAAAAATCATTTTTTTCAATAACTATTTCATTTTTGATTTGAAATTGATTTTTTTTAGTTTGGTAATTCAACCATTTGTTTAAAAATTTCTATAGTTTGTTGAAAATTCGTCCTCTTTGGTAGAAAATTAATCTGCATACTTAAAAAGTCAACTATTTGGTTAAAAACATATGTATTTTTCTTTAAATTTCTATTTTGGTTCAGAACTCTAATTTTCAAATCTAAAATTGAAGTAATTGGTTTGAAAATTAACTTTATTCTCAAAACCTCATATTTTTGGATTGAAAATTCAACTATATGGTATACAAAATTCGTCTTTTCGTCATGAAAATTCAACAGTTTAGTGGACAATTTGACGGTTTTATAGCAGATTCGTTCTTTAATCAAAAATTATTATTCTTCAATGAAAATTCAAATATTCTTTTTTTTTCAAAAAACAATCTTTTTAGTTCGAAAATGCCACTGCTTGGTTGAAAATACACGTAATTTTTAGAAATTCGTCTTTTCCGGTATATAAAATAATCTCTTGGTTGAAAATGCAAGTAGTAGAAAATTAATCTCCTAGATTGGAAATTCTTCATTTTGGATAGATTTTTTTTCTCTGTTGACTGGAAAATCGTTCATTGTTGATGAATCAATTGTAAATTGTAAGATAGGTTTTTTTTTGGGGGGGGGGGTCAAGACTTATGGATTCTAATAAAGGGGAATACGTGATTTGAAAATTTCAGAAAAAAAATAAAAAGAAAATTTGGCAATTAGGTGTTTATGATAATTTCATAATTTTTTATGATAATTTATATGTAGTTTATCACTTTTAAATTGCAAATTTTCCAAGTTTCAGCATTTTATATTTCAAACTGACCTATAAAATATGAATGAGATTTTTAAATCTTAATTCCTTGCCTTCTATTACTAAATTTACACTAAAGTAATGTAAGAATATTGAAGAATTTATAGTGATAAAAGTGTGGAAACGAAACTTTACATAACTTTCCATTTATCTAATAAAAATTAGGATTTCGAAACCTAAACATTTCATATAATCAAATTTTCTAATTAATTTTTTTGATTATTTGCGCAGATAGATCAAAGCTGAATCATTTAAAGTTTAACAATTTTCAAATTAAACCTGCGAAATTCAAATGATTAATTGAACTCTAAGTTTAAGAGAAATTTCTATGTGGTATTGTTGGGGCCCAGATTGGTAAATTGTTACGGGCCCTACCAGTTTAGTTACGAAAATGGTTGGGATCCATCAGAAGGCAATTTGATGAGGCCCCTAACAAGGATCCTCTTCAATTCCTAATTATTATCAGGGGTTCTCGCTAGGTCCCTAAATAGCCTTTTTCCAAATAAATGCCCTTTTTATTCCGTGCCTTAATTCTCATTTTATTTTGCAATTCATTTAAATGAAAAGGTTCACCATGTTAAGATCAGCCGTTTTGATAATGGAAATCGGAAATCTGTTGGGGCCCTTAAAATGCCACAATATTGTTAGGGAATACCAGGGCAATTTCTACACGAATTGTGTCAAAACTGTCAAAAATAGGCCGTGTTTACCTACGAGTATAGCAGCAAGCCATATACATTTTATTTTCCTTATTTCCGACCTTTCGTCCTGAATTTTAGTACGTGAAAAAAAAGATAAAATATAATACCCTGGATATCGACATTTGGGAAAAAGAGGCGATCAGAAAGTTGCAGGTCACGTATAGTTCGGATACTTGCCGCAGTATGGCGCCTTATGTTGCCCCTCGAATATATCAAAGTTCATGCGTTTCTACCTAATATCACTCGCGTGCACCTTGCCCCCGTCACCCCAAAGAGCCTAAGTTTCTTCACGTGCCTCCAGCGATCCAGTTTTCCCTCCTCTGATCTTTATTCATTCTTCGCCTCGCCCATTTCAATTTTTATACATTTTAACTGGAAGGGCTCGATCACGTTAAGAATCCCAACGCGACCCTCAAGGATTCTCGATTCATATAGTCCATTTTAGAAGCTAGCGAGGCAGCCGTATTTTACAAATCTGAAAAAATTGATGGACACTCGACAAATGGTCTCGTATTATAAACCTTTGACAAAAGAAGCGTTCATTCTAGAAGAGTTCATTCTAGAAGAGTTCATTCTAGTTAGTGGCGATCAACCTTCAAGCCACAACCTTCTTCCAGCAAGCCTTCCACTTCAGAAAGCTTTGATTGAAGTCACCTTTCGAAATAGCTAACAGCTTCTCCTTCCAACCTGCTCCTTTCAACCTGCTTCTTCCACCTGACGTCATAACTTTCTTCTAGCAAAAATACAATTTGGAAGCACTCCTTTAAAGTCACCTTCCGAAATAGCAAACAACTACTTCTTCCAACCGAAGCCACAA
>CAKNXH010000114.1:119643-140059 GCA_932178445.1 Andricus quercusramuli
AATTTCTACTTATTGGTCTGAAGTATGTCATCTCTACCATCTTAATATTATTTCTCATTAACTTATATCACTCAGGCAAACAACAGCGCTTTAACAACATCATTATTCTAACTTATAATAAGTTAATCAATTATTTTACTTAACATATTATATTGCCTGAACAATGTATTCTTATTTTAATAATATTCTCTTCGAATAATGCCAGATAGTTTTGGTCTTTTCTGGAAGTCTCAACTTTTTGTCTACTTTTAACTCAGAATGTGATAATAATTATTGCAATCCTGCAAATATAATTGTTTGAATAATTCATTATTTTCTATAACTATCTTCTCTGATGGTAATGCTAGTTAGTCGCGGTTTTTTCTGAAATAATTACCTTTGTGCCCAATTTTTACTTAGCGAGGTAATATATTATGCGAGTTAACAAACATAATTATTTAAACAATTATTCATTCTTCAAAACAATCTTTTCTTCGAGTAATGCTAGAAAATTGCGGTTTTACAGAAATTCTAAGCTTTTTTCACTTTTTAGTTACAAACAAATAATTTATGAACATTAACAAGACTTATTGTTTTTTAAATAAGTATAATCAAAAATTTTTTCAAAATACAGTGAAAACATTCTTAATTTCCCAGATTTTCCAACCGTTTTCCTTGTATTGCTTTTTTTTTGGTAGCCACGATAACTAACGAACGAATGCTTCAATGTACTTCAAATTCATAGAGATTACGCAAAAAAGCGTTTCTACCGAACTAACTAGCTATTCGACTTATGACAAAAAATTCCGATTTTATAAAAAAAAACTAAACAATTTTTTTATCAATTTTCAAGTTCTGGAAGAAAAATGTGCGTTATTCCTACAGTAGGTATTATATATATTATATAATAAGTGAATACATAAACGGCATATATGTACATGGAGATGTATACAAATTTTTGTAACAACATTTTTACGATTCGAGAAGTGGCTACCATTTACAGTGAAACAAAAAAACAGAAATTACAAAAAATGCTCTAAGTTAGTCAATTTTTTAAACTTTTATTATTGGTATTTATTGTTTTATAAATTGAATGAATACGTTTACAAATTGCGCATGAATTTTTCATTAATTGAAAATATGTCAATAATCGAGTTACATCGCCAGTAAATTAAAAAAGGAAGTTTGTAAAAATTATCTATTTTTTTCCCTCAAAATTTTTGGTCATGATATCTCCCATACATTGTTGTCGAGAGCATGATTGATTGCACACTGCATGTTACTGTTTGTTTTCAGACTATTTATCTATTGATAAATATTAAAAATTTTCTGCACCGCGAATATCATCAATTTATTTTCTTCGTAATTTTGGAATGGAATTTTAATTGATGCATCTAGAATTTTCTAAAATTGTTTTTGTAATGTGAATATACTACATTATTACACGCAGAAAATTGTTTCTTTCCATCAAACAAACATTTTTTTGACCCTATATCAATGACAGAATTTGTTTCATTCAAATGAAATTTCTTTGATTTGAACAGTAGTGTGTTTGAATCAAATAAATTTTATTCGAATCAAACAATATTTTGGAATTCGATAAAACATTTGTTTGAACCTATATCAAAAAAAGAATTTGTTTGACTCGAACAGAAATTTCCCTCAGTGTAATTGATTTTTTTCAGAAATGTAGAGTGAATCACCCGGAAATGAAAGTCTTGCGAAGTTTAACGGAATGCACACATAATAAAACTTATCCTCGTTTCACGGTTTACCAAGCATAAAATTAAATTACATGTGGAGTAACTGTAAATTGCAAGCATTAGTACTTGCGTCGATTCAGTTTTCATACTATAATGTTCAATCTAAACCCGTATCATTTCTATATTCCCGAAGTATTGCATTTTTATAATTAAACTCATATCTTTCATTTAGTTGATGATCCGTGGCTGCAATTTATGAAAACGAAACAATTTATAACAAAATTTTATTTTACTTTCATCACTGAAAAACATTGTGGTTTGTTCTAAAAATGGTTTGGTTTTTAGGGTTCCGTAGTCCGGGCAAAACACACAACTCACAACTCACAACTTACAGCTCACAACTCACAACTAACAACTCACAGCTCACAACTCACAACTCACAACTGACAATTCAGAATTCACAACTTAAAACTCAAAAGGATAGGGGAAATAGAAGAAATAAGGAGAAAAGAAAGGGGGAATGAAGGTGGGGGGAAATAGGAGAATTGATGGGAAATAAGTGGTGGGAAACTAGGGGGAGTGAGGGGAAATGGGTAAGGTAGAGGAAGTAAGGTAGAATGTGGGGTTGTGAGGAAAGGGGGAAGTAGCTAAGATTGAAATTGATTAAGGGAAGCGAAGGTTGAAGTGTGGGAGGGACAGTAAGGAAATATAGGGGAAGTAGGGGAATATAGGAAGAGTAGGGGAGGAAATGTATGGGAGGGGGAAGGTTCTAACAACTTATTTCCGTCCTAACAGGCTACCAAACCCATTTTCGTAGGTATAGTGCACCTACTTCGACTAATTTTTTTAAACAAAAGCCAAAAGGTGGACCACTCTCAGTTTGCATTTACGAGCAATATATTCTCGAAGAATATTTCGGAAAACTTGAGAATATTTTTTAATACTTAAGAAATACTTATGAATACTTCAAGTAGGTCAGAGAAAATCAGGAAACAGTCAGGGAATTTCACTGTCTGGGGAAAGTCAGGAAAAAGTAAGGGATTTTGAGAAAAATCTTCCAAAAGTCATGGAATTTCTATGAGACGTAATTTAAATAACTCTCAAGGATCTTAAATTTTAAATTATGAAATTTGAAATTAAAATTGTTTTCATTCCGTTTATAAAACATTAGATGTTAAAAATGATACAAGATTAAGCTTCTGGTCTTTCAATATTATCGATCAGAGAAAATGAAAAATGGGAAAAACAGAAATCATGGAATTTCGAAAATAAAGTTTTGCGACTACTCTGATATAATATTCTTGTCAGTAATATATTTGCCTTGTTTACTTTATTTTCTGATTTTCTTTATTTTATTTGCTTTTCATTTCTCTTTTTTTGTTACATTTTCTCTCTCCGTAAGATTATATTTTTGTTACTAATTTTATCATTTAGTCGGAAATTTTAAAATTTTGTTAGAAAGTAATCCTTTATGGTTGAAAATTCAACTGTTTCAACTGTCAAGAATTTAACTATTTTGGCATAAAATTACTTTTTGTTAAAAACTTCAACTTTGCCTTTGAAAATTTAACTAAAATCTTTCTCGGTTGGAAATTCAACTAGATTTTTGAAAATTCGTCTTTTTGTTTAAAAATTGATCTATTTTAGTAGAAATGTAATCTTTTTTGGCTGAAAATTTATCTCCTTTGATTGAGCATTCGACTTTTTTGCTGAAAATTCGTGTTTATTTTGGATGAATTCAACTGTTTTCGACTTGAAATTAAAATCTTTTTGGGTTGAAATATCTACTATCACATTATTTGTTGAAAAGTCCTTTTGAATTGTCATTTTTCTTTTGGTAGAAAAGTAATCTTTTTTGGTCAAAAATTTGTCTGTTATGGTTGAAAAGTAATTATTTTTATTTGAAAAGTCTCCTTTCATATTTTTTGTTCAGATTGGATCTTTTCAGGTTAAGAATTTAACTGCTTTGTTAAACATTCATCTCTTTAGATAGAAAATCCGTCCTTTTGAATTTAAAACTGATCTTTTATGGTCGAAAGTTAATTCTTGTTCATTGAAAAGTCTACTAAAATATTTTTGGTCCAAAATTTATCTATTTAGTTGAAAATACAATCATTTTGTTAAAAATTTATCTTTCGCCATAAAAATATTGATTCCTGTTTTGGTAGATAAGTAATCTTTTTTGGTTGAATGTTGATTCTTTCTATGTAACTAGTCTACTATTGTATTTTGGTTTCACAATTCATCTCTTTTGGTTAAAACTTCTACTATTTGGTAGAAAATTTAATTAATTTGTTGGGAATTCAACTATTTTGTTAAAAAGATATCTTTTTTGGTGATCTATTTGGTTAAAAATTTAACTATTTGGTTCAAAATTAAACCTTTTTTTTAATTCCGAAAATTCTTCTCTTTACCTCAAAAGTTTAGTTACTTGATTGTAAATTCATATTGCGGGATTAAAAATGAACTTTTTCTGTTATCAATTCCTCTTGACGGGTTTTAAAGTCAAATCTTTCTAGAACACTTAACTTTTCAGTTTGAAAACTCAACTCTTGTTAAAAATTCATATTTTTTGGTTGAAAAGTCCACTATTTTGTTGAAAATGCAAAATGTTTCGACTTGAAGTCTTAAGAATTTGCTACCTACATTAATGTTATTTTTAGAAATTATTTCCTATTTTTTTCCAAAAATCACCGCTTTCCCCTTCTTTATATTTTACTTTGGAGTTGTAACATTTTTAATTTATTTACACATAAAAGGCAAACTTCTTTTTGACCGGATAAAACGGAAAAATCCGGAATATTGTTGTTTTCCTTTAATTCGCCACCCTGAAAAAAAAAATCTTGTATAAAAAAGGATTGATACACAAACCAGTGGTTGTATCAACCCTCGCTAGAAAAAAAGTATCGGAAGAAAGGAATTAACGAAAAACACCGGCACGATGCTTTTTTTTCTACGTCTTTTTTCGATTCCTGGTTGATCCGTGTCTATGGAAGAACACCAGAAAAATAGAGAAAAAAGCGGGAGAAGGGGGTTCTAACCCTTCAAAGAAGGGTGAAAATCGTGAGCATCAGAAAACCGGTGCTGGTGGCCCGGATCTGTAGACAGCTTTCGCGCGGGTTGAGAATAACTGATACCTCCTGAAGGAACTTAAAGAATAGGGAAGGCATTGATAAAAGGAATCTGTGGCAAAAAAACGATAATTCGAAAAAAAGTGAAAAAAAGACAAAAGTGGGAGAAGCAAGAAAACACCTAGCAATGTTGCGACAAAATGACACTGATCGATCTCTCTCTTCCAAATCTCGATTTCTTGAAACATACTTTTTTTACATTCTCATTATTTATGATTGAGAATGTATTAGAATTGTCAGAAATTTCTCAACTCAGTTTTAAACGAATCTTCAAATCCTAAGACCCCTGAAGCCGAAAATTAAGTTTTAGCGATAGCTTCTGTTTGTCTGTCCGTCTGCCTGTTCGTCCCTCCGTCTGTCCGTCCGTGAACACGATAACTCGAAAAAATGAACGGATCAAATCAAGCTTTGGTACACTTTTTTAGGTCCTAAAGAAATAACGAGTTCAGGAACCATCCATTTTGGATAGAAATTCAAAAAGTGAGAGCATTTTCAAAATTTTTGATAGCATGTTTTTTAGATTAAAAAAATTCAATGTGCAGCTATTTGTAGTACTCAGGAAGCTGAACAATTTACCTCAATTACTTTTTCTGCTAAAAAAATATTAGAGTTATAGCATCTACAAAATTTAAAAAAAAACAATCGAAAATCCAAATTTTAAGCCAAACAACGCCCGATATATAAAAGCCCTATGAGATTATCATAACAACTTTTGTAATTTTTTTGGAAAATTGAAAATTCTCATAGCACAAAAAATGATGAAAAATAAAAAATTCCATTTTATGGTAAAACTATGCAAGTTACAAAAAAAGATAGGAGACAAAAATTGTGCTTCCAAAACAGATCTACAAATTTGTTGATGATCACTTCTTGATAGGACGCGTAGTTTTTATTTCATTCTTGAAAAATAACATTTAAAATAAAAAAATAAAATTTTTTTACATGAGCAAAAGTATCTTTATTGTAAAATATCAATCAAAAGTTGTATTTTTGCAGCAGTTGGAAAATAACCATTTTCCAACAGTTTCATTGCATGATTCAAATTGAAATAATTTTTTTTGAAACCCGAAACCTTTCTCAATAAGATAATTGTTGAACAAAAGATGACAGAATTACATTTTAGATAAAATAATTAATTTTCACAATTAAAAAAAAGGAAATATCCAACAAAATAGTGCAATTTTCAACCAGAGTCGAATTGAATTACACCAAGTTGAATTAAAGTTGAAATACAGTTGGATTACACCAAAAAATAAGCATTTCCAACAAATTTGTTGAATCCTTGACCAAAACAGACTAATTTTAAAAACAGAAAAAAAGGATTTCTGAAAAAAAAGTTGAATGTACAACCTAAAAATATGTATTTTTTGCCAAAATAATTGAATTTTCTACTCAAAAAAGACGAGAAGGGAATTTTCAACTAAAAGGATCGATTTTCTAACAAGAAGGGAATAGCTACATTTTCGGTCAAATAAATTCATTTTCAAAAAAATAACTGATTTTTCAACAAAGCAGTCCCATTTTTAAGCGACGAAATTATATGTTCAACTGAAATAATGAATTTTCAACAAACAAGAAATGAATTTTTAACCTAATAGTTGAATTTTCAATCCAGAAGATGAATTTTCTACAAAAGAAAGACAAATCTTTAACAAAATAGATGAATATTCCACAACGTGGTTTAATTTTCAATCATACAGATGAATTATTATCAAAAAATATTATTTTTTATAAAAAAAAGATTAATTCTGAACAAATAATAAAATAGTTTTATTTTTAGTTGGAAAAATTAATTTTCAATTTGAGCAAAAAAAAATTTTAAACAAAGAAATAAATTTTCAACCAAAAGAATTAGGTTTCTCCAAAAAAGGATTAATTTTATAACAAAATACACCAATATTCATCCAAGAAGACGAATCAGTCACCAAGAAGATTAATATTCTACCACAAAAGACAAAGTTTAAAAAAAAATAAAGAAATTTTTAACCAATTAGCTGAATTTTCAAGTCAAGAAGATGAATGTTGAACCAAACATGCAATTCTCAAATTTTTAGTTTTAAACAATTCATTTTCAACACACAAAAAACGACTTTTCAATAAAATAGTTTTTTTCAGGCAAATAAATTAATTTTTAGCTAAAATAGAGAATTTTCAATCAAAGATTATCAAATCGATAAGAAAAATATGCTTATTTTAGAGAACTGTAAGTCAATGAAAAAAATTGTAGCATTGTCTCAAGCCTCATAAAATTTTCCATTTAATTAAGATGCAGGATGAAATGATTTGGAAATGAGTAATTGAAAATAAAAATTTTTCAAAAGAGAGCTAATTTTAACAAGTGCGAGGATTTTCAGGAGAATCAGTTCCTCTAAATACGGAACATTCAATATTTAAAAATAATTTTAGGATTAAGTAACTACAAAAAAATGTTTTTTCCAGCAAAATTCGCAATTTTAGTTGCTTATAGTTTAGTTTGCTTGTTTAATTATTCATAAATGGAAAAAATGGTGATATTATCTTCCGTTCAGATTTAAAATTTCAACTTATTTACAGTTGCTAAACAAAACTCAAGACTTTGAAAGCGTTCCAAAATTGTGAATCTTACATTTTAAAAACGAATTCAAGGAACGCACATTTTTTTATGACGCCATAGGAATAAAATTTTCTCTGCACTTGTTCAAACATTATGCGATTTTCCAAATTTTTATTACAATAAAGACGCAAGTGACTGTTAGAGGTAGTTTATCGCTTAATGATTTTCGTAGATTATCAAATTACCATTCGAGCATTTGATAATTTTCGGGTAAATTTTTTGAAAAATGTAATTAATTTATGTTCCATGTTTTCCATTATTTATTTTCATATATTGATAATCAGGGATAGCTTTCACTAATAAGGATGGTGAGGGATAAGAGAATCATCCATTCATCTTTTTTTTGTATAATCAATTTAATAATTTGTTTTCGTATAATACATACATTTTGTAATGATTTATAACAAAACTTTCTGACGACTAAAAGTGCTGGGGACTACGCCTGGCGACTAGATGTCCCGGCGACTAGAAGTCGTGGCGACTAGATGTCCCGGCGACTAGATGTTTGGCGACAAGTAGGCGGCATCTAGATGTCCTAGCTCCAAGGCTGGTCCATTTAAGTCTCATAGCACTACGGTTCAATCCAATTATTATGAATTCTTATTTTAAACCCCTAGTGAAACAGATGTCTATACACGGGTCGCTATCGCTGCTAAAGTATGATTCAAGTCCTTCAGCATAAGTACATATACCACCAGACGATTTCTCTTCACTGGCTATGGTCTGTGACAATTTTTCTTTTACTAAGGTCGGCTTAGAATCACAGTATGGATTTAATCACAACCAGTGATAACCCGCGACTGCATCCGACTTTATTGCAAGTACTCACATTTGCCTAGACGTTTAGTCAGGGGAGAGGAAAACTGCAGTAAACTACCTCCGTCTTTAGCCGGTTTTTGGACAGTCGAGTTTATAGATAGACATTCGACTCTACCTACATAATCATTCTCGACATCAAAACATCCTGCTCCACACGGAAAATGGCTTAACATCTGGTATCTTCCCGAGTCGAGATTCACCTTGCAGCTAATGTCGGTAGCCGAACACCTGATTGTAGAGAAACAGGATGGTATTTTGGTACATGGTATTGTAAATATTGTCATGGGGAAGTAAGAAGGAAGGCGTTGTAATGTATCACCATTGAATCTCACGTCTTGGGACCTTCTCCAGTAGGCTATTGGGACATCCTGCTGAAACTTGGAGGAGTTAGTCTGGCACTCCATATTTTGTAACCAATAAATATGTCAACGCTGGACCGCGATAGTCCATCATCTTGTGACTCGCGAGAACCATCCCATACACGTCGACGTAAACGCGCCACACTTCGTTTTATAATCCCTTGAGTCCAAAGTCGGCTAAATGGTCCGCTCGTTAATCAAACTCAATGCAGTGATGCCAACAGCGTAGCCTGTCTGCAAAGAACCTACACCTTCTCTATACATATAATAAACGGACATTGCCTATCGAGTTTCAATATAAGAATATCCGACAGCTAAACTGTATTCCACAGGTGCGATTGTGTGATTTTCTTTGTGAGAGGTGAAAATGTGGGTCCTTTTCATATTTAGGCCTGATGAATGGATGTTTTTGAATGATCCATGTATCATTTTTTTAAAAGTGTATTACTTTGAACTATAGTTATGAGGTAGACAATAAATTAAAGTAGATGCTAACCTTATTTTTGTACTTCCCATGGTCGACAATTTTTTCTTATTTTTCTTCAATACAAAAAAAAGAGGACCATGTGGTGTACTGGGAAGCCATAACCTTCTTCCAGAGGTCCTTCCACTTTCGGAAGCTAACAGTTGCTTCGTCGCATTCTTTCGAAGCAGACTTCAATTTCGGAAACAGCCAGAAATCACAGGGAGCCAGGTTAGGACTGTGGGGGCTGAAGAAGTTGTGTAAGGTCATGTTTCGCCAGAAATTGCTGAATAAGCTGCGATGAATGAGCAGATTCGTTATCATGGTGAAGGACCCAGTTGCTAATTTCCCACCAACCAGATCGTTATCTTCTCACTGCATAACGTACTCACTTCAGAACTTCTTGGTTCCTTTGGACTTCTATTTTCTTAACTTTTTTCAGTCTTTGTTAAAGTGATTGTTACAATCTATGATCATTACCTGACTCACTCTTTATGAAGGGTCACTTCAAAAGTTGTTTTATTCTTCATATGAAAAAAATTGAACAAATTTTTTTTTTCGCTATAGACTATAAGACCTTCTGAGAGGCTTCAATGAGAAACTTTGGACGACCTTATTGGAGACTCTGAAGCTCCCGCGGAATGCTCTGAAGGCCTGAAATAGCGGCACTGATGGAATTCACATTTTCTCGTTAATTGAAGATCACTAAATTTCAAAGAGCACCTTGTTCATAGATTTTTCAATTTCTATTTGTTTATTTATTATTAGTCCACTCAAAGTATGAGAAAATCGACATTTTTTACATAATTATTATTCACTCTTCAAAAACGGTTTGCATATAATGAAAATCTTCTTGAATCAACGCAAGAGTACTTCCAGAATAAAAATGATTATATATATGTTCAATTATATTTGTAAAAGTATAACAATTGTTGATTTTTGAAACGAATGTAATAAATATAAAACTTTGGCACTTTGGTCTGGAAAATAATTTTTTGCACCAAAACGGCTCTACATTTTTGTGAGAGAGATTCGCAGTCACTATTGCAATGTATAGTTAACAATAATTATTGTTTTTTCAATTTTGAATTTTCCTTCATCATCTGAATTGATGCAGATATTCTTGAGAATAACATAGGTTCAATCCTATTTGTTAAAATATAACAATTGTCAATCTTGTAAGCAAATTAAATATGTATTTCATTTGTTTACAAGATTAACAGTTGCTGCATTTCAACAAATATGATTAAACCTATGTTATTTTCAAGAATATGATGAAGGGTAATCCGAAATTTCTAAAAACAATTATTCCAACATTTTCGACAAAAATGGTTTATAAATATTATTATTGTTAATGTTTTATAGAAATTGTTACTGACGATCACTCTTACAATAATTTAAAGTATTTTCAGAAAAGATAATTCTTTTTTCAACAAAAATTACAATATTTCTTAAATACATGAAATTTTCGTGATATTTTTTATCATGCTATAATATTGTTCCAATATTTTTACATCACATCGTGATATTAAATAATAAGAATGAATAACAACAATTTTTGATTGTTGATTTTACATCGAAATAGTAACTGCAAATCTCTCTTACAAAAATGTGAGACAGTTTTGGTGCAAAAAATTATTTTCCAGGACAAAGTGCCAAAGTTTTATATTTATTTCTTTCATTTGTTTAGAAAATACACAATTGTTGTATTTCCACAAATAAATGGAACATATATCATTTTTAAGAATATCTGCATCAATTTATATGATAAAAGGGAAACCGCAATTGGAAAAACCACACATTCAAGTTTTGTGCAAAAAATTGTTTATAACAATTCCAATTGTTGATAATTGATTGGATATTCTGACTAACAATCACTCTCACAATAATTTAAAGCGTTTTCAGCTGAGAAGAAATGCTTTTCAAAAACAATTACGATATTTGGCTATTTGTTAATTTAATTTGTTTATAATAATTAAAACGAACAATAATGAAATTATTGGTATCCTAAAAGTTTTTATTCAAGACTTGTGCAGAAATTAGTTTATAACAATTCTCATCGTTGATAATTGATTGGATATTCTGAATAACAATCACTCTCACAATAATTGAAAGCATTTTTAGCTAAGAAGGAATGCTTTTTAACAAAAATTATGATATTTGGCTATTTGTTAATTTTATTTGTTTATAATAATTAAAACGTACAATAATGAAATTATTTGTATTCTGAAAGTACTCTTGCGTTGATTCAAGATGATTTCCATTGTATATGAAAACCGTTGTTGAAGAGTAAATAATAATTAGGTGAAAAATTTCGATTTTTTTATACTTTTAGTAAGCATATAATAAATAAAAGAATGAAAATTCGAAAATCTATGGCCAATGTGCTCTCTGAAATTCAGTGCTCTTCAATTAACCGAAACAAATTGCAAATTGGGGCAAAATTGAAGAGAAATGTTTAGAGTTTATAAACTCATAAGAATTTGGATTTTTAATTGAAGATCCTTCAATTCGAAGTTGTTTTTTTAAATAGTTTAATTTTGAAAATTTACAATTGAAAACTCTTCAATTTTCAAAATGTGTGAATGAAAATTCTTCAATTTTCATGATTTTGGAAACCAGAAATCAAGATTTAATTTTAAATCTTACAAATTGTAGAAATTTCGAATTTAACTCGTCAAAATTACAGAATTTTCATTACAAAACGTGAAGTTTTCATAATTTTTCATCATAAATTGTAAAAATACAAAATAATCAATTTTGAAAATGTACAATTCGAAATTCTACAATTTTAAAGAAATACAATTAATAACTCTTCAATTTTATTGACATAGAAATAAAAATTCTTAAATTTTGATTATTTTTTAAATCAAATGTCAAGCTTTGAATTCTACATCTTGTCAATAAAACAAAAAAATTATTTCAATCATCGAAATTACAGAAAATCAGATACTCTCCAATTTTATAGATTAACAATTTATATTTCTGAATTTCTGGAAAGTTACGATTGGAAATTCTTGAATTTAGAAAATATAGAATAACAATATATTCAATTTGCATAAAGTATATTTTTAATGTATATAATTTGGAACCGTTTTTTCTGTATAGTTCAATTTTGAAGATTATCAATTGAAAATTTTTTAATTTTCACGATTCGCAAGTTTAAATTCTCCAATTATAAATATTTTCAATTGAAGGCTTCTAAATATTTAATGCGTTCAATATAAAATAATGCACCTTTGAATTCTTTCTTGAAAATTTTACAATTTTTACGATGTAAAGTTCAAATGTATTCCATATTGTAGATATGCTATTGCAAATTTTGCAATTGCTAGCAGTAGAAATGACAGCACTGATTTAATGAAATGATCTTAAAATTAGATGAAAATTATTGTTAAATCAATCTAAAACGATAAGAATTTAATATTCTAATTCGAACTATAGAAATTGTATTCAATTGCAACAACTTCAAGTGGAAAAAGAATTTTAGAAGAAGTCAACCTGATGTGTACTAATAAACTGTCGAACTGGATGGCAAACAAAAAATAATAATCGAAAACAAAGCATTTTCTGAGATATCTTTATTTTTTGAATCATCAAAATATGTACATTTTTCCTTCTTGAGACAACATCTTAGAAGATATGACATATCCTTTAAGAGCCTGAAGGTTTCTATAACTTCCGTTAATCAAAATATTTCTACTTTACAAAATATCTTATTATCAATATTATCTTATTACATTTTTCATCTCATTAATATGTTCCTATTGGCTTGAACAAACCTATATTCAAATAGAGAAGCAAGCCAGAACTTATTCAATTATATTACAATTATATTACAATTATATTACAGTAATATATACAATATGTAATTATATTACAATACACCCATCTTTGGGCTTCTGACTACAAATATTTTCGGTGATCCTCGACACTTTGCTAATAAATAATTAAACTACATATAAAAATAAAAATAACACTCTATGTCTATCATTCTGTTACCGACTTCCTTATAAAATAGTTAGGTTCGTAGAGTCAAATTGTCATTGAAGAAAATATTTTTTATAATCTGGAGGAGTCTGCCACTGCTGGTATTGATGATGGTATGGCTTTCTGTTCTTGATACGCTGTTTTTTACTTCGCTACATTTCGCAGTAATCGGCTCCCGATTTTTGTATAAAATAGTTTAGTTCGTAGAGCCGCATTGACACCAAAAATAATATTTTTCGGAATCTGGAGGAGTCTGACACTGCTGGTATTGATGCTGGTATTCTTGATATATTGGAATTTCGTAGTATCCATTCTTCCACTGCTGCTGATAAAAATAATTGCCCCCCACGCTGTTTGGTACTTCGCAACAATTCTCAACATTAAGTTACCATTTTTTGTTTATAAAACAGTCAAGTTCGTAGAGTCAGATTGACACTGAAAATAATATTTTTCAGTATCTGGAGGAGTCTGATACTGTTGGTACTGATTTGGATATGGCTGATACTGTTGTTGATATGTTGGCAAGTCGTAGTATTCATTCTGCCACTGCTGCTGTTGAAAATAGTTGTCCCTCACGCTGTTTGGTACTTCGCAACAATTGGATGGAGACTGCTGATGAGTCCACGTTGAGTTTCCGTACTGATGATGATCCTGATTATTTTCATTCTGGATGATCATGGGTTGTTTTGGGAAAGTTGGGGTCGATTCTGTTTGCTGATTCTCCTTCTTGTGCTTCATTCGGCGATTTTGAAACCAAATTTTGATTTGGCGTTCCGAAAGGCACAAGGTATTTGCCAAATCGATTCGACGAGTGCGCTGCAAATATCGACTGATCTTAAACTCTCTTTCCAGCTCAATTAATTGCTCGCTGGAGTAGGCTGTCCTGGATCTTTTCTTCTTCTTTCCCTGCTTACTTTGGGTTTCTGAAAAAAGGAGTTTGATTTAAAAATTATTCCAAAATGGATTTTGATTCAGATTTCTTGATTTTTGTTCTTTTTAATGACAAATACCGTCTGACAACATTTTCTTCAAAATCAAATCTTTTGTTGCATACCAAGAAAGTACAGAACAGACATAATTTTTTTTTAATAAACGGGAAAGAGCATACTCAAATTTGCTATAATTTTTAGAAAATTAGGAACAATTTTAACCTTGGAAGCCAAAATTGAAGTAAAAGAGGATTAGCAGCTTTTCAGTTGGAATCAAATTGCAGATACTAAATTATAGTTTTATTGATACCAAGCCTAATCAAGTATAAAGATGATAGTAAAAATAAAGAGTAGCAGGTATGTTTTGGAATATTTTCAAATTCCATAACTTGTTACTCTCTTTGCATAATAAAAAATGTAAAGAAACATTATGTTCAGTTAATTTTTTTTCAATGTAGTATGATAATTCTTAAATTATAGCTATTTTTATAACAGTTTATTAGTATACTTCAGTTTGTCAACTTAAAAAATGGTCTTCAACATAAATTTGTTACTCTTACATGGAAATGCTCTACTATTGAATTTTAAGCTATTCATTTCACACTTAAGATTGAAATTATTAAATTTTAAAATTGGTGGAGCAAAATTTTGAGAATAATTAATTTTTGATGACTTAGGTTCGAAATTTATATTTAATAATACCTTAAATTTAAGGGAAGTTTTTCATTTTTCAATTTTTAACGCTTCAAGATTAAATTCATCCATTTTTAGAGCTTCCAATACAATATCATATAATTTTCAACATTTTTAGAATGATTAAAATTCAAAGATTCACAATATTTGAAATCCTACAATAATTTTTAAAATCGCTTTAAATGTTACTTGATATTATACGGTATGATGAATATTAAAAATATTTATCATTTTTTAAGTATCTATAATTAAAATTCAAAATTATGGTTTTAAATGGGTAATTCTGAAACAATTATCTTTTGAGGCCTTGGAACAAACATTTTTTTGTTTCAAAACCAAGAGTTCAAAAATATTTGTTAATAAATTTCCTAATTTATGGAAGTTTCCCATGTGAAATTTCACAATTTGTTATTTCTAAATCCAAATACTAAATACCTGAAGACAATTTCATTATTAAATCTTTGAAAACTGGAAAATTTTATATTGAAGGCCTTGATAGTCGGTTTCAAATTCAATCACTTTAGATTTGAATATTCTGAATTTTTTCAATTTTAATTTGTTTATGTATATATTTGATAATTTTTTATTTCAATACTCTAAATAGTTTGGTTTCAATTTTTAACTCATAAAATTTCTGGTTTTTTACTTATTGCGAAATCGCAGAATGTTAATTTCAAAGACTTAATAGTTACGCAATTTTTAGTTTAAAGGATTTGTAATGAGAAAATTTTGAGTTTAATGCCTTCAGAATAATTATAAAATAAAAAAAAAATTGACGAAATGATGCAGCAAATTCAAACCTTGAAACCTAGAATATTTGAGAACTAGGCATTGAAAACTGAATTATTTTTTATTTGAAAATATTCCAAAATATCGAACATTTCAAACACAACTTGAAATGGAAAAAAAATTTTAAATGAAAGGCTTAACATAGTGGAATTAAAAAAAATTTGAACCATAGCGATCTTGTTTTGTATTAATTTTTCTAATTTTCCATTTTTAAAGTATTATTCTTGAATTTTATGATTTTCAGTTAAAACTTAAAAAAATGAATAAAACAAAATTGAAAAAATATTGGAAAATTAAAAAAATAAATAATAATTCCGAATGAAATGTTAAAAGTTAAATAATTTGAAATTGAAGAATTGAAAATAGTGTTTTTTTTTTAATTAAATTCGCTGAAAATAGATCCATCTGAAATTGATATCCAAGAGATTTAGTAATTTCTTTAATGTTAAGTGGTTACAATTTCAGAGTTTTAAATTTCCACGTTCAACGTTAAATAACAAACTTTTCCCTTTCATGTGTTTTAATTTTGAAATCGAAATTGAAATAGTTGGATTTTTAAAACTAAAATCAAGAATTTTAAAATTATTAATTTTTTAATTGTTTAAATATACTTAAAATAATCAAAATTGTAAAGGGTTTGAGGGTAAAAAAGTTTTATAATCACAATTCTTGGCAAGTAGTTTTTTTTCAATTTTAATTGAATTTTGGATTCGTTTAAGTTTTAAACTTCCACATCAGAATTTTTTAATTATAATTAATGCTTTCCATTTGAAATTCATACATTTCGAACTTTTTTGAAAGAATAATGCAATTTTAGGAAATTAAAATTGAAAATTTTTCCATTTAAAGCAATTTTAATTTCAGAATTTCAGCAACTTCAACTTTGGAACACTCAATTTGGTTTTCAATTTAAAATTTTAATCACTTCGAATCCTGAATCGAATCGAATGAATTCTAATCTGAAATCATTCAATTCCAAACAGTTTGAAATTATCTTATTTTCAACATTTTAATCTGAAATCACTTAATTTCGAGATTTTCTAATTGAAAATGAAATTGTTTGATTTCGAATGCTTTGAATTAGGAATTATACAATTTCAATTCTTTTCTAATGAGATTTAATTTTCAAAGTTCAATTTTGAAATTTTTCGATTTTGAAAGCTTCTGATTAAAATTTTTTCAATTTAATATCTTGATTTTAAATAATTCAATTTTGAATACTTTTGTTCCGAAATTATACAAATGCATTGTCTTTTCATTTCATTCGTAACATACTCCTTTCTTCAAAAATTTTACCTTGTTCAAGCTTGTTTCATTAGGAACGTTTTAAATTCAAAATTGTTCAATATATATTTAAAAAATTGCAAGCGCTTTTAATTCAAACTTAATAATTATTGCTTCTTAATTTTAGGAAACTCTTATTATTTAAAAATTTGCTTAATCATTGATTTTTTAATCTTTTATATTTTTAATATTATTTATTATTTATATACGAACCTTTAGCTAGAGGTCGAATTTTTTCACAAGACGTTCCAGCGATTCGCGGCTGTATTTCGTCTTTTTGCATAGAATTTGCTTGTTGTCTGCCCATATTAGGTCCATTCTGATTATTCCAATGGATGCCGTTTGGCTCATACAAAGCCGCCTCTTCATCACTTCGCACACAATTTTCAAAATCAGTCCAACTGTTTGTCAAAGCATCACATTTTGTGCTTCCAGGAGAGGATGGATAAGCCTCACAATCTAAAGAAAAATAAAAGAAGTTATGGTTAAAATATGAATAACCTAATTTGAATAAGAACATGGTACGTTATTTTATAAACCGTTCAAATATTTTTAAAAATTGTTTATTTCTTGTTTTGTAAATCCCTTAAATTTCTGTGAAACCTTTGATAATATTTAAAAAAATTTAATTTTAATTATTTGTATCTGACATTTTTTTTCAAACTTTCTTCAAATTTTGATTGTATTTATAAAGTCATTCAGAAATCTATTTAGAATTTAGACCGATTAGATAAAGAAAATTGTTTAACTGGGTTATGAGAATCAGAACTTTCAAGGTTGGTGACGCATTTATGAAAAAAACTTTTGAAATGTTTTTCAAGTGTTGCAGTATCTAAACAAATGAAGATATTTCACATTTTCTTCATTAATTCAGATAGATCTATTCGCTCACTTTTGAAATAAACAAGAACATTACAAAAAATAACACAATAGATAAAATGAGGACGGTTTTTCGGAAAATCTCTAAATTCGATTTTATGAACGACGCCATCGTTTTATTTTTTCTTAATTGTCTTTTAAGTTGGTATTAATGTCGTGCATATATCCCATTTAAGATTATCTTGTGATAGTGTCTTGAAAAACAGAAAATGTGGTTTCTTTCTAAGAAACAATAAAATTTGAATTTTTTGCAATAACTAAATCTTCTTCTCTATATTTCGGTTATTTTCTTTTATTTCCACTGGAATCTGAATTAATTCGGCTATAATAGTATTTTGTATCCTTGAAAATCTAATCTTATGATTCTAGTTTAAAAATACACATTTCATGTGAAACACATTAACATAGCCTAAAGTTTTTAGAAAATGGTAAATATTCTTCTTAACCTAATTATTTTTCAAAAATACCAGTTATTTCTGGCGGAAACCGGTAATCTAAATAACATAACAGGAAATTTAAAGTAAGAGATTTCCGTCTTGTTAAACAGGATAGTAGTATTAAAAAATTGTACACGTCTTAATAACAGGAAATTGTTCAGAATGGTAAATTTGGTTCAAAATCTAATAATTTTTGCCTAAAATAATTGATTTCTGGTGAAAGACTTTATTGTAATCTGATGCTTTTAGAACACTGCAAATATTGTTCGAATTGTAATAATTTTTAATAACAAAACATTTGATTTTAATTTACAGAAACTCATTCCATTCATTGGAAAGTCCTTTACTATTATATCCGTCATCTTTTTATACAAATTATTTCATTAGGGTTTAGACGTACAATTTTTTTTAGCTCGATATTTTTCAATTAAGAATTTCCTTGGCAATATTTGCAAAAATCGTGACCAATAGAATTGTAAAGAAACTTCTAAGGAACAAAATGAGCTTTTGTGAATTAAAAGCGAATGAAAACTACAGTTAAATAAACATTTATGACCTCAACTACTCTTTATTATTCAATCTTATGTTTTTTCTTCTGAAGCTCGTTGAAATTATCAATAAGCCTTTTTTCCAAATTTTATAAATCATTATAGATTAAGTCATTTGAACTTGACCTAAACACGCCTGAAAGTTTTGTGAAATTCTGTAATTAAAAAATATTGAATATTCGGATAGAAGCTTTATATACTTCTGCTTAAAACTGAAATATAAGAATCAATATTTTTTATTCTTTCTTTTGTAATATTTGAAATATTTCATACAATAACTGGAATTGTGGAAAAGCAAGAACATTAAGATAAGTCTGAAACCTTTTTATTCTAAAAGTATTGAAGAATATTCTCACATTATTTTCAGATTTTCAATTAAATTGGTAAAAAAGAAGTACTTTTTCAGATATCTACTTAAATTTTTTAAAATGTCTTTTGCCTCTGAAAATTGTTATCAAAATTTTGTGAGATAAAATTTTCTAGTTTTTAAAAATCTACAAGAATTAAGAAGATTTCATCGCTTGTTATGCTGAAATATTTATTTTTGAACACTTAAACTATTCTCATGGATAACGTATATATAGAGTATATAAACTTCATAGGATAATTTAAATATTGAAAATATAGTTTCAAATTTTAATCGAGTTTATCAAGAACATTTTTTTTCATAACAAAGCTAACGTCAAAAATTATCCGCTTTTTCAGAAAATTGATGTTCTAATTTTTTAAGGGAACATACAATTTTTTTGTAGTTGAAAAAAAGCATTGTAACTAAATTTGATTACTTGAAGTAATTCTATGTTATATTTCTCAAATTAAAAAATTGAATTTCGAATTTCAAAGTGCTGGAGACCTTTCTTCCATTGATTATTATTGAATCATCGGAAGTAT
This sequence comes from Andricus quercusramuli, assembly GCA_932178445.1. Taxonomy (NCBI): domain Eukaryota; kingdom Metazoa; phylum Arthropoda; class Insecta; order Hymenoptera; family Cynipidae; genus Andricus; species Andricus quercusramuli. Next base: position 139,131 of record CAKNXH010000114.1, read on the forward strand.
TATTTCATTAACATAAATGATATTTGAACCAAAAATATATCAATTTTCAATAAAAACATCGGTATTCATTCCAAAAAAGACCAATTTTGAACGAAATAGGTCAATCTTAAACCAAAAAAATTTAATTCTCAATATTTTCATTTAAAAAAAAAAATAACATTTTTTCCAAAAGAGACGAATTTTCTACATAACAGTTACATTTTTTAACACCAAAATATGAATTTTCAACGGTAACAAAAAATATTATTCAGTCGAAAATGAAAAAAAAATTCACCAAATGATAATATGAGGGGATTAATCATTTTTAACATGAAATAAAAATTTCAAACGAATATTTCATTCGTGAGTTTATTTGTTCATTTAGTTTTGGGTAAAAATGCAACTGTTTGGTTGACAATTCAATTTTTGTTGTTGAAACTTTGTTTTCTTTTATTTTTTAAATTGATCTTATTTAATAAAAAATGCATCATTCTAGAAGGAAAATGCATCTGTTTGGTTTCGCAGAAAATTTATTTTTTTTTTCAAATTCGTATTTTGATGCTGAAAAGTCAACTGAAATCTTTCAACAATTTTGCAAGAACTCATCCTTTTTTGTTAAAAATTCAACTGTTTTGTAAAGAATTCGTTTTTTTGGGTTGAAAATTCAAGTACCTTCATGAAAAATTTACTTATTATTCAAAACTCATATTTTAATGTTTAAAAAACAAACTGAAACCTTTTTTAGATCAAAATTCGACTATTTTTTGAAAATTTGTCTTTTTTATTTAAAAAATCATCAATTTGAGTAGAAATTGCATCTTTTTCGGATAAAAATGCAATTATTTGGTTGAAAATTCAACTGTTTTGTTAAAAATTCATCTTTTTAGGTTGAAAATTCCAATATTGTCGTAGAAAATTTGCTTCTTGTTTAAAATTCATATCTTGATGTT
>CAKNXH010000114.1:140159-150351 GCA_932178445.1 Andricus quercusramuli
TATTTAAAAAATCATCAATTTGAGTAGAAATTGCATCTTTTTCGGATGAAAATGCAGTTATTTGATTGAAAATTCAACTGTTTTGTTGAAAATTCATCTTTTTAGGTTAAAAATTCCAATATCGTCGTAGAAAATTTGCTTCTTGTTTAAAATTCATATCTCGATGTTGAGGAGTCAAACTAAAATCTTTTCTGGATGAAACAAGATTCGACCATTTTGTTTGAAAATTTTGGTTGAACCACTTTGTTTAGAAATTATTTTTTTGTTGAATATTCTTATTTTTTAGTTGGGAATTCATCTCTTCGGTTCAAATTTGAATATTTTGTTGCAAACTGATCTTCTTTTTCATTGAAAATTTAATTGTGAGAATAAAATTTGAACAGAAGAATTCGGTTAAAAAATCAACTATTTTTCTTAAAATTAATTTCTTTTGCTGAAAATTCATATTTTCTTCTTAAAAATTCAATTTTTGTACAGAAAATTTATCTTTTAACTTGAAAGGTCACCAATTTAGGTAACCCTTCTTTTCTTACATTACTGAAAAATCCTCATTTGTTGAAAATTAGTCTTTTTGGTTTTAACATTATCTTTTTCTGTGATAAAATTCCATATTTTGTGGTTGAAATGTCAACTATTACACTTTCTAATTGAGAATTTATCTTTTTCAACTGAAAATTCAATTATTTTGTTGGAAATTGAATTTTTTTGTTGAAAATTCAAGTATTTTGCTAAAGTCATCTTTTATAAAAGAAAAGTAATTTTTTCTTCCGAAGTAAATAAATAAATTTGAAAATTTTCAATTTGTGTCTGAAACAATGTTTTATTTCGATTATAAAATATCCTATGCTTAAAATATCACAAGATTCAACTGCTACTATTTGAACGTTAATGGTCTGTGAGAATGAAAAATTGGTCAAGGAAAAACCCGGGAATTTTGAAAATGAAGTTTTCACCATGCAAAGCATGTATGATCCCCGATAAAAAAAATGTCCATTAGTTTCAAGTCCCATATCTTATCATTTTCAGAAACCATAAATTCCTAACAAATGTTAACAAAAAAATTAATTGAAAAACTTTTCAAATTGCGATATTCAAAAATACGAACCTTGATTTAAAAGCAGAGTTTTTTCACAAGATGTTGCTGGAGGTTGCATTTCGTCTTTCTGGATAGAATTTTCTAGTTGTCCGTCCGTATTAGCCCGAGTTTGATCACACCAAGTATCAATGATTGGTTCATTCAAAACTGTCACGTCATCACTTCTCACAAAATTTCCCAAATCTGTCCAACTGGTCGTCAAAGCACTACATTTTCTACTTGCAGGAGAAGATGGATAAACTTCACAGTCTGGAGAATCAGGATAAAAATTTTGGTTAAAATTTGGATGACCTAATTCAATAAGAGTCATCGCTGCATTTTCTATTTTACTAGTCTCTTCCGAATTATTATTATTATTATCATTAACGCGACGGACAATAAAAGAATCAACGTCACGTACACCTTTCCTTAATACTTTATCCACTGACATTTTGAAGATGATAAACACAATAATCCTATTTTTTTCACGGTAGCAACAAAATCCTCGTTTTATTATAAATTATATATTGTTTTTCAGTTAGTTAACAAAAGGTTCCTTCATATTTAGTTTATATATTGACTGAACATTTAAACATGGATGCATGTGTAACTAGTAGATTTTCACTTGTGGCTTGAGAATGACTGACTCGATATCCAAAAGTTGAAAAATTTAATGACTCAAACTTTCACCTCAGGGTAATTGTCAAATTAATGTTTTCCAATATCATCACCGAAAATGTCCACCTTGCCTTATCGGAACTTTCAGAGACTATTGTGAGTTTCTTGAAACATTAGAATTCTTGATACTATATCAGATTCTCATAGCCATAATTAGCTTGGCCATCTTGCAACAGAGTTTCATTAACTTGGGAAATTTTTCCTTATTTTCTGAGATACAAGTATTGCTACACGAATATGACAAATTTTGTTAAACAAGAAATATTTCCTTCTTGAGGTAGTTTTGTCGTGTTTTAAATCAGGTCTCTAGAAAAAAAGCTTTCCATGATTTTAAAAATTGGAATGATAGCATCAGTCATGTCTTATGAAGGAAGACAATTTCTTTTTTGTGAAAAAAGTTCAATACTTACCAAGAATAATTATTTTGACAATAGCTTTTGTAATTTTATTCTTTTGCATTGTCGCTGTTTACTCATTTTCTAAAAATTGTTAATAATGACTTAATTTTTTTGAGGAAAACATTCCCTACAATTTTACTTTTCCCAATTTTAAAAATAAGTAAATAATCTTTACATATAAGTATTTAGTTTAATAAATGATTTCTTAAAAAAATTGTTTCAATGATTTCAACCATAGAAAAATTTACTTTTAAAATTGGAAACAGCAGAGTTTTATAGAATGCTTTTTCCTGAAAAATAAGCAATCAATCAATAAAATTAAACCATTTTTCAAAAATTGATAAGAAGCGATACTAAAAAAAATTGAGTTGCAAACAATATTTTCAAAATGAATATTCTTAGTAAGTTTTGACAGTTTTAAATTTATTTATTTTTTTCATATAAAATTTCACCATCAGTAATATTTTTTGATTTTTTCAATCATATAAAAACTTTTTTTGCAAGCATCTTATTTTTGTCACAAATGCCTTAAATAGCAAATCATAAAATCCATGTATGCATAAATTAAAATGAATTAAAATAAAATTTGAAGGGATTACAAAAGTTGTAAGGTATCCCAAAAGATTCTAAATAATTACGAGAGATTTCACAGATTTCTCATGATTCACAAATATTTTAAGAGTTTGAAGAAATCTGATTTTTTAAAGGATTTCACCAGATTTTAAGGGATTTCAAGGACTTTTAGGGATTTTGAGGAATTAGGAACGATTTCCGCAGAGTTCAATAGATTTCAAGGGATTTCAAGGGATTGTAAGAGATACCAAAGTATTTCAACGAATTTTGAAGGATCTCGGAAGATTTGAATGGGTTTTAGAATATATTAAGGGATTTGAAGAAATTTTGAAGGATTTATGAAGATTCGCGAATATTTCAAAAGATTTTGAAGGATTTCAAGGAATTTTAAGAGGTTTTCAAATTTTTTTAAAATGTGTCACAGAATTTCAAAAGATTTAAATGGAATTCAGAGGATTTTAAAACATTTCAAAATATTTCTAAAGAAGTCACAGGATTTCAAAGGATTTTAACACATAAAGAAGGATTTTCACGAAATTTAAAGGACTTCAAGGGATTTCGAAGATTTTAAGGGATTTTGAGGGATTTTGAAGGATTTAAGCGGTTTCGATGATTTTACGGGATTTCAAAGGATTTTATTAAAATTTCAGGGGTTGTAAGAGATTTAAAACATTTCAAAACAAGTCACGGGCTTTAAGAGGATTTTATAGGATTTCAAGAATACTGAAGTATTTTCACGAATTTCGAAGGATTTCACGGGATAATAATAGGATTTTTAAGATTTAAAGGGATTTCAAAGGATTTCGAAACATTTGATGGATTTAAGAAGATTTTAAGAGATTTTAATTTTTTAGTTATTTGAAGAGGTTTCTATGATTTCACGGGATTTCAAAGAATTTCAAAGGATTTCAAAAGATTTTCGAAACATTTCAAAAGAACTCACTTGCTTTTAAAGGATTTTATATGATTTTAAAACATGCTGAAGTATTTTCAAGAATTTTAAAGATTTCGAAGATTTAAAAGGATTTCAAGGGATTTCAAAAATTTGAATGACACTTTTGAAGATTTCAAAGGATTTTAAGGGATTTTAATGTTTTTTTAAGACATTTAGAGAGGTTTAGATGATTATGAAAACCGATTCTGAAGATGTACTAAATTAATGTTTTATAAAAACAGTTTTTTTGCGTCAACAATCTGAATTGCTGCGCAATCAATTATTATTGATTATTTATATTATTTATTTAGTACAATTTCATGAATTTTATCATAAACAACAAAACGTGAATTTTATAATAATGATATTAATTTATTACATAGAATTTCAAGGATTTTAACCATTTTTCAGAAGTATTCAGGTGTTTGCACGGTTTTTAAGAGATTATTAGGGATTTTTATTTCATATTATGTACGTATGTGATATAAAATATCCGATAATAAAAACCAAATAGAATAAATATTCTTCCCAAGCAAGTATTCGTAAAATCCTCCCCCCCCCCCACAAAAAAAAAGAAAATGCAACTGGTTGCTAAATGTATTTCTATAATAAAATACGATAAATTAAAATAATTGAGGGTAATATAAAAACTGTAATTTTTGAGAAAATTTGTAATTGTAATTGTGATAAGAAATGTAATTTATTATTTTTGTTGTCAATTGATAAAAATTAGAATAAATAAATAAAATAAAATGTAGAAAATTACAAAAATAATTTTTGTGTAAACTACGAGTTTTTGTTAAAATTAACAAACTTTCACCAACTTCTGCATGTCATTACAATTTTTACAAAAAATTGCAATTTCCATATGGTTGTACATTATCATAATTTATTGTATTTTATTGTGGAATTCGACAACTACTCACACAGTTTTTAACAAAAATACAATTCTGCAATGAAAATATATTTTAAAGGATTTAAATAGATTTCAAAAAATTTCAAAGTATACACGGAAAAAAATTTGACCATCTTGCAGAACTTTTTGTTTAAACTATTAAATCCGATTATAAAAATGTACGAAATTAATTTTTATAAAAACAGTTTTTTTCGTGAACAGTCTGAATTGCTGTACAATTGATTATTATTAATTATTTATTTATATTACTCATTTATTATAATATTATAAATTTTATAAAAAATAATAAAATATAATTTTTATAATATTAATATTTATTTATTATGTAGAATTTCAAGGATTTCAACCATTTTTCAGAAATATTAAGCAGTTTTCACGGATTCTAAGGGATTATAAGGGATGTTTATTTAATGTTATGTACTATGTGATATAAAATTATTTTTACTATTTTTATTTTTTATTTATTATATATAATATATATATTATATATATATATTTTTCTTAAATATTTTTTAAATTGGTTTTACAAATAAAATAAATAATTTTCCTAAGCAAGTATTCGTATGCCGGGGGGCCTCCCCCCCCACCAACCAAAGGAAAAAGGCTTATGTAGTTAATAGACTTTATTTTATTTTTTATTTTTTTTTTAGCAAAAGAAACTCTACTAGAAAATACAACTGTTTGCTAAATGTATTCCTACAATAACATACGATAAATTAAAATATTTGTTACAAGAAATGTAATTGATTATTTTTGTTGTCAATTGTTAAAAATTGTAGAAAATTACAAGAATAATTCTTCTATAAACTACAAGCTTTGCTAAAATGAGAAAACTTTTACCAACTTTTGCAAGTGATTACCATTTTTACAAAAAATTAAAATTTCCGTATGGTTGTACATTATTATAATTTATTGTATTTTATTTTGAAATTCCACATTCAATTACACCGTTTTACAAAAAAATACAGTTCTGCAATAAAAATATATTTCCATCCGGGATTCTGTTTTTGAAAAAATAAAACACAGTAAAATATAATTAATAATATTTACAAACCTTGAGAATTTTGTATGTAGGACATTTCAGGATCACAAATTAAATCATTCCAGCTAGAATTGCTGGACGAAGATCCCGAATTGCTCGGCGGCGATGGATAAAACTTCATTGGGAAAGATTCAGAGACCCAATTGTCTAATTTCATCAATGTACTTGCATTATCCATCTTCCTATTTCCTTCTCTCTTAAAAATGTCAACAAGAGAAAAAATAGAAGACTTCAAGTGACTTGTACTCTTTGAAAATGTTTCCAACGTACTGATAATTTTCGCAATTTGAATTTCGAACTGTAGACTAAGAAGGTCCCCTACTACACAATTTTGCCCCACGGCAAGGGGCAGGGCGCTTGAGTAAAGTATTGCATAGAGTGTAGGTGTAGGTGGTTTTCTTTTGGGCCAATGATAGAATAGTTCCCGAATTTTGGACCCTGTGATTGGCCCCGAGAAAATTGTGCTCCATTGTACCATTCCTGGTCTACCTGGAGTAGACACAAGTCTTGGCGCCATTTACAGGATAATCTCAATGGCAGGACTTGTCGTAACTAATAATGAAATCCTTAAAGTCGATGTCTGAGTAGGCAACGGAATTTGTAGTCCAGTGATTCTTATCAAAACATCTTTTGTTCGGAATCTAAATCAGAGTTTTGGACTTAAGATGGAATTCCAGCTTCACTTGCTGGCTTTTTTTTATTTTTTATTGCAACTCTTTGTTGCTACCACATTCAATAAATTAATGAATTTAGCCCTGGTGAGAAAATTTGTACGAGAAATTACAAGAAATTAAGACCATTTTTTAAATAATAATATTATAATAATATTTCTTATGAATAAACACAATGAGACACAACCAAAAGGACAGGAAGGTATGACTTTTTTCTATTATTGGGACAAATTTTGTACTTTTTTGTATATTTTTTGGATATTGGATTTTATCGTAGTTTCAATTTCTTACAGGCATTTACAGATTTTGTAGCGAAAAAGTTGTTATTTTTCGACCAAGGATGACAGATGTTGAGCATATTGCAATATGATAATTTCAAATTGAGATGGTACATGATCGATGGTGAAAAAATTTGAACAAGAGAGTACAAGAAACTGAAACCATCTTTTAAATATTAATATAATAATAATATTTCTTATAAATAAATACAACAAGTCACAACCAAAATGACAGGAAATTACAACTTTTTTTATTATTGGGACGAATTTTCTGCTTTTTTGTATTTTTTCGGATATTGTATTTTATCATAATTTCAATTTCCTACAAAACCCTACAAGAATTTACAGGTTTTAAAGCGAAAAAGTAGTTATTTTTGGACCTAGGATGACAGATGTTGAAAATATTGCAGTATGATCATTTCAAATTCAGTTGTGGACATGATTGCTGGTGAAAAAATTTGTACAAGAAAGTACAGGAAACTAAAACTATTTTTAAAATGATAATATAATAAGAATAATATTTGTTATAAATAAATACAATAAGTCACAACCAAAATGATAGGAAAGTACAACTTTTTTCTATTATTGGGTCAAATTTTGTACTTTTTTGTATTTTTCCGGATATTGATGTATTTTATTTTAGTTTTAATTTCCGACAAGAATCTAGAGGAATTTACAGGTTTTGCATCGAAAAAGTTGTTATTTTTTGACCTAGGATGACAGATGTTGAGAATATTGCAATGAGATAATTTTTAATTGAGATGTGGGCATGATCACTATCACAAAAAAAATGCTTCTATGTTTAAACTGTAGGAAATGGTAGAATATTGAAACACAATAATGAATCATTGTTATTAAAAAAAACCTTACGTTTGTAGTTTTTTCAATTATATAGTAATCGATTGAACACCATGTATGTCATTTAAAATTATTTCTTAGCAATATTCTTAATATTTCTCATCCTAGCGCAAAAAAGAACAACTTTTTGACTACAAATAAAAATTGCAAAAAGAAACTTCTAAAATTAAATCTTAAAAAATGTTAATTGGAACGCTTCATAGTTTAGGCGTATAGAATTGAAGTTTCTAAGACTTAAAATTTGGAAATATTGTAATTAAAAGCCGTAAAACTGCTAAATTGAAACTTTCCACTGTTATACATTGTACAGTTCAAAAACTTAAAACAATAAAAATCCAGGCTTTGATTCTCATTGCTATACATAGAAAAATGAACCAAAAAATTTATAAATTTTCAAAATTATATCATTGCAAGCAATTTTAGGCTAGAAATATTAACTTTTACTTCAACATTTTTTTTCGAAATCTTTTTAAATATTCTCTTAAAAATTTGTTTAAAAAAATCATTTGAAAATTTCCCAGGAATCAAATGACAATTTTATTATCTTGAAATTTGAATTATTCTTCAAATTTTTTGAATATGCTGCAAAATTAAAAAAATTACCTCAAAATCTTCTAGAGTATTTTCGGAAATTTTTTAAAACCTTTTGAATGTTTTTTAAAATTAATTTTTCTAGTTTTTATACGAATTTTGATACAAATCATTCATTTATTTGAAACTTGCAAAATGCCTAAAAAGCTAATAAATTTTGTAATTCATACATTTTCAAAATTATACCATTTAAAGCGATTTTAGGCTAGAAACTTTAACTTATACATCAACATTTGTTTTGAAATCGTTTTCAATATTCTTTCAAAAATTTGTTTACGAAAAATCATTAAAAAATTTTCCAGCAATCTAATGACAATTTTATTATCTTGAAACTCGAATTTTTCCTGAAATTTTCTGAATATATGCTGCAAAATCAAAAAAATTAACTCAAAATCATCTAGATTATTTTTGGAAATGTTTGAAAATCTTTTCAAATGTTCTTTTAAAGAAATTTTTTTTTTAGTTTTTCTAGGAATTTTAATACGAATCATTTATTTATCTAAAACTTTCGAAATGCTTAAAAAGCTAATACATTTTGTATTTGAAATCTTCGAAAATCTACGTTACGTTTCAAATGTTTTGAAATCTTCTCACTTTTTAAATTATTTTAGAATCTTCCCGAGACTTAGAAATATATCCTAAACTCACTCGATTCTTATCAAAATTATTAATTGTTCAATTCTCATTTATAAATTTAAATTTGTTTTTCAACCTTTTCAAATACTCTTAAAATTAACTTTTCAAAATAAATAATAATTTCAAATTTTCCCAGCAAACTTGAGCAATTTTTTTTATTTTTTCAAAACCTTTAAAGATTCTTAAAGAGCTTCAAACTTTTATTACGAAATCTTCGAAAGTCTAAACTTAGTTTTTAATTTTTTGAAATCTTTTCCAGTTTCAAACTAAAATCGGATCTTCTAAAAACTTGTAAATATCTCTCAAACTAACTGAAAATTTTTCCACATTGATAAATGTTCAATTTTTATTAAATATAAACGATTCAAGGCTTTCTATTTCAAATAATTCAGTTTATATTGTTTGGTTTTTTAAATTGGATTCATAATTGCTCATTTTTAATGAAAAGTGAAAGATTGCTAAATATTTCTTAAGAATTATTTCCTCCATTCAATAATTTTCAAATTCAATGACTTAAAAATCGTATATTTGAAATTGAAACAATATTTGAATATGATTTCAAATTTAATGAGAGCGTTTGATTACGAATCTATTAATTTGAAATTATTTAAAAAATGAGAATAGTTTATAAAGTTTCAAACGAATGTTTACATTTGCTTAACTACTGAGGCTTTCAAACTGAAAAATTTCAATTTTTAAAGTTAAAATCACAGTTTGAATTTTACACGTGCTCATTATATTATTATATATTTTATTTTTATTATATTTTTATTATTATTTTTCATTATTACTTTTTATTATTCATTTTATTTATTAAATTATTATATTATACCCCTGGTTTCCAAAAATTCAAAATTCTCTGAAGTATCAATTCTTTTTTTTAACTTTTCATTTTTTTTTAAAGTATTACGCTTTTTCCTCTTTTTTCTAGAAACTTTTCCTTTTTCTCGTTTTTCCGTTTAAATTCAAACTAAATCAGTAGAACTTAATAAGAAAAGTCTACTATTATATTTTTGGTTCACCATTCATTTATTTTAGTTAAAAATTCTTCTATTTGGTTGGTGATTTAACTACTTCGTTGAAAAGTCGTTTTTTAGTGTAAAATTATTTTCGGTTACTAAAAATTCCAGTACTGAATTTTTCATTCGAAATTCACCTTTTTTTTGCAAAAAAAATGGACTCCTTGGTTGAAAGTTGAACTACATGATTAGTTAAAAATTCATTTTATTGATGTAAGATTGAATTATTTTGTTGAAATTCTTTTTCTTTTTGGTTGAAAATTAATTGATGTCAGTCATGATTTTTTGATGATTCATCATTTTTAGTTGAAATTTCAACTGTAAAATTTTCCATAGAGAATTCATCTTTTTTGGCTGAAAATGTATGTTTATTAGTTGGAAATTCAACTATTTTGTATAAAATTGACCTTTTTACATTCTCATTCTAATGAGAAGGTATTGGTTTTATGTAAAATTTGACTTGGTCGGTTTTCATCAAATCTCCACGTTTTGAGACCCCCTGAGCCAGAAAAAAAGGTTTTTA
>CAKNXH010000114.1:159682-170725 GCA_932178445.1 Andricus quercusramuli
GTTAAAATCAAAAGTCAGTGATTATTTTGGGACCAATCTTCTAGCAGTAAATCAAAAGTCGATTCCGGCGCCATGCCATCGCTCGTGCCATGGCACAAGCCACAATGAAAATAGTCATGTCTAGCCTCAGCCAACCATGACTTACTAATAAGATTAAATTTCAGGTCAGAGTCTTAAGTCCAAGCAACATTCATTAAAGCTATTTGGCGACACTCTCAAACGTCGACTAGACACTAGCACTATTGTTTATAGCAGCCAAGGAGCCAACTTTTAGTGCATCTTATGCCTTCAGTATTTGTTGACTTTTCTCTTTAAACATCAATTTTCAGGGAATATTTTGTTATATTTTAATTTTCTAGTATTATGTTACGCATTATTAATTATTAGGTTAGGTCATAAGGATTAAGTTAAGTATTACGTATTACGTTGAGTATTCTGCCGTTTTGATGAAGAAACTGTACAACTGCATTTTTATCAAAAATGTGTTTTTCATATGGTTTGATTCGTAATGAAAAGACGAATTTGACTATGATAATTTTTAATAATGATTATAATCATTATTAAAAATTGTAATCAAATCTCGAGATAATTAGGTTTCAATCTGCGCAGATTTCCTGAAATCGAATAGCACAAATACATGCCACCGATCCTTCTTTTCAATGGCACATCTGCATTCCTTATTTGACAGTCAAAAATAATTCTAGTTGATTATTAATATAATTATTATTAATTATCTGAAATCATTGTAGAAATATAATCAATACATTATTATCCTTTTGGAGACTATCCTAACCATTCGGTGATATTAGAAAAATTGTTATTTTTTAAAATGATTCCGAAGGTTTTAATTTTAAAATTGTGAGATAATTGGACAGAGTTTCAAAAAAATCATTCGCATGATTTTGTCGTAAAAAAGCATACAAAAAAGTTATAAATATTGTTGTAAAAATAGATTCGATTCGCTGATTTTTCCCAAATACGTAAGTATAAGTAAGAGATGAAAAAATTGATCGAGTCCTTTTTTTGACCGTTCTAAATTTGATTTTTCGACATTCTTTTTTTGAATTTTTAATCATATCTACAGTAATATAAATAAAAAAATTAAGTAAAAAAGTTCCAATAAAATGTTATGTCAATTATTCGGATTACAAAAACCTTCATAAAAGATCCAGTTTCTGTTTGACAGAATTGTTTGTGAAAACTTTTTTAACACATGTATTATGTATATAATAGTGTACACATAATAACAAATTTCAAATAAAAGAATAATCTCCCAGGCGGAAATATTATATATAGTGTGAAGTATTATATATAATATTCGTTTGTTTTATACATTTTTTATATAAAACAAATGAATATTATATATAATACTTCACACTATATATAAACTATATATAATATTTCCGCCTGGGCTCACAAAATCAAAATATGAATTTTCAAAAAAGGGCTCGATCCCTTTTTGAATTTCGCAATTGTTCTAATACAAATATCTTTTATTTGTACTGATGATATATATTTAAAAATAAATATTGTGTTCTCTAATATATTATTTTTAATAATTCATTTTTATCTCGGGTTTTTATAGTAATATAGTTTCTTGAATTCTTTCATATGAATAAAAAATTAATAATTATGCCTAAAAAACTGAGAAATGATCATATAAAGTACATTTTTCAGTATATTTGGAAAAAATGGGAAGATTCTATTCAAAATCGAGTTGCGGAATAATTTTTTGGATATTAGTTTTTTTTTATTGAAGCATTTTCACCTCAATGTATATTCAACTGACAGATCTCACATTATTTGTAAAAAAAATTATTTTCCTGGTCTACCGAACCACTCCGAATAATAATAATAGTTGTTTTTCGTTACAAACAATTTTTTCTTAAAACAATTTTTGGTTTAGACTTTGAATTAGTGAACTGAAAAATTAAATTCGAAACAATTTTAGCATTTATAGAATATAAAAAAAATGTCGAATTGAATTTAGTAGAACCTGTAAAGTCCACAATTTAATTTTTGGTTAATGAAATCGTCTGTTTTTGTTAAAAAATTTAAGTATTCGGTTTACAATTTAATTATTCTGTTAAAATTTAAACAATTTTAAAAAAATGTTATCAATAACTTTCTTCAATCTTCAACTGTTTTTTCGAAAATCTGACATTTCAGTTTAAAAATTCAACAATTTGATTGTGTCGGTTGAAAAATAACTTTTTAAATGAAAATTCACATTTTTGTTTGAAAATTGAACTGTTTTGCAGAAAATTCATTTTCTTATTAAAAATTAATTTTTTAACTGAAAATTTAGCTATTCAATTTTTGTTTGAAAATCGACCTTTTTTATCTAGAAATATGGTCAAAAATTAAACAAGTTGGTGGAAAATTAACTTTTTGTTGAAAATTTATACTTTCAGGTTGAATAGTCAACTGTTTCGTACAAAATTTGTCTTTCTGGCTTGAAAATGCCACTATTTGATAGAAAATTCGTTTTTTCTTCATTAATTATTTGTTTAAATGTAAAGTTGAACTATTCCATTTTTGATTGAAAATTAGATTTTTTAGTTTCAAAATCAATCTTTTTTAGTTTGAAAATTCAACTATTTGGTTGAAAATTTGTGTCATTTGTTGGAAATTTGTAGTTTTTTAGCAGAAAATTAATCTATCCAGTTGAAAATTCACTATCAGGTTTGAAATTCATATATTTTGTTGAAAATTCATCTTGTTTAGTATAAAATCAATCTTATTGTTTGAAAATTCATATTTTTGGTTAAAAATCCAATAATGTGGTTGAGAATCCAACTTTTTCGTAGAAAATTTGTGTTTTTTTGTTTGTTTGGAAATTAACTTTTCGAATTGAAAATTATCTTCTGAAGTGAAAATTTAACTATTTCATTTTGTGTTCATTTTGTTCTTGGGTTGAAAGATTAAATATTTTTGATGACTTTTTTCCCATACTGACTAAAAAATCTTTTATGATTAAAAATACAACTCGTGTTGAAAATTTGTCTTTTTCATTTGAAAATTCATCTATTTTGGTAGTAATTTCATATTCTTAGGTTGAAAAAAGCTACTTTTTGGTTAAAAATTCATCTTCCTTGTAATTAATTAAACTGTTTTTTAAATAAAATTTGAATATTTTATTTTCCAAAATATCAAGTGTTACATTCCTCGTTTAGAATTCACACTTTTTTGAGCATCAAAATCGGTTAGACCGCTCTTCAGAAGAAAAAAAATTCTCTAATTTGTATGGCCCCCATAATTCCTATAAAATCTTCCTTTTTTCAATTTAATCCTTACGGGAATTCAACCTCATATTATTGCCAACTTATGTTGAAAATCTGGATCAAATCCGTCAGAGGGGAATTCCCACGTACTTTCCTCTTTACCTTTTTTACTCATTGTAACCCATTATAACCCATCAAAAACATTTTTTTTTCATTTCAAGTCTACGAGCAAGTCACTTTTACCATATTTGGAAGCATTTCTTTCCACTTTTCTTGATATTTTTTCCCCTTCCTTTTGTATTATTCCTACTTTGGTTGTGGCGTAGGTTCACAAAGATTTGGAAATTTAATTCAAATGTATTTTTAGAAAATTATCAAAATAATTCAAAAGCCTTGAAGTTACAAAATTGAAAATTGGAAAAATTTATAAAATATATTGAACTAACTCAGTATACAAATTAGAAAAATTTTAATTATCATAATAAAACTTCCGCTTTTATTCCAACTTTATTTTCATTAAATGAAGAAATTAGGTTTTTGAAAATTAATGATATTTTCTATCAAATAAATTTATATTCTGTAAGGATTGAAGGTGAAATTAAAAATATATTCGTTTAATTCAAATAAGCGTTTTTTATTCGGTCGAAAAAATATCTTCGCCAATATTTTTATTATTACAGAGTTTTTATATAATATTTTCGTAGTAGATATAAATAAGGCTCAAGTAATTTACGAAAATGTGTGATTTATAATTGTAACCATATATTATTAAGTGCTTCTTTATTCCTTTAAATACTGTGTTACATTCGAACAATTGCTGAATGTAATTTCATATCTGAATGCAAAAAATGGATGTACTACTTTATTGATAATTGCATCAATATTTATTAATTATTAAATGAATAACTTGTAATTTACCTCAAAATATTTGAAGTATACCTACTAATTGAATATCAGTATTAATATTAAATGTAATAATCATAAATTCACAAAATAATAATAGATTGATAAGCAAAAAGGGGGTCATCCACAAATTACGTAAGGTGTTTTTCTGAAATTTTCCACTTCCCCGCCCCCATGTAAGATTACGTGAGATTTGTTCTGACCTCCTTCTCCAAAACTATTTTGTTAGAAATTCAAGAACTTTTTTTAAAAATTAATTCTTTTTGGTTGAGAATTAAATTTTTTGTTGAAAAATCGTTTTTTTTTTTAATTTTACAATTTCATTGATTGTTTGTCTCTTGACAGAAATTCTTTTTGTTTTTTTAATTCATATCTGTTTGTAAAAATATTGTCTTTCTTGGTTAAAAATGCAACTATCTTGTGAAAAATTAACCTGTATTGGTTGAAAATAAACTTTTCTGTTAAAAAATTCACGTTTTTGCAGAAAATTAATATTTTTGGCTGGAAAATTCAGTAATTAGTAGAAAAACAAACTATTTGTTCGAAAATTGTACTTCTTCATTGAGAATAAAATATATTTTTTTAGCTGAAATGTGCACTATTCAATTTTGAGTTGAAAATTTCTATTTGTCAGTTGAAGATTCATATATTTTGTTAAAAATTCTTTTCCTTTGATAGAAAATCTATTTCTTGGTTAAAAATTATTCTTTTTTAATCAAGAATTCGAAGATTTCGTTGAAATGTTGTCTTTTTTGGTTGTATTCAATAAGATTTAATTAAAAATGAAATTTTTTTTTCGGTTTGAAATATCTACTATTACACTTTTCGTCGAAAATTAATGTTTTAAGGTTCAAAGCTCAACTTCATGATTGAAAGTTAAACTATTTTCTATAAACTTAATTTTTTTTTAATATTCATAAATTTGGTTCAAAATTGATCTCTTTTGTGGAAAATTGACCTACTTTGTTGGAAATTCGTTTTTTTTGGTCAAACATATATTTTTTTAACTAACTAAACAATTCGATTGAAAATTCTATTTTTTTATTGAAAATTAACTCTTTTGTTGAAAATTCGTATTTTTTTGTTAAAAATTCAACTGTTTAGCTAAAAATCAATCTTCATTAGTTCAGGATTCAAGGTTTTTGTTGAAAATTCGTCTTTTTTTTTAATTCAGTAGGTTTTGATTTAAAACAGAATTATTTTTTGGTGGAAAAATTTAATTTGTTTTAATTTTTTCAAATTTATTTCAAAAATATATTTGGTTGTAAATTGTACTACTTTCTTGAAAATTCATTTTTTCAGTAAAAAATCAGTTTTTTTCAATGAAAACTTAACTATTTGGTTAGAAATTTAAAGTTTTAGTAGAAAAATTGTTTTTTTTATATTGCAAATTAATTTTTTGAGGAATATTTAACTATTTCATTATTAGTTAAGAATTGATATTTTTAGTGTAAGAATTCAACCATATGGTTGAAAATCTATGTAATTTGTTAAAAATTCTTCTTTTTTAATAGAAAATTAATCTTCTAGGTTGAAAATTGAATTATTTTTTGAAAATTTGATAAAAATGTTAAGTTTTCAATCCGAAAATACAAGATTTCTACAAAAAACTTGAATTTTATCCAAAGAATTAAAGTTTCAACGAAAACGTAAATGTTTAATGAAGAAAATGTTACTGTTTGGCTAAAAATTAATATGTTTTCATACAGGATCCAAAGATTTTCTTGAAAATTTATCTTTTTGGTTGAATTACATAGGTTTTTTTTCTATTTAAAATATAAATCTTTTTTGGTTGAAATATTAACTTTCACATTTTTGGTTGAAAATTCATCCTTTTAGTTTCAAAATTCAACTTCTTGGTGTAAAGTTGAACTATTTTCCGAAAACATTATTTTTTTGTTGAATATTTATCATTTAAGTTCAAAATTCATCTCTTCCATACGAAATTGAACTACTTCGTTTTTTTGGTCAATTTTTTTTACTGAAAATTTAACTATTTAGTTGAAAATTCAATTGTTAAATTAAAAATTGAATTTCTTCTTGAAAACTCAACTGTAAATTTAACTATTTAGTTAAAAATATCATACAAAATGTTGAATTTTCAAGCTAAAAAAAATTCAACTACTTTAATTAAAATTCAACTATTTTGTAGAAAACTTTCATATTTGACTTAAAAATTTAACATTTTGTATCAAATTTTTGTTCTTTCTTGATTGAGAAATCTTTCCGGGTTGAAAATTTGTCTTTTTGATTCGAAAAATCAACTCTTTTGGTAGAAATTCCATCTTTCCTGATTGACAATTCAACTATTTTGTTGAAAATTGAACTACTTCATTAATCCATAAGAAATAGTTAGACCTTAACCCCCCAAGCCCTCACACAAATCACCATCCGTCATTTTTGGATGATCCCTACATTAATTCAAGGATAAAATGAAGTTGGCAAAAATGAGGTAAGATATTTTATTGATTTATTGATTCAAACAAATATTTGTTTGTTTCAAGTGAAATTCATTTGACTCAGATACAAAATTGTTCAACTCAAACAAATTTTATTTTCATCAAATCAATTATATCTTTGATATAGCTTCAAACAAACATTTTTCTGAGTGTTCTTCCAAATTTCAGAATAAAAATGTAATTTATGCACAACTCCTATCTAAATAACCAGATAAACTGTTATTATCTTTTGACGAAAAACACAACACAGGTTGTTGAACATTGGTGTTATTTTCAAATACAAAATTTGCATCATTAAACACATGCACTTCTGGCTCGGAAGAATATCTGTTCTCTTGAGGAACCTGGTATTGAAAATCTGAAGATTCTTGGTACTGATATGACGTATAGAGGGAATCCTGAAATTGGCATTGTTTCTCCGGGTAAGAATTTTCCTGATAAGAATTCTCTACCCGCTGTTCCTTACAAAAATCCTGCTCTTGAGCCAATTCTTGCTCCATCTGGTAATTTTCAACCCCAGAAACATAGTGATTCTCATACTGTATGCATTGATTGTTTTTTTGTTGGTTATCTTCATATGGATAGGAATTGGTTAGGAAACTATGTTGATACTGATAGGAATTTCCCTGGCAGGAATACTCTATTTGCTCTTTCTGCCAAAAATTCTGCTCCTGAACCAGTTGCTGCTCCATCTGGTAATTTGAAACCTCATGAGGGTACTGAAGGCATTTCTGCTTTTCATAATTATCATCAGATTTCTTCAGAGATTGTTCGTCTTTTTTGTTCTTCATCCTTCTGTTTTGGAACCAAATTTTGATTTGTCTTTCGGTTAGGGACAAAATCATTGACAATTCAACTCTTCGGGGTCGATTTAAATATTTTGAAACATTGAATTGTTTCTCCAGCTCCATCAGTTGGTGGCTGGTGAAGGCCGTCCTCGTCCTCTTTCGAGGTGTTTCATTTTTCTGAGCTTCTGTAAATAAACAATACAAATAAACAATTAGTAAACACTTCAACAGTAGTAAACTTTTATTGAGAAATTCAATAATATTTTTTCTAAGTTAAAAAAATTTTCGTCTGCAGCATGTTTGTTGTTTATTGTATAATTATTACAAAACACGCGCCCTACGTGCGCGGTTATTGTTTTTTGGTCACATGCAGTTTTTAACTAAAATTATAATAGTATATTGTGCATCAAGGGAGCAAAGTAGTCTTTTTACGGTCGAGCGTGTTTTTTTTTTTTGCAAACACGCTCGGCCGTAAAAAGGCTTTGCTGTCTCGGTACACACGATTTTTTATGTAACAGGGGCATGGTTGCCGAGTTTTTTTATCATATAACGAATCAAGTTTGAGGTTAGTTTGAAGAGATAAGTACCGCACAGGACAGTGTGGGTGGGTCGAAGTAACGAACGCGCATGTGCGCGCATTTTCTGCGGACGAGAAAGTGCACTTTAACGGCCTAGGTCGGTAAAGCACCCCACCACCAATAATGACCTACTTTGCTGCCCCAAACCACGCTCAGAAAGCGAGGAAAACATACTCGTGCTGCATAGAAATGATAATACAAAATTGTTGTATTTCATGGTATATAATAATTCGAATAATAGAAAATAAAAACAAGGATATTTTTTTTTATAATTAATGAAAACTGACGTCTCAACTTTTATTCAAAATTGTTCAAAATTATGAACTTTATTTTTCAATTGCAATGATTTTTGTTTAAAATAATCGATTCTCGGTATAAAATAGCTGTAATAACATATTATAACTCAAATGTTGTAAATGTTTTTCCAAATCTTATGATTTCTTTAAAAAATACCAATTTCTGATGAAAAGCACTAACATAACATTTCTTTGAATAGGAGGTCTTGTTTGAAACAATTTTTTTTTAAATCACCGATTCCTCATGAAAAATGTTGACATAACCTAAAATTGTACGAAAATTTCAAGTCTTCTTCGATATTTAATGATTCCTTATTAGGAATGCTAATTTTTCATGAAAAATACTAACATGAAATTCGTTTAAATAGTAAGCCTTCTTCAAAACCTAATGTTTTTTGTTTAAAATCATCGACTGCTCGTGAAAATTTTGAACATTTAATTTTCAAAATAATTTTTAGTTTATTTTTAAATTTTTTGTTTACAATAAGAAGAACATAATCATTATTGTAAACATAACCTGAAATAGTACACAAATTTTGAATCTTCCCCGACATTAAATGATTTTTTATTCAAAATACCAATTTTCAATTAAAACTCTAACATAAAATTTCTTTCAATAGTAAGTCTTCTTTGAAACCTGAAGTTTTTTTTGTTGATAATCACCGATTTCTTGTAAAGAATGTTAACATAACCTAAAATTGTATAAAAAATTCAAGATTTCTTTGGCATCTAATAATTTTGTATTGAAAATATCAGTTTTCAGTATAAAACTTTAACGTAACCTGAAATCGTAGGTAAATTTTAT
This sequence comes from Andricus quercusramuli, assembly GCA_932178445.1. NCBI lineage: Eukaryota > Metazoa > Arthropoda > Insecta > Hymenoptera > Cynipidae > Andricus > Andricus quercusramuli. Next base: position 168,736 of record CAKNXH010000114.1, read on the forward strand.
ATCTTCATTGACATATTTGTTACCAAAAATATCGATTTCCGCTATGAAATCATAACATAACCTAAAATTGTGAATCTACTCTGAGATTTTTCTAAATAAAAAATTCAAATCATTGCCCAAAAACACTAACAAAAAATAACAAGAAATTTTTTAATATAGTCAATTTTATTTGAAATTTAATTGTTTTTGTTTTAAATGCCTGATTTTCAGTGAAACACGTTAACATAAGTGTAACTTGATCTAACATTGAAAATCTTCTACAAAAGCTACATTGATTTCCGGTGAAAACACCTAGAATAACCTAAAATGGCACAAAAACTGTCATTCTTTTACAAAATATAATAATTTTTTTACTGAAAATACCGTTTCCCGATGTAGCAAGACAACATAACCTAAAATTGTAAAAAAAATTATCAATCATTGAAATATGTTTTTTAAATTGAAAATACAAATTTCTGACGGAAGTACTAATATAATCCAAAATTGTTCGAAAACGGTCTATCTAAAGTTGTAGTAAAACTGTAATTTTTTTTTGTAATATAATTTTTTTCATTTAAAATACAAATTTCCGGCGAACAACAACAACCTAATCCAAAATTGTTCAAAAAGGGTCAATATTTTTTCATTCTAATAATTTTCAAATAAAAATTTCAATTCCTGATTAAAAAATAATATCGAATTTCAAAATAGTTCAAGACTGTAAATTATAGTATTAGAGAAAAACTTCAAATACATCTAATGATTCTTGTTTATAAATATAAACTTTATGTGAAACACGCATTCATAAAAATTATAATTCCTGACGAAAAACACTATCAAAATTTGAAATTGTTCAAGACTGAAAACTTTATTTTTTCTAAAAAAAATCTTAGGATTTACATCTAATGATTTTTGTTTATGAATATCAAAAGAAATACCCCAATATAATCTGAAGCTGTAAAAAAATTATGAATATTTTTTTCAACTAATTTTTTTCAATCAAAATATAAATTTACGACGAAAACACTAATATAATCAAAAATTGTAAATTTTTTATGAATCTAATGATTTTTTAATGCAATTTTTTATTTATGATGGAAAATTTCATCTCAATTCGAGATTGATCAAGATAGTAAATTTTCTTATTTGAAAGTAAAAATCTTTTTCAATTTATATTTAATTAATTTTGTTTATGAATATCAATTTCAGATAAGACATTTCATTATAGTTTAAAGCTGTGAAAAAATTGTAAATATTTTTTGAATATAACTTCTTTTTAAATACAAATTTCCGATGAAAAACGCTAACTTGATGCGGAATTGTTAAAAAATTGTAATTTCTTCGAAATTTGATCATTTTTAATGAAAATTTCAATTTTTGACAAAAATATCATAACATTTCGAAATTGTTCAAGACTGTGAATTTTATTGTCTTGAATCAAAATCTTCGCATTTAAATCGAGTGACTTTTTTTAAAATGTAAATTTCAGATAAAACACGCCAATTTAACCTGAAGCTGTTGAAGAGTTATAAATCTTTTTCAAATTTATTTTTTACATTGAAAGTACATATTCTTGACGAATGACAATAACGTAATCCAAGATTGTTCAAAAATGGAAAATCTTCTTTGAAATCTGATGTTTCTTGAATAAAAATTTCAATTTTTGACGAAAAACACTATCACAAGTCGAAATTGTTCAAGATTGTATTTTTTTTTTGATAAATATAAATTTCAGGTAAAACAGAGCAACATAACATAAAGTTTTTAAAAAACTGTAAATATTCTCTGAAATATAACATATTTTTCGTTTGAAATAATTGATGTTGTGTTAAAAATCGTCAATATAACCTGAACCTGTTAAAAAATATAATCTAGTTTGATCTCTAACGATTTTTGTCTAAAAATACCCGTTTCTGGTGTAAAACACAAAAATAAACTTAAATTGTTAAAAAATTGTTAATCGTAAAAATTTAATGATTTTTTTTATCAAAAGAGATTATTTATAAATTTC
>CAKNXH010000114.1:171125-188455 GCA_932178445.1 Andricus quercusramuli
AAAAAAATTTTTTTTTGTTAGAAAAATAATATGAAATATTAGTTTAATTTTACAGCTTACATAATAAGTGATTAATTAATATTTAATTTTGGGATCGATATTGAAGCCAAATAAGCAGATGCTCTCATTTCGTCTCCTGAAGACTGAAACTAATCAAAAGCCTTTTTTGGTTCCGTTTGATTTCGGCGACTTCCTGCATTTTAAAAAATTGGGGAAAAAAACAAATTTTTCACAAACCTTGAGAAGTGGAAGATTTTTTAATTGGAAGCGTCGCACATGCTGTCAAGTTAAAAGAATCATCAGGATTTGAACTTGGTTGAAGATTTGAACTTCCCACATTTGGAAGTGTCTTCCTAGTATTCTCCATTTCACTTTTCACTTGAAAGTTTGTCGAAATTCCAGATTCAATTCTATGCTGCAAATTTTTTTAATTCCTACATACAAATATTTACAAAAATTTTCTGTGAACTAAAATTCAATTAAACTTGATGGTTGCAGCCCCAGTGAACAATTTCCATAAAATTATAATTCTGAAAGTGTCTTTTCTACTTGAGAAAACTAACATGGCACATGTCAGCTTAAAAGTACGTAAGGGACTGAAAGTACAATTTTATTTGTCTATTCCTAATGAAGTCATTCCAAAAAATTCGGTGACTCCTACTTTCGCCGCAGGACAAATGTCAAATTAATGACTGCCGTTTAGCTTTCAGAGTTCTCCTTGTCTTATCAGCACATTTACGCTCTATTATATGCGTTTCTTGAAATATTAGAATGTTTGATATCCATCGTCAGGTGCACTATGTATTAGTGGAATATTTTTAAAACAGGTGAAAATATCATCTTTATTGAAGGGTAGTCGAGCACATTCGAGGCCGAATCGTTACGTGGCCGAAACGTGTTGAGGTGAGTTCGAAACTACAAGAACAAGAATTCATATTTGAATTATTTTTTATTCTTTCGATAAGTGGCCATCCATAAATTACGTTACACATTTTTTGTTATTTTCACCCCCCCCCCCCCATCTAAAAATTCATAACAAAAGAGTTTGATTCCCGCCCCTGCCTATTTCATGTAATTTTTCAAAATATTTTTGGACATGTCTTATTAAATACTGAGACCTGAGACACCCGAATCACCAAATACTTAGAATTTAATAAAATGAAGAAAAAGATATAATTAAAACAATGTTTAAGACACCAAATTCAAAATCTGATAATTTGTCAAGTTTTTTTCTGAAATTTTAAACCACGTACCCTCCTTTCTCCAACAGAATACTCAACTCCTTTACAGATAAGGATTTTTCCGTCCATGAAGAAAAAAATGTCATCCAAAATGTAGAATTTCTAAGTCAAGTAAAATGAATTCTTAACCAAAAAGATTAATACGTTTATTACAGTAACAGAATTTATATTTTATATGTATGTATACTCCCTAATTTTTTTAAATGTTGGTAAGATTTTTTTTGAATGGGGGGTGGGGGGAGTTAAAAGAAAATCTCACGATATTTTACATAAGGGAGGGGTAATATTGTTAAAATGATCATTAAAGGAATAAAATGATTGCAAATTCAATGTATCATGTATGGGCGATCCACGACTCGTCCTCAGACCTGCTGCAGGATCAAAAAAGATTATTTCGTCACTACGAGAAATGTACAAGGGTCAGACGGTACGTACAATCTCGTTCTGAAACAGATATGAGGACGAGTCGTGGATCGCCTCTAGGTACTACAGTAAACGCTAGGACTAGTCGTGGATCGCCTCTAGGTACTACAGTAAAGACTAGGATGAGCCGTGGAACGCCTCTATCTAGGTACTACAGTAAACACTAGGACGAGTCGTGGATCGTCTCTATCTAGGTATTACAGTAAACACTAGGACCAGTCGTGGATCGCCTCTAGGTACTACAATAGACACTAGGACGAGTCGTGGATCGTCTCTATCTAGGTACTACAGTAAACACTAGAACGAGTCGTGGATCGCCTCTAGATACTACGGTAAATACTAGAACGAGTCGTGGATCGCCTCTAGGTACTACGGTAAATATTAGGACGAGTGGTGGATCTCCTCTATCTAGGTACTACAGTAAACACAAGAACGAGTCGTGCATCGTATCTAGGTACTACGGTAAACACTAGGACGAGTCTTGGATCGCCTCTATCTAGGTACTACAGTGAACACTAGGACAAGTCGTGGATCGCCTCTAGGTACTACAGTAAACACTAGGACGAGTCGTGGATCGCCTCTAGGTACTACAGTAAACATTAGATTCGGCTCACAAACAGCTGTTTACACTGAAATCTGTTTAACTTTTGTTATTCAGTGATTCGTGTAGTTGAAAATTTTTATAAAAGAAAACCCCCCCCCCCCCCCCTTCACACGTCCAAATGACTTGGCGTAATTTATGAACGGCATTTTATATTTAAACAAATAATTTCTTTTACTGCATATCATTGAAATTTCCTATGATTGAACAAACCTTTCCTAATGTATGCTTATCTCCATTTTTTAATTTTGTACCTCCCGAACAAAATCACATTTTAATCAAGCTCATAATTTTTTCTCCCTGGTGCAAAAAGCGTGAGTGATAACATAACGACTACCGGTGATTGCTTGTATAATAAGCCACTACAACAAAAAATCAGTCCGCTCCTTATTTGAATCGAGGTGGAGACGCCCATCACCTGCGGGATGAAGCCAAAGTACCAATCAAGGTAGATTCGAGTAACTTTGCTTGCGAAATAGTCTTGCTTTTATCCACCCACCGATTTTTCGCCCGACCAACTTCGCCAACATCCGCTAATTTATCTCTCCTGAGCCACTTTCCTTACCTCTCGCTGTCTTCCCGTTTCTCTCTCGTGCTTCAAGAAAAAAAAAGCAGTTACCAAACTGAATTATACAAGCCATTGCAATTAATTAGTCTTAATAAAAATTATACGAAGAATCGCAATTATAAACGACCGTTAGCCACCGAGTGCCACGTTGGGGAAGGGAGAAAGGAGAAAAAGAAGACGAAGATAGAAAAAGTGAGATGGTGAAATTAAAGTTAAAGGAACTAAGTAAGGGATTAAACTTAACAACATTTTTTTTTTAATTTATTGATCTGAGTATAGTTCATAATAATACCGATTTACAAGATTGATTTGTTTAACTATTTTTGCCTCCGAACCGTTAAAGATTTAAAGGGTTTAGCTCAGAACTGGAACTTCAGGAATTCTAAAAGGTTAAGAACTCCTATAATTTTTAAAATTAGTTCTAAGCTAACAAGTTCTTAACGCTAATTCGAATCAAATGGGTCATAGAGCAATATTTGTGTGCATTCTGTTTTGATTGAAAAATGTTTGGTCATATCAACATGTCCAAATGATAAGGATCTATCTCAAAATTAAGATAACAGACCGTATGAGATAGATCAGTATTAAAATGCCAAGTTTTTTTGAAAATGTTTACAAGTCTAAATAGGAACAACAGTACCAGAGAAGTTCCATTTTTAATTCACATTTTTACAAGTGCTTATTAGATTTTTGGTCAAAAAAGTACTGTTGAAATATAATTAAAGTGTACCAAAACACTTCAAATACGTCATGCTGTTAAAAGACTATCCTGGAATTTGGTTATGTCCCAAAGATGAAATATTACTACTTTTCAGTGTTTCCTTTGAATAAGTGGGACCTTTCTAGTACTTTTATGATAAAAACGTCCTCCTGAAAAGGGTCGTTTTTTGAATTGTTTCAATTCTTCAGTTCTATTTCAGCAGAAAATGTTTGGAACATTCATACCATAGGCACTTGTAAAATCTGTGAGAAAATAAGCCGGAATATTCCCAGAACTTTTGTCCCGAAAATTAATTACTATGCTTGTATTTTGATTGATGAAGTGAAACTTTTTGAGTACTTCCGTACTTAGAAATGCAGCTGAAACAGGGCATATTTTCAAATTTGTTGGTACTTCAGTCCTATTTTAAATTTCGGCAATGCTTTCAAATTTTTTTCAAAAATATTGGCTGGGGAAAGACGGTTTTGTAAGTGACTACGTTTCGGATGAAGTCAATTGAAACATATTAAATCAAGCCTAAATTTTTGTTATAAAAAAAAACATTTTTTTTCTTTGGAGTCTGAAGAATGTTCAACCCATAAAAAAGTTCATACTTGGTTTAATACGTTTGACGTCTCACAGTGGGACCAAATTCAAACATAAATTTCTAGTTTTCATTTGCTACTTTGCAAAGCAATCTTGTTTTATGCATTCTTGAAATTAAATTCATAATCAAGAACATTCAAACTCCCTGAAGACAAAGTTACATTATATTTAAACAAAAATTTCTCATTTTTAACCGCCATATTGGATCCGCTATTTTTTATTTGGTAATTTTAACATTAGATTCTTAATCAGAAACCTCAAGAACCCCTAATTACGAAGTTTCATCAAATTTTTTTCATTTTAAAATTTTTTTCTCAAAAATCGGCATTTCATTGGGTTAGCGCAATATCATGCCTATTTAGGAAAAGCAGGAGAAAGGTGCCACTTCATTAAAAGGAGCGGAAGCATGTCTATTTAGAAACGGGGCCAAGAAAGTCCCACTTCCCGAGAATAGCTAATATGGATACCTCTTCAGAAAAAGAGACAAGAACGTGCCTATTGAGAAGCGCGGCCAAGAAGGTGCCGCTTAAGGAAAATATCGAATAAAGATTCTTTTGAGTATATTCGTCTAGTTTATTGAATTATTATCAAAGTAATGGTACTTGGAAGGTCTAACGATATTTTATGTTTTTAAAAAACATCTAACATAATGGAGAAAGAGAAAATTATATGCCTTAAATACTATCAGTGCTACCAACTTAAGTTCGGGTAATTAAAGTTAATTTCGTAATAGGCACGTTCTTGCCTCTTTTTTTTTTAAACATGAATTTCCATAACTTTCATAAATTTCCACAAATTTCATAAATTTTTACAAAAATAAATTTCCACATATGTCGTAAATTTCCAAAAATTTCAAAGATTTCCATAAGCTTAATAAATTTCCACAAATTTCATAAGCTTTAAAAAATTTCATAAACTTCCACATAAATTTTTACAAATCTCATGATTCTGCTTCCTCATGGAGGGAGGTTTGTAATGAACTATATTTTCAAATATAACTTTTTGAGATATTTCGATATAATTCGACCCCAGGAGCTCGAAAATAAAATTTTTTAAAAATCTGCGGGTGTGCGTATGTGTCTGAGTGTGTAACTTTTTTCTGTTCACCATATCTCTAATGATTGACATCCAGGTCTGATAGGATTTTGAGCTAGATCGACCATTTAGAAGTAGTTTTTTCTTACGTTTAGAGATTTGAAAAGAAAAATTTCACCTTGTTTATATGAGAAAAACTTGTTTCATATTCAAAATACAACAAATCGATATGCAGCGTATTTGTTGGCGTCTCTGAGACGCATTGATCAAAATATTGTTGAAACTGTAATGACCTACCACTACCGATATATGAAGTTTAAAAAAATGGTTTATTCTGTTGATATGAGAGCAACTTTTTTGATATTAAAAATACAACGATACGATATCTAGCATATATGTTGCCGTCTCTGAGACGCATCAATTGACCTATTAATAAACTTTTTATGACCCACCAGTGCCGATTCATGAAGTTAAAAAAATGGTTCATTCTGTTTATATGAAAAAAATTGATATTCAAACCACGACAATATTACATGGAAAGTAGTTGTTCGCGTCATTGAGACACATCGATTGACCTACTGGAGAACTTTTTATAACTCACCAGTGCCGATTCATGAAGTTTAAAAAAAATGGTTTATTCTGTGTATATGAAAAAAATTGATATTCAAACCACAACAAAATGACATGTACAGTAATTGTTCGCGTCCTTGAGACGCATCGATTGACATATTGGTGAACCTTTTATGACTGATTGGTACCGTTTCATTAAGTTTAAAAAAAGTATTCATTTTGGTTAGATAAAAAAAACTTTTTTGATATTCAAACCATGACAATATTACATGTAGAGTAATTGCTCGCGTCTTTGAGATGCATCGATTGACCTATTATTGAACCTTTTATGACCAACCAGTACCGATTTGTGAAGTTTGAAACAAATTTGTGTATTCTGTTTATATGAAAAAAACTTTGTTCATATTAGGAGTACTAATAGAACTGTATCTGACATGTTTGTTTGCATCTTCGAGACGCGTCGAATGATCTATTGACGAACCTTCTATAACCTATTATGATCTAGCAATACCGATTTATAAATTTAAAAATATGTTGTTTACCTTGTTGATACAAGGAAACTTGTTTAATATTTAGAATACAACTATAATGTATATATAATATATTTGTTCCCGTCATCGAGATGTTCTTAACAAAATAGTTGCATTTTCAACAAATTCATAAAATTTTCAATCAAATACTACAATTTCTAAGCAAAAGAGATTAATTCCGAACCAAAAATATTATAGTAAATATTAAAACTTAAAGTAGTTGATTTTTCTTGTTGGGTTCTATTAATTTAGTTTTCATTTGAGCGAAAATCTGAGAAAAAGGAGAAACAGGGTATATTTCTTAAAAACGGAGAGAAAAATAATTCTATAAAATTTATCATCAGGAAACGTACTAAATGTTGTTTAAGTTCGTGAAGTTACTTTTACGGACCCCCCCCCCTTGAATTGATAACGTTGTTTATGGACGATCCCTTATTGGAAATCCATTGGTACTTTCTTACCCGGGTTGAGAAGGACTGGAAAATATAAAAAAAAATAATAAGTACTATAACAGAATATTTGACACTTCAGATTCGCTTCATAAAGTGCGCACTTGCAGTGTCGGTTCAGTAATTAGGCGGCAAGCAGGTGGACACCTGGACAGATGCGGTGCCATACACTGAAGTGAGGTCATCCTTCATAATCCCTTATTCTTATAATATATACTCCACTCGACCATTTGAGATTTGTCTGCCAATTTAAGAGATATCCTTTCATTGTCAAGTGAGAAGTGTCCAGGTCAATGACAACAATACGGTATTTTGAAAATTTATAATTCGCAAACCAAGCAAATAAATTTGACAGTTCCTGGAATTTTGAAAGTCCTGTTTTTGTATTAACTTCGAATTCTCAGAATATACAACCCCTCTTCAATTTGTGGCGGATTCAATTTCAAAGTCCAAGCTGTCCAAGGGTATTTAAAATAGGTCGAGTATTCTGTTTCGGAAAATATGGCGGATTTTAATTTTCTCTTCCGGCATATTTTCAATAACGTCATTATTTTTCGTAAATCATCATTAATCTCCACAACTTTCATCAATTTCTTCAAATTTCATAGATTTGCACAAATTTTATATCAACAAAATTCATAAATTCAAAAAAATTTAATAATTTCAAATAAATTTCATACATTTCAAACAAATTTCATAAATTTCCACAAATTTCATAATTTTTCCAAAAATTCCATATATTTCCACAATAATGATAAATTTCCATACATTTTAGAAAATTTGGTAATTTATCAAACTTTTCATACATTTTTAAAATTATGGTAAAGAATGGAAATATATGATAATTTAAGAAAAGTTTAGAAATCATGGTAATAGATCTGTAACTTTTGTGACCAGTCACAGGGGTGTTTTCCCGCCCCCACGAGACTTTGAAAAGAAGTGGGGATTTGAGCCAACAATATTTCAGTTATCAGTCACCTGGAAGAGAAAATTAATATCCGGCAAAATTTTCCGGAACAGAAAATTAAAATCCGGCAAAATATGCCGGAAGAGAAAATTAAAATCCGGTAAAATATTCCGAATCCGTATACACTACGTTTAAAATATTTTCATCTCATTTTCTGTTAATTTCAGTAGTAGTGTAGTTGATACATTGAAAATAAAATAATTGATGAGCGAATTCATTTATAAAAATATGTATGAATAAAAGGCTTACAAAATAAGATAATTATATTGAATAACAAGTTACAAATTGAATTATGAGTTTTTCGCCCGAACAGAATGAGTTACGCTTATCCTAAAGAGAATTATAATACTAATAATAATAATAATAAATATGTATCAATAAATTGTTTATTATATTATTTTTTTATTATTATCATATTCTTATTTACTTGTCCATATATGAATAAAGTTATTGTCATTATTATTATGATTATTATTATAGAAGTGAAGGTGTGAATAGGTAAAGAAAGTAGCACATTTTTTTTTTCACCCGCTTTGGAGGATAATTTTTCAACCAAATAGTTGAATTTTCAATACGAAAATTTTATTTTCAACATGCAGTTGGGTTTAAAACCAAATAGTTGAATTCTTATTCAGAAGAAACAAATTTTCACCAAAACAGTTAAAGTTTCAACCAAATAGTTCAATTTTTGAGTCAAAAATATCAATTTTTCGAGGGCCATTGAATTTGATACAAAAAAGTTAATTTTCAACCAAGAAATATTATTTGCAAGCAATTAATTTAATTTTCAAACAAGCATTCGAGTTATCAATCTAAAAAGACGAATTTACAATCGAATGGTCAAATTTTCAAAGAAAAAAGGTTTAAACTGCAATCACAAACAGCTGCATTTTTACCCAAAAAGTTGAACTTTCAAACTAAAGAGATGATTTTTTAAAAAGACAGTTGTCTACAAAAAGAGTTTAGTAGCCTATTAAGACGTTAGTTCAGCCATTAAAACCTCTCCTTCCCATACTTTTAATCTTCCACTGCCACCACTTCCCCTCCACTAACTTCACCCTTCGCCCCCCTTCCCTAAGTTCTTCCTCCTCTACTTCCCCCTCACCTCACTTTCTTAGCTAATACTCCCCTTCCCCCAATTTTCCTATCAAATCATCACTTTCCCTCCTCAACTCACCCTCACTACCCTACTGGCCCACCTTTCACTACACTTATTACTCACTCTGAGTACCCTTCCTCACTTCCAATGATTTCCTCTTCTTACCTTCCCTTATTTCTCCAAACTTCCTCTACTTACCCTCACCTCATTTCCTCTCAATTCCTCTACCCTTTACTTCCCTTATTTCCCCTATTTCCCCCCGTCAATTTTAATTTAATTGATCTGCTTTCTTCTTCCCACACTTCCTCTACTTCCAATTCAAACTTCCCTTCTTTTTTTTAAACCTTATTACTCATCACTTCCACTCTCCTCATTCTCCCTACTTTCCATCCTCATCCTCCCCTCATTTTCCCTCGCCCCTCCTTCCGGATTACCCTTAACTTTCTCTACTTCTGATTTCCTCTCTCCTGCTTCCTCAGCTAACACTTGCCTTCGCCTATTTCACTACCCCAGACGTTAATTCTCCTCCTCTACTTACCCTTATTTCTTATCATGTCCCCTACTCCCGCTCCCTTATTTTTCTTCACTTTTCCCACTTTCCCTCACACCATTACCACTCATCTCTCTACTCTCCCTCACCTCATTTTCGCTTATTTTCCATACCTCCTTTCCCCTCATTCCCCCTACCTCCTTTTCCTCAAATTCCTGCCCCTCAATTTGCTTACTTTCCCGCTCCTCATTTCTCCTACTACCCTTCAAATCATTTCCCTTAAATTTACCTACTTCTTATTCCCTCACTCCCCCCTACTTAATTTCCCTTTCTTCTCCCACTTCCCCTTCCTTAATCCCCCCTCAGTTCCACTCTTTGGAAGAAACTACGATGGATGGATGGACACCTAACCAAAACTATAAGGGCTTCCGCCCAGTGCAGTGCTATAAAACCGTAAAAAGAGTAATTCTCTTAAAATTGGGGAAAAAGGGGAATAGCGGAAAGAGTGTGCAGTCTGATACTTTTCGTTAAATGAAAGTAAGGAGAAAGGAAAAGTGGTGAAATTGTCATAAGTTGATATTATTTTTATTTCCAACTGGACTATAAATAAGAAACTAATCGCGCAAGTATCATTTTGCTAGTAAAATAAATAATGAAAGGAGAGTAATTGTCTTTTGTGAATTCGGCATGGTTTCCCCCAATAAGAGAGAGAGAAACATTGGAAGAAAAGGAGAATTAAAAAAAGGAGTAGAAGTAAAAAGAGGAAAAGAGAGAAAAAGAAAGAAAATCGCGATGGGGCGTTGGGCGTTTGAGATAGAAAGAGGATGAGTCTGGTTGCCGCTGGCGCGGAAGAAAAGAGAGTCACGAGATGCTGCGCGGGTCTACGTTGTTGAGGGTGGTAGAAAAAAGTGGTTGGAGAAGGGGGTGGCGGCGATTGCGACGTTTCTGGGTTGTCGGAGGTTGAAGGGGGTTGGGGGCGCGAAGGGGTCAGGGGTAGAGCGGCACGCGGGTTCCGAGCACGGCGCAATCCCGGGGGCCGCTTTAAATGAGTCAGCGTTTTTATGCCCCGCGATGTTGTCAAAGTGCAAACAGCGCCCGATAATATATCATCCGTTACGCAAGCAACCCCCCGTGAACTGCCACCCCTAAGCCACAGCACCACCTTGGTCCACCCCGCGAACATCATCCCCGACGGTGTGTACACGGGGTTACAGGGTCGCTTGGTGAAATTTTAGTTTTAAGGGAAGAGTATTAAAAATTGCGATTAAGGAAGATGTAGAGAATTTGGAATTTAGGACATCAAGAATTTGAAAAGAAGATGTCTTCCTAATTTATAATGTGTCCCCTTACGGCTTACACGTAACCTTCTTTCCTTTAGATCTTTACATCATTTTTAGATTTCTTATTACCTAATTATAAGTAATTAAATAATAATGATTTTATTGTTAGACATGAAATTAAAAAAATATATATATGATAATTAAATAAACATAAATCTTTCTAACAATAAAATTCCTAATGCTTCTTTGTGACTTCCGTTTCCTGTTTCTCTTGCTTTCTTTCCCACTCATGCTTTTTCTTCTTTATCTTCTCTAGTTTTTTCATCCGCTTCATTTCCTCGTCCATCAGTCTCTCAACCCCTAATTTTTGGTTCAACATTCTCTTGAAATCTTCCCCTCTCCTCATTTCCTTCTCCATCTATCTATTACCTGCTTTACTCTATCTTTTCTTCCAATTCTTCATAGGGGACCGTACTTAAATTACGTAACGGATAATTGACCCTCTCCACCCCCTGTGAAGAACCGTAACAAAATATTTCGAAATCCCCCCCCCCCCCCCACCTCTTGCTGTACTTAATTATGGTTACCAGAAATAATAGTATGGGACTTGAAACTAGTGGCAATTTGTTGTATTTAAGGTATTACATGCTTTGCAGGGAGAAAACTGTATTGCCAAAATTCTATGGTTTTCCTCGAACATTTTTATTTACTATTAAGATTTAAATAACATCAAAATTCATGAAAAATTGAAAATTTTCAAATTTATTCATTTTCAACAAAAAACGTAACTTTTCTACTACAAAAGATGACTCCTTGAGAAAATACTTAAATTTTCTACAAAAAAATTTAATTCTCTACGAAATAATTAAATTTTCAATGAAATAGTTGAATTTTCAACCTTAAAAGATAAATTCACAACAAAAAAGTGTGATAGTTGATATTTCAACCAAGAAGGATGAGATTTCATTTGAAAAAATGAATTTTAAAATCAAGAAGACGAATTTTCAACAAATAAAGATTTTCAGTCCAATTTTTCATACAAAAATTGCATTTTCAACCAGAAAATAGAAATTTTTAACAAAAAAATTAATTTTCAACAAAATAGTTCAATTTTCAACCAGAGAGAAAATTTTCAAGAGAATAGTTCAACTTTTACCAGTTAAATTTTCAATTAAAGAAAGATCAGTTTTTAACTAAATAGTAAAATTTAACCAAAGAGATGAATTATCAACTAAAAATATGAATCTACAGAAAAATGATTTCTTAACAAAGCGTTTAAAACAAAATAGTTTAAATGAGAAGAGAATTTTCTACGAAGATACTTGAATGTTCAACCTAAAAAGACGAATTTTCAATAATAACAGTTGAATTTTCATACAAAAGGATGACTTTTTGAAAGAATTATTCGATTTTCAATCAAACAGTTTCATTTCCATCCAATAAAGCTTAATTGTCTACTAAAACAGATGATTTTTTAAATCAAAAAGACAAATATTAAAAAATATAGTTGAATTTTCATCCAAAAAATGTTTAAATTGATTTCTCAATTAGTAGATTTTTGGACCAAAATGGATGACTTTTTAACAAATCTATTGAATTTTCAACCAAATAGTTGCATTCTTATCAAAGAAAGATGAATTTCCTACTCAGAAAAATTATTTTTTTAGATAAAAAACTAGTAGAATTTTCATCCGAAGAATATTTCACTTGATTTTTCAACAGAAAATGTAAATTTTCCTCAAAAGGTAGAACTTCTACAAAATAGTTGAATTTTCAACAAAACAGTAGATTTTCGGACGAAAAAGGATGACTTTTTAACAAATGTATTGAATTTTCAGCCAAACAGTTGCATTCTCGTTCAAGAATTATGAATTTTCTACTCAGACAGGTGAATTTTTTAATAAAAATGATGAAATAAAAAAAAGATAGTCGCATTTTCATCCAAAAGAAATTGATTATTCAAATAAAAATACGAATCTACAGAAAAAGGATTTCTTATAAACAAAGCGATTCAAACAAAATTTTCAAACAAAATAGTTTAAATAAGAAGTGAATTGTCTACGAAGATACTTGAATTTTCAACCTAAAAAGAAGAATTTTCAATAATAATAGTTGGATTTTCATACAAAAAGGATGACTTTTCAAACAAATTATTTAATTTTCAATCAAACAGTTGCTTTTTCATCCGAGAAAGATTAATTTCCTAGTTGAAAATTTAACAATTTGGCTGGAGATTAATATTTTTCTTCGTAGTTCGTCTTTTTTGGGAGAAAATTTACCTTTGTGACTGAAAAGTCATCTTCTTGGGTTAAAATTGCAACCGTTTTGTAGAAAATTCGTATTCTTGTCATGAAAGTTTGACTTTTTGCATTGAAAATTCATCTCTTTTGGTTGAATTCAACATTTTTATGTTTAAAATTTGAATCTTTTTTGGTGGTAAATTTTTTTCAATACTTCTTTCGTTCAGAATTCATCTTTATTGGTTGAAAATTCAACTACCTGGTTGAAAGTTGAACCTCTTTGGTAAACATTTTTGTTTTGTATGAAATTAATCTTCTTGGTTAAAAGGTGATCTTTTTTAGTTTCGAAGCAACTATTTTTGGTAGAAAATTTAACTGTTTTGTAGGAAATTCGTCTGGTTAAGAATGAACTTTTTTATTGAAAATAATTCAATTGTTTTCTGGAAAAGTCGTCTTTTTGGCTTTAAAATTCAGCAATGCTTAATCTTTTCTTCTTGATTAAAAAATCATTACTGGTTAATAATTAATCTCTTCTGTTGTAAATGAAACTGTTTAATAAAAAATGAGTTTTTTTTGTTCTTAAAAACTCAACTATTTGGTTGAAAGTTCACCTTTCATGATTTGAAAATAACTTTTTTTGCTGATTATTCATTTCTTTTGGTAAATTTTTTTTTATTGAAGGTTTATCTATTTTATTCAAAATTTAATATATTTCTACTTGAAATTTTATAAATAATGCACTTACATTAATTTTCATTAAAAATAATTCACTCTTTTATTATTCCTGTATCTTCGTGAAAAATCACCTAATTTTCCCTGTTTTGGGAGAATTTTTGAGAATGTTTCGACAAAAGAGGGTAGCCTAATATTGACTGGAAAATTTTACATTTTTACAAGCTTGATAACTTTTCCTTTATAGTAAAACCATAACTTAAAATTACTAGTCCTTACAATTATCTATTCTATTAGTTTAATTGTATATTGTGCAACGAAATATAAAAATTTTTTAACTGGAACATGCTGCTAAATCTGTTATTTTGGCACGTATTCCTACGTAAATAAAGCAAATACCGAGAAAATGTTTCTGGCCTTCGGAGGAATATATCTTTGACGTACTGTCAAAGAAAGTATTTATTACAGGTTCTTAAGACCTTCATTGTAAGTTTTATTATTATTGGTGCAATACGATAATTCCTCGGATGATCCCATCCATAGACAAAGGCATAGACAAAACAGACATAAATCCTTTGACTTTCTATAGGGACTCTCCTTACCTTATTATTATTATGAGGTTTCGTTTGTGCCTCATGCCGAAATCTAACTGTCAGATCCGACTCTCGTTACCTTCATAATATGACCTGGTGGGTCTGAGTGCAAAATTTCCCTACGGAAATTTTCCCGTGCCCCAAACCCATTACGGGGCGGGGCAAACCTCGGTCTGTACTTCTGTACGGTGCACCCGAATTTTGCGAACGGTCAGTGTTTGACCTGTAGATACCTCTCTTATTTTTCACCCCAATTGAGTCAAATATGACATCACTCCTACTCACCTATGGGTGCTCCTTTTGAAGATTGCTGGGAAATTCTTGAAAATTAGAGTACCTTATAAATGAAACTTAAATTTCAGGCACTGATAATTGAAAACGATTCTTATACACTTGTAACTGAAAATTCATTGATGAAAATCTATTTTATTCTATTTTGTTATGTGTTGAACTAGTATTTTGAACTAAATTGAAAAATTCTCCAAACGATAAAATTGTCGAATAATAAAATTTCCAAATAATAAAATTCCCGAATTGGAAAATTCCCGAATAATAAAATCACCACATTATAAAATTCCCAAATAATAAAATTCTCGAACAGTTTTTAATATTATCAACTTGGGAAATTCCCGACAGTTTATAATAATAACAAATTTGAAAATTTTCTAATAATAAAATTCCCGAACAGATTATAATATTAAAGAATTTTTTAATTCTCGATACTTTATAATAGTAAAGAATTTGAAAGTTTCTGAACAATAGAATTCCCGACACTGTAAAACTCCCGAATAATAAAATTTCCGAATAATTAATTTCACGAATAATAAAATTCCTGGAAAATAAAATTCCTGAAGAATAAAATTCCCTAATAATAAAATTTCGAAATCGGAAAATTTCCGACAGTTCATAATATTAACGAGATTGAAAATGTCATAATATCAGTGAATTTGCAAATTTCCGAATAATATTATAAAATGCCCGACATTGTAAGATTCTCAACATTATAAAATTCCCGGATGATAAAATTTTCGAAAAATAAAATTTCCTGATAATAAAATTTCTGAATTGGAAAATTCCGGATTAATGAAATTTCCACATTGTCAAATTTCCGAATTATAAAATTCCCTGATAATGAATTTCCCGAATAATAAAATTCCGAATAGTTTAAAAGTTGATAACATTAAAGAATTTGAAAATTCCTGAATAATAAAATTCCTGACACTGTAAAACTCCCAAATAATCAAATTCCCGAATAATGAAATTTCCGAATAATAAAATTTCCGAATAATAAATTTCACGAATAATAAGATTCCTGAAAAATAAAATTCTCGAATAATAAAATTCCCGAATTGGAAAATTCCTGAACAATAACATTCCCGACAGTTAATGATATTAACATGTTTGAAAATTCGTGAACAGATTATAATATTAACGAATTTGAAAAATTCTGAATAATAACATTCCCGACAGTTTATAATTTTAACAAATTTGAAAATGCCTGAATAATAAAATTCCCGACAGTTTATAATATTAACGAATTTGAAAATTCCCTAAAAAATGAAATTCCCGGCAGTTTATAAAATTGACAAAATTTGCAAATTCCCGACGTTGTAAAATTCCCAACATTGTAAAACTCCTGAATGATAAAATTCTCGAATAATAAAATTTCCAATTAATGAAATTTTCCGAATTGGAAAATTCCGGAATTATGAAATTCCGTTATTCAAAAATTCTTGAACAATAAAATTCTCAAACGGTTTATAATATCACCGAATTAGAAATCCCCGACAGTTTATCATATTAACGAATTTAAGAATATTCAAACAGATGATAACATTAACGAATTTGAAAAATCCCGAGAGTTTATAATATTAACGAATTAATATTAATGAGTTTAAGATTTCCTGAATAATAACATTTCCGACAGTTTATAATATTACCGAATTGGAAAATTCCCGACAGAAAATTACTGAATTATAAAATATTCGAACTGAAAAATTCCCGAATTTAAATAATTAAAAAATTTTCCCTCAACCATCAACCAAAAAAATAATTTTTCAACAAAGTGTAGTTCAACTTCTACCCTAGTAGTTGAATTTTCAAATATCAAACAAACGAATTTTCAAGCTAAAAAGACAAATTCCCGTGCAGAAATTTCGGTAAGGGCCGGATTGGGTGCGGATCAGGCAGAATGTGGCCCCAATCAGGCAACCTTATCAGGACCTGATCCGAAATGAAACGCCTCACCTGATCAGGACCTGATCAGGCTATCCTTAGTAGGTGCCTGACCCGGCCCTGTTCAGGTCCTTATTCACTCTCGTATTTCTATTCAGGTGATATTTTTGATAAAAAGGAAAACATTTAATTCAGTGAATTGTCAATTTATTCAATTACAGCTTCCTATTACCGTCCCAGTCCTTTGCGTTGTTGAAAACGGCTTTGTTGTGCGAGAAAACCTCGTCCTCGGAAATGTTGTATCGCGTACAAATTACATCTGAAAAAATGTTTATAAGTTTAGCATAAAAAATAAACTATAATTAATAGAATTAGAAGATTGCACAAATATTTCAAATATTTTCATGTTTTCAAATTAATACAAGAGATCTCAGAAAGATTTCACAAATATTCGAAAGAATCCATAAATTTTTTAAAAATATTTCTCAACATTTCACAAAGATTTCAAAGATTTCAATAGAATTTTAAGAGATGTCAAATATTGCACAGAAACTTCAAGATTTTACGTACTTTAAGATATTTCAAGAAATGCACGGAGATTTAAAACTATTTAAAAGATTGCACAGACATTTCAAATATTTTATTATTTTTAAATTAATACAACAGAATTCGGAAGGATTTCTCAAATATTTCAAAGAATTCATAAAGTTTTAAAAATATTTCTCAACATTTCACAAAGATTTCAAAGATTTTAATAAAATTTCAAAAGATTCCGAAAGATTTCACAGAAATTTCAAAATCTCACATAGATTTTTACATACATTAAAAGACTTCAAGGAATTCACAAAGATTTGAAACTATCTGAAGATTGAACAAAGATTCCAAACATTTTCATTGTTTTCAAATAAATACAACAGATTTCAGAAATATTCCACAAATATTTCAAATAATTCATACATTTTTGTAAATATTTCTCAACACTTCAGAAATATTTAAAAGATTTTCATAAAACTTTAAAAGATTCTAAAAGATTTTACAGAAATGTCAAGATCTCACATAGATTTTCACATACTTGAAACTATTTAAAAGAT